>RSEF01000002.1:140060474-140084053 GCA_003993805.1 Himantopus leucocephalus
CATATAGGAATAACTGATTATTGATGGTTGGCTAAGTTGTTGATAGTTGTCAACCACTAAGTGTATAAGAAAAAAAATGGAGGACTGAAGTAGTAATTCCTTGTTTGAATATTCTAAAATAATTAAGCATTCCTCACACAACAGAGACATCAAAATGTAAAAGAAAACATACAGGAAGAGCTGCTTGTTAGATCATTCCTTTAAAGATCCACAGAAATAAATATTTAGACATGTTTCCTGTGAGCTGCCAGGCAACGAGTTACTTTACATTCCCATAATACTGCTGCCCAGCCTCAGCATCCAATTCACACCACACTTCAAAAACCGTACGAGAGAAGAGATTGGTCATGTTTAGTAACGCCTAAACTAACATTTAAACTTTGATATTGGGATTAACCTTCTGTAGAATACACCACTTGCAATTTTTGCTTAATTAAAAAAATCTGTACAATTACCTCAGCACCTATCAAAACATGTCAGTTTGTCAGAAGACATTCTCATCACACGAGCAGCTCTCATAACAGGCATAAAACCAGTTCAGAGTGCACTATTTATTAACGGCATTATATCTCTCCAGAAGGATACAGACATGAAGACTGTATTCAACCTGGTCATTTATTTACAGTTGCATAATACGAAGGTTTGAACAGCAAAAAATATTTACGTTACAATTGACAACTTCACATACTATAAAATGTTCACAGAGAGTGGTAAAACATGAAAAATAAGAATCCGTTTTAGGGATGTGACTCTTCCTCATTTGAAGGAAAACAACCTAAATCGATCCTGAAAATTAAGCACATAATTGTGAAATCTTTGCATCTGATTAGTTCTCCAAAACCACCCACTCCTCTTCATTTTACTTTCAGTTACTTTCACTTATAGCATGAGTGCCCATTACAATACATATAAGGCTTCAAGAGGGAATTAAAGCTATAAAAAACTTGTTAAAATGTAACTGCTAGGGTTAAACCTGGTTTCCTAACAAAAGGAACATCATAGAACATTTTACACCTTTCTTCTTCATGGGTCCCAAAACACATACCTGTGAGTAATGAGCACAACTGCTCACGCTTTGCATAGGAAATTCTTGGGGGTTTAGATGAATAAATTCAAGCCCCCAACAGGTTAAGTGAAACCATGATTTTTCAATAGTATATAGACTCAATTCACTGCCCATGAGAGACCTTTAACACTGACAGACTCTACTTAACACTAACATCAATATTTGCCCTTGCTTTCAGGTGTTATCAAATATGCATTCTCCAGGTATGACTCTGCCTTTGCACTTCTTATGATGAGGACTTCACAGCAGTATCATTGGGAAAAATCCACTAAGCTATTATTTTCCAAAATTTATGTGTTAGGTGGCTATTACTTTCCAACTGAACGCTGACTCCAATTCCATATACACTCTAAAAACATTTCTAGATATTAAAATATGAAGAAATATACGCATGAGTTACTGTCACCGCTACTACACAAGGTAACATAGGGACTGTCACTCTCCCTTTCTAGAACTGCTGCCATCATTGCATGTTGGCTTACCAAAAGCTGTATTATCATTTGAACTCTATGTTCGTGTAGTCATGCAAAGTACACACAAGCAGCCCTGCATTTCTTCAGGGTTCTATGGAGATTGGCACATAAGACGGAGGAATATGCAATGGTTATTTATCTTTATAGCTGACTGCTGGACTGCTGACTTCATCCACTACAGTACACCAAACTGGCACTCATATTCTATGTTTTCCCTTTCCAGAAGGGAAAAATGAACACTCAGAAGAATTGCGTTATTGTTTTTCTGGCAGTTCCCCAAACAAGTTCCAAATTAAATGAAAAACATAATCTTTGATCTTATTTTGAAATTAAGCATTATTTCAAATTGAAGTGGGGGGATTTGGGGAGGCTTGTTGTTTATTTGGGTTTGTTTTTTTTTAATGACAAACACAAATGTTCCAATGCTTTCATTTTATTCTTCTGGTTTTGATCCTGGTTTCCTTTAATAACTTGTGGGTCCATCGATCAATCTTGCCTAGTACACTTTAAAAACTAAAATCTGTGCTGTCCAGAATTTCACTTAATTCCAGCCTCAATCACATCTACATGTTGCTCAGCAGTCTTCTAGCATGCAGTACATGAATAACACGAATTCAGGAAACACGGTACAGAAAACTTCTCTGGTTAAATAAAAAAAATGTAACAGTTTATCCTGCTGTTTCCTAGTTTGGCTGGTTTTGTGCTTTTAACTGATCAGAATCTTTACTGACTGCAGCTGGACAAGACGCTGGTGTCATCTCTCAAATGAGTCTGGAATTTCTTACAATGATGTACTGCATTGAAATTCAGTTGCAAAGCATGGGAAGTCTGTATTACAACCAAACTATTATTAAAACCAATTCAAAACAAGATTAGTTCTGCATTGTGACAATACGAAAGCTATTCATAGGTCACTACCAAACATGGAGTTTTAATAAACTGTATTTGTCAACAAGGAAATCCCTCCTCCTCACCTCACCATCAGTATTCTTCATTTCACTCACTTGTACCTTCACTTTTTGTACTGAAGCTAAGTATTTCCAAACTTTTTTCACTCAAGGCTTACCAAGCAGTACAAAATTATTAAAGGCATATGTTTACCAATATCAGAAGTCGTACTTACTACCAAATATCACATTAACAGTTTTAACAAAAGTAAAAATTTCAACCTAATTACAAACCTTATCACAGATTATTTTTTAGAATCATAAAAACATATGAAAACTTAGGGAACTGAAGCATCTCAACAGCATAAAGTAACACAAACAAAAATCTTTTTAAAACTAAGAACAAAAATCCTTTTTTACTTAATCTTTTTATAATGGCACATGTTTACATTGAATAGTTAAACTTTTGAAAACCTTACAGCAAAAATACCTGGACATCCTTTTGCCCATTATAAGACATTTTTGCAGTAGTAAATACATAGTGGCTTATAGTCTTCCTTCAGTAAAGCTGATGGAGCTAAAAAGGCATAAAACCTCTCCAGAATAATCTCCAGGAGTAATGAAATTTATCTATCCATGATCAGGATAAAAAAAATATGAAATCATCACACTGACAAGCACCACTTCCCACTTTGCCAGAAGCACCAGCTAGTACTTCCCTTTTGTTTGCTCCACTTACAAGTGGCATATCTTCTTATCTTTGCATGTGGTCTTTCTCTACATTTGGAACTTCCCGCAAGCTCAAAGAGATCTACTCCTTCCCCCTACTGAAGTTTACAAGAATGACACAAACTTTTTCTAAAAAAATATCCATTTTCTCTGCCATGAGCAAAGCTGGCCTTTGCTGAAGAACTACAGTTAAACTCTCAATCACNAACTCTTAATCATCTTATCATGGTATTACAAACACATCCTCTGAATTATTCTCGCTTCAAACGCACACGTAGGTCTGTAGCAAATATAAGACAGCCGGACTTACCTTAGCTCACAATGAATTTGACTACAAACTATTTGTGTAGCCTAGTCTACTACTGGACCTCTCACAGCAAACAAAACAGACATAGGATTGTAAGGATTAACCTTTCTGTGTTTTCCCCAAAGAAAAATAGTTACAATAACCTGTTAAGCAGAGTTAGAATGTGTAGTTCAAGTAGTTACCACCCCTTAACAATATGCAGTAACCACCCACTTGAACTCTTAAACTTGTCTTCTTACGCTCTAAAATATTAAGGGACAGTTTGCGTTAACCTCTTGTGCTTTGTATTCAGCCTACCTTCAGTGTTACTTAAAATCCATCCTTGACAAAGTTTACTTTGCATTAAAATAGACCCAAAGAGGCAGCCAGCTTATCTTGCTGAGGAAGCAAGCTACTTAGCTCAAAAATGCAACCGCAAGGGCTTATCTAATTATGTCCAAATGCAATATATTATGCACTCAATATCCAGGATCCATCTCTCTTACCAAATCATGTTTGCAGGAGATGTTATTATCTATTAATTTCAGTTAATTAATTATAGACTGTAAGTCAGCATCACCATAGAAAACTAAAAAGGAGTACAAAACATCAAATTATTAAGGATGACAAAACTATTTCTAAAAGCAGTTCAGTAACTCCAAGGATACTATACAGCATGATGTGCATGTTCAGTGTATTTATTTTTTTTAAATAATTCTGAAGTCTTTTACAAGTACAGCAGTACAAAGGGCTTGCCCTAACAAACATACCCTTCTTTTCAAAATGCCCATGTTACTAAAGTTTTCATTCAGACTCTCTCATCCTTCTTCCCTATTTGTCACCTTAAGCCTCATCTAGTGATCTCTCCGCTCTAGGTAATACAACTACAAAGGTTCATTTTCCAAATTCTCCCCTTCTGTCTTTCATTATGCTGGAGTCATCCTCTACTTTTCATTTTTCTGCCTTTGTTTTCTGAGATGACTAGTCTCACTCACAAGCCTCTTTTCTATCTATCATTTCCTTCTGTGCTGAGAAGTCAGCTCCACCTCAAATTAGCCTCTTCCATTACTCACCTGTTAAGTTTTCAAATTCCTTTATTCTTTTCTCCAGTCCCTTGCTAGTCCCAGCAGGGCTGCCTCTAGCCCTCTGCAAGACTGTCATTATTGTCTTTTAAAACTCCTCTACATCATGATCCTGAAAAATTTGAGCAAGATATGCTAATGCCAGAGCTTCCCATGCTGACTAATCTGATCTCTCCTCTGCCTTTGCCCCCTCTGCCATCCACTCTGACCTTCTCCATATATTTTAAGAGCAATTTCTTTCAAGTGGAGGCTGACTTCTGGTTCTGGGTTTGTTGATGCTCACGCACTGGTATACGATTACAGCCCCTAAAATTCTGTTAGAATAAGTAAAAAATGACAGACCTAGCATTTCCATAGACTACAACGGCACTTATAAGAGTAATGCAGCCATGCAGCAAAGGGGGTTAATGGTATCCCAGGCTGCATTAGGAGGACTGTTGCCAGCAGGTGGAGGAAGANGGCTGCATTAGGAGGAGCGTTGCCAGCAGGTGGAGGAAGATGATCCTTCCCCTCTGCTCAGCACTGGTGAGGCCACATCTGGAGTACTGGGTCCACTTCTGGGCTCCCCAGTACAAGAGACATATGGACATAATGGAAAGAGTCCAGCAAAGGAAGAAAAAGTGCGCTGGTACATTCTGACTTTTGTAGCGATGCAAGAAGCATGAGGAGTTGCTAAACGCTTCTTCAGTTGAGGTGGACCAAACTTGTGTTGTACCCTTCCACTCAGTAGTGAGAGAGGGAAGGTGTACACCACATACTGAGCTGGCATGGATTGTTTCATCCCTGCCTGGCAATCTGATTCCCCATCTGAACCTCAGACTAAGTAATTAGATGTCATACCTAATTTTGGGTTAATGCAAAAGACATCAACATGCCCAAGTGTTTGAGGTCTGCAGTTCAGAAGGCAACAGCAGGGAGGAAAGCACGCTAGGTTTTTACATAGGTAATAAATCAGTCTCTTCAGAGATCGACTATTCAATATATCAAGTCACAAACATCAACTCTGCTTGTTAAGTCACGCATCTCCACATAGGCAAAATTTCCTAATGTGAAAAAAAAACATCCCAACCTTCCCTGTCTGTTTTATTACTAAGGAAATACAATCCAGAGTACACCATCTTTATAAACACAAGCTATCAATACTCTTAGAACATACTCTTAGAAGAGAAAAACATACAGCAAATAAAAGACCATACCATCTTTTGGGATACAAAACGCTCCACAGAATCTGCTTGAAAAGTATTCCTATATATAGATCATCACCTAACACTCTGTAACACATAACAAGGGTTCTACAATTTGGGAAAGGGCAGACTACATTACTGCACTGCTCTTCTCTGTTTGCTCAAAGCTGTAAGATTTCTACTAACATTCCAGTCTCCATCTTCTCTGTGTGTTATTCCTGAATGACCTTGGCTCTCATTGTATGTGTGGCAATACACTTCTTTGAAGCACATACTGCTGCATTGCACAAGACCGCCCTAAAATAAATCATGTAGGGAGAATAATAATGCCAGGAACACTGACTTAGTCCTAACGTTGCCAAACCTATTTATCACACGACCTGCTTCTCTCCTCAGACACATACTGACAATGTCATCTGAAGAATGAAATGCTGTCACCATTTTCACTTTATAGGCATAACTTGATTCAAACCATATTGTAATCACTACTTACTGTGCTTTCTAACTAAGTATAAAAAAGAAAAGGCTAAACGCCCTGTACTGAAAATTAAACCACTTGTCTAGAAGCCCATATGTGAAAGTGGAACCTTCACAGTTTCGGGTTGTTGGTTTTTTTATTGTTAGTCTGAACAGCTGAAGTTGACACCGTTTCCCTTCCCACCTCCTAGAAAAACTTTTCACTAGGACACCTCACAGAATAGTGCTGAAAGCTGGCTCATACGGCATTACTCACAGCAGCATTACTCATCATAAATAAGAGTGGAACACTCAGACCTCACAGGCTAAAAACCAGGTAGAAGCCTGGTAAAGCATAGTATTTGAACACAAGTACAGAAGTAGGGGAAAATCTGCAACTTATCTATAAAGTACAGATAATTATAGGAAAAAAAGCTACACACCGAATTTTCTTCCTCCTCTTCTAATTCTCTCTGCTGTTCCTCATGTCGCTTTGCCTTTATCTCCATAGCTTCAGTGATCAGGTCCCTTAAAATTGAAACTGGCTTGGCGTTCTTAATAAATGTATGCTAGAAAAAAAAAGTCATTAAATTATATAACATCATACAACAGTTACACTTCAAATGAAATTACAAGTATTATTCAAAACCACAGATTTCAGTGATAAATAGTATTTTACAGTACACAATAGTTAAAATCTACACCAACACAACATAAAATATCTTTTAGCTGCTTCATAACTAAGATTTTACTTTAACTATTTCTCATAACAACAAGCCTTTGGAAATGTAATCATGTAACAACTGTTTTATAGTTAAGGATCTAATTGTCCAAAGGAAACAAGCAGTAAGTAGTAAATAAATAGTGTTGATTGTCTGACATAGAAAAACAAACTTTTTCAGATATTCAGTTACAGAATTTAATTAATCTTAACAAACTGACAGCATAAATTAGTGGCCGTAAGCAGAGAAACTATGGCTGCCTATTTCAACAAACATGTACTTTATATATCATAAAATATTTCTTGATCTATAATGAGGAAGTGTGGAACAAGGAAAAAATACATTACTTTTCATGTAAGGTCATTTAAAACATCATTTCTTCCTTTAAGACAACATGTGCACAATACCATTTACGTTCATTTTGCTCTCTAGTAAACATCTGCTGTTAGAAAAATTCTGATTTTTGCATCATTATATGCAAATATAATTTAGACAAAACATAACTCTAAGCACATCAGAAATGTTTTACTAAATATTAAAAAATTCTCCCACAAAGAACAGAATTGATGAAGCCTAGTGTCCTACACCTACTATCTTTCTTCTCCCTTGATTCCCTTCCAAATTCCAGCTAGGGGAAAAGGCAACACATATTAGAGCTGGACACAGTATTTGGTTTTCTGGCCAGTAAGCACGTGGAAAGAGGAACACTGAAGCTTCCCCCTGCCCCCCAGCCCTTACTTGCACGCATTAATACAAGTCTTTCCTACCCAGCTGCTGGTCTTCAGCTAACCATACGAACTTCAAATATTTAAGGTCTCGAGTACTGATTCATACATCATTAGAAAATCTAAAACTTTTGCTTTTTCTCTCTTTGCAGTCTACATTTTGTTGTTTTCGCATGACTTATGAATTTGATGATCTATTACTGGAAACTACTTTGCAAAATTTTTATCTTCTCCTTGTAGTGGGGTTTAATTGAATGTAAATCTTAAAAGAGGCTATTGCTAGCTAGAGAGAGAATAAATCTAGGATGAGTGTCTTACAGATGAAATTTCAGAAGATCAGATTCTTATGCAGACTGATGAACAAACAAGAATAATATTTACCAATAGCAGTGAAAAGCATTAAAAGAACAATAAATTATCTGAAAGTTTAATGAATTAGGAATCAGGAAAGTAAAAGGAAGAAAGGACCTAGCAAAATTTTTCACTTCTGTGTCATTATCAAGCAAGCTTATTTGCAGGCAATTTTAGATTCCATTTCAGTTATCATGGAACCTATTATAGTTTTTCTAGAAACCTTCCCCCCAGTATCTCGGTACCAAAAAGATGCAACTGCTAAATTTCTGCAGCTACTAGAACTCAGGTCAGTGAGTAGGAAAAAGCCTGGCACACCCTGCCCTGGCTCCATAAGTCCATACTGCCAACTGTGGCTCAAATTTAGAAGTGCCACTTTGTATAACTCAGCCCAAGAAAAAACTCCTTATACTGTCCATCTGCATCAGACCCTTCTAGGACACAGAGCAACCTGTCTGCTTAATTTGACATGACCAGAAGGGCAGATCAAATATAAATATACTCCATGGGTGGTCCACACTGAGGGGTAACCCAGGCTCAGTTCCTTTACTTAACACTTGCCTAAATTCTGAGATCTATTGAGGACCTCTAACCACAAAGCAAGGATCCAATTTTAATAGCAAGAGCCAGCCCTAAACTATAGAAAGAACAATTAATTTTTAGAAGCAGCAAAGGAGAAAGAAAGTGGGGGTAGAGATACAGGAGCTGACAGAGAAAAGACCACAAAATGGAAAAGAAATAAGGCATGACAATAGTTAAAATGAGATTTGCCCTTAGAAATCTTCACAACAGTTCTTGTTTGAGACTAGAGGAAAAAAAGCCATAAAACTTGCATTTCTTCAGTAACTTAAATACTGACCTGTAGCAGCTGTGTTGCTGTAGCTCTTTGTTCAGGATTTTTCACTAAGCATTTCTTCACAAAATCTGTGAATTCATCAGACCAGAGCTCTGGCTTCCGGAAGGTTGGAGGGGGATTTGTAGGAATCATAAAAATAGCCTAGATAAAAATCAAACAACAATAGCAAGTTTAAACAAAACACATCATCACAGTACTGAAGCCAAGTAAATAAATCGCTTTATCCACCTTTCTTATCAGGCTAAGCATCTGGAAGACAAATTTTAAGTAAGCTAGGATTTCCACTCAGATCGAGATTCAGGAAGTAAATCCATCTGCTACTAATGTAGCTACTTCCCATTAGATTTTCTCTATTTAAACTGTACCCCATTGAGCACATCACTCATTATTTTATCTATTGCCGTTTATCAGTCTCAAGAGAGGATTTTGTTCATTTGGAAATTCTTAGTAGAAATTACGGCACTGCTTGTTTAAACAGACACATTGCTGTGAAAAGCTAAGTTCACCTTCTCTCTTAACTGCATTTAGTTTTATAGGAGAATTGCGTAGGAAATTCGGTAGGATTACTATCTCCTTTTGCATTCATAATTCTTCAGATGTAGTTTTAAAACTTGCTTTTCCTAATAAGATTCAGAAATATATGCTAAAAGACCGAAGACAACACTAAAAGATGACAAAAATAAAATAATCAGTGACTTGCCTACTGGCAGTGAGAATTTGAAATTGAAGAGGCAGCATTTTACCTATAACAGAAATTTCACACTGTTGAGAACGATATGCAGACAGATTTTTCAATAAGGAAAAAAGATTCATGCTATATTTTAAAAAAATGTTTGTCCCACTTAGGATTATATATATTGTGCCATTTTCTTTATGATTTTTTCCAGGTTTCCCTCTAATTATAGATTTAGACCAGTAGGGGGGAAAAAGCGGTACTATTCTGAAAGACTACTGTAACATAATTGGAAATTTTGAACTTCTGTATATAATATCTCAAATGAATTCAGTATCATTGCTTAAGATTTACACATGACAGCAACACATTATTCGGAACTAGGTCTATTGACAGAAATAATGTTATTATTTTCTTCTAGAACCATGTTCACTTCAACCACATTTTTCAAAGTGAAAGGGAATAAAAGCATTTGTCTTTCTACAAGCATAGGCAGAAATATGTACTCAGAAAAGGGGAAAATACTGAAGTGTGAGGCTATGCACAGAGTTAACATAGTAGAGGCACCGGAAGCTTCAGCCTGTGTTTGAAACATGGGGAGAAGGGAGAGGGAGAGTCCAGAGATTTTATCGATAACTTCTTAAGAGGTCTGACTGGCCTGGAAAAATGGGTTAACTTGTGCAAACCCTCATTCTAAAATTCTTCTCATATGCTGAAGAAAAGCAGAGTCCATTCCCAACAATGCAAAAACTGTTTACTATAATTTAACGAAAAATTATTTCAGTACCAAATAGTTTGCTTTAATTCAAATACTTAAACATTCACAAAACTCATTTCATTATCTGCCTAATACAAAAATCACAAGACGAGAACTTGGCATTTTGTTTAATAAAGATGTATGCTATACTAGCTTTATACATTCAGTGGGCAGCTGTACCAAACTAGTATATGAACTCAGATAGGAAACGTGGCACTGTATTACCCTGTAATTGGCCTTACCTACTTCACTTGTGATACAAGATTAATTGTCAGTACAAGTGAAGTGCTTCTAGTATAAAGCAGTGGCTAACAAATTCAGCTGTTTCTGTCCTTGAAAGTAATGATCTCTTCTGAACTTTGAACTGATGACTTTTAATCTTATCTTTAGCTACTCTTAACAGCTAGCTCTGCAGTAGCTATTGAAAACACACAGCCGTAACAGAAGACTAGTAACTTCTGTTTGTGTGGTATCAAGATGTATACCTCCTGTTTGACAATAAACATTGACCTGTCTCTCCGCAGGTAAGCAAAGCTTAGTTTCAGAGTCCTACCCAGCTCCAATGTTCTGGGAAAACTATTTGCCTTTGCCAATTATTTTCATGAACTACACAGCAGTTAAGAACCACAGCAAAGAAGTGACTTTTTTATAATTCACAAAGGACAATGAGAAGAAAGAGGGAATTCATGAATCATTCTTTTATGGCAGGCAATAAAAGTCACGAAAGGAGATACTCAGGAGCTAGGGTTAGGGTCCTAAATCCACATTTATGCTTTGTATGTTTTTGAAAATACCTACTTCAGAAACATGCATATTTATTTAATGCTTAAACTGTAGGCTTTTTTAAATCTTGATATGTGACATGAGCTGTGTTAGCTAAAAAAAAAATTAGATGCATTTTTGTAATCCAAGAAGACATATAGAAACTACTTACTCCAGACATTTAGTCCAACTTGCTAACTATGCCATGCACTTGCTAGCGCATACCTCTTGCCCCAGCTCTCAGCACTCCCTTTCGTTAACTAGCCTAAAAGCTGGTTTGCAATTCCATCTTGCCCCTCTACTTTATCATTTTGGTTGCATATTTCTCTGCATAAAAGTTAAGTTCCCTCTCTTTCAAAACACTCCACGACTTAGCCTCCAACTACTTCTGTTTCCTTCCAAGAAGCTTGCAAAGCAATCACTGGAGAATTATAAAGCTAGTCCCAAATCTCCAGGAATAAAAACAAAATGCTTATCTGACAGGAACTTATTCCTCATTTTTGCTTCCATTTCTTGTCAGATACATCTTTTCTATCCTAAAAGAACTCTGTCCCGTTTTAAAAGAAACCCGAGTTGTTACAGTCACTCTGTTCCATGGGTGCCAAAGGAAGCAGGAAACCTAAGACACTTGGTTTTTTTCTTTCATCTTACCCTGTATTTCTCCAGTCCCTGTAGGAATTTTTTGCCTCCACTCCGCTTGTAATTTTCTCTACAAGTTTCCCACAGCTATTGGTATTAGTTCAGCTCTCGCAGTAGGGCTGATGGCAATGCTCATACAGCCAGTGTTAGGCAACTGTTGCTCAAAAGAAAAAGAAAAAATAAGCTACCATCCACCCAATTACATAGGCTGAATTGGCAGTAACATCTGCAGGAAACATTAGCAGGAAATTGTTCAACAGAGGGGGCAGGTTCTGACATACTACAAAAGAGCTGGGGCTAATACTTCTCTCTCTCTCTCTCTCTCTCCCACCTTCAACATCACTTTCCACATTTCTCTACATATCTGAGACAGACTGGCAAGCCTTACTCGTAACACATCAAATATACAGCCAAGGTGTTAGATCATATGACTCAGTCTTCAGTTTTAACCAATCATCCTTTACGAAAAAAAAAAAAAAAATAATCTCTAAGCTGCAAGACATCAGAACTCAGGCCTGAGGGACCATGAAACTTAATCAGTGTTTGCCTTCACCCACCTTCAAGAGAGCCCATTCCAAACATGTCCTGAAGTGGCCCTTCCACCTACAAACCTTGAGCCCAACTCTACTTTGAATCTTTCACACGTTGTTCTGAGGCAAGTCCTACACCCTGCAGTGAAACCAGAATCCAAGGCAGATTACAGTATATATATGTGACATAAGATGGGCTGGAAGATGTATCACCCAGGGCAGCTTTCAGTGGCCAGTTCTGAATCGGACACTAGACAACCTAATGCAGTTTCTACTGTAACTGTTGGCTGGAAGCACTTACCTGCCCAATAACCAGCAGTTACGGTTAAGCTGAATACTGGACGGAGGACCAGGTCTTAAATGAGAGCAGAACTGCACAAGTCAGCACATGATTTTCTTTTTATTATTCTTAAAGGGCCTAGCATTTTAAATGAAGTCCAGGCTGAAAACATATTTTTCATGAAGGTTCCTTTATGGACAATTTTATTGGCGTGAAAGTGTAATCAGATGAATTAGGGAATGCCAAAAGAAAAATGAGACCCTCATATACTGCATTTGGGATTTCCTAATCAACAAATCCTTGCAGCTCACTCTTTCTAGCAGTCAAGGTAATACATCTGTATTTCACACAGCCCACGAACACAATAAATGATGAACAGTAATATGGTAGAGGTACTATGTCTTTTGGGTTTTAGCTCCTTGAATAACTTACTTCTATTGCTTAGTTTAAATAAATGACTATAACAAATATCAGGAAATCACTGTTATTATTTGCCCAGCATCATGAATGCTACTAAGGGAGACAGCAAAGATTTTTATATTGCAGCGATTTTATAACTTTCATGCTGTGAAGCTCCATTGCTAGAATCTACAGAGAGAAACTTTTTTAGAAAGAGGGTAAGGATACAAGACACCCACAGGCAGTTTGTGACTCCATAATTATGCTACTTTATCAATTTACTGCAGAAAATAAACTCCGAAATACATTTAAACTCAGTAACACATTTTTGAGTACGAAATCCTATTTAAGGCTTGGGGGGGTTGAGTATTGAATACTGTAACATTTTATTAGCGTTAGAAACAAAGAATCAACCAAAAGACATATTTTTCTCTTCTTTGTGACAGATGTCATAGAACTTCCCTCCCTTTTTGAATAGCCTTCAAAATGGTTATTGAAACACCACTAATTATTCAACTACACAATTCAACATCTGTCTAGAAATGAAACACCAGCACAGAGAAGAAGGTTGAGATACAAACAGGTTCTACATTCATTTTGCTCTGTTGAGTTTGTTTGTTTTTTAAATGCAGAACTACAACATTGTTACAACAAAGTTTTTTGGAAAACTTTAACAGTGAAAACAAAGTTACGGAATAATGCCTCGTGTTTAAAGACGAGGAAGTCGATCTATGATCTGCTTCAGTGTAGATAATAAAATTAATTGTTAAAAGCACCCTAAAAATCACTGGCTTCCTACTCCTGCCTGCAACACAGTAGTTCATGAAGATCTAGTGCACTCACACTTTTTGTGCAGAATTACAAACAGGTCTGGTTCCATCAGACATCTATCAGACACCTGATCCAAGGAGATTCTCCATATCCCTAGAGTTTGATAAAACCCTTAACTAGAATCTGGGTGTTTCAAGATGTTTGAAAAGCTTAATTATCCTTCTGTTGCAACTACTACTTCTGTTGAAGCACCAATTTTTGCTCATTTCACAAAGCAAGAAGTGGCTTCCCAGTCACACAACAATTCTTATTCATCCAATTATATCTTTCTTTTGTGGGGAGGGTAAGTGGTTCTCTTTACTAATCTTAGTGACATGAGCAACATGAACTACAGAGATGAAGAATGACGCAAATCAAAACCGTGCATCCAATGGCCCATGCAGTGCTGGTTTCTTCATTTTCGCTACCTGTCTCATATCTCACATACTTCTAACAGAAGTAGCTTGAAGAAACACACTAAAACAGAGCATTCATTTCAATTTTGCACAGGAGAAGCCGAACAGTTTACCCTGAATTAAAGATTAGAAAAATGCAGAAGTTGTCAAATAAGTTTCATCCTTTTAATTTATCACTAACGCTTTTTTGGAACTGTGCGTCATAAGCATTTAGTGAAGCTATGTTCAGTGAATAAAGGCTCCAGACTGACCTAGCCACCCAATGGATAACTGCTGCTCCCATATCTTAGCTAAAACACATTTTTGGTTTAAGTTAAAATATTGAAGAAGTGTTACCAATTTAGGGAAAAAACGTTCATTAGAGTTACTTATTTTTCAGTCGACTTTAATAATGAATTATCAAAAGAAAAATATTTGGAAATGCCATTTGGAGAAAAAAAACAACACACACACACAAAAAACCAACCACACACATGCACCCCCCCCAAACAAACAAAAAACCCCCAAAAACCCAACAAACCAGCAATTACATTCTTCTGAAAGCTAGATCATCAAAACAGAAAGGAAACACTTTTTCCCTTTCACAAAATTTGAAAAACTGATAGTACCAAGTATTAAAACCACCTACTTCTAGCAATAAAATTACATTTCCAACATTAAGCAAAAACTCAAAGATTCCTATCACTGTTGAACCAAAAAGGCACTTTCTTCACTGGGAGTTATCAATGACTGTTCATCCAACCGAATAACAGAATGAGAACTCGGTGCTGTTACAGTCATCTGCCTCAAAAGCTCCCAATGAAGCACAGATTTATCAACACAGGCCTAAATGCAGGAAGGCATAAGTGGAGATTTAATCCAGAGTACTTCTGGACAAACAATAATTGATACAGAATTTTTAATCCTAATGAAGGGAAATATACGTGACATTTGACATGCAATTCTTTTGTCCTCACCTTGATAGTTCTTTAGTAGTGACCAGTGATTAAATCACATACACAACACTGCATACAGTAAAAATGACATTCAAATTATCTTTGGATAAAATGACAGACACCTCGTATATTAACACTAGAAGCATTTAAAAAAAAAAAATTAAAAACTCACCAGAAGGGGGGGGGGAAGGGACAAAAAAACCCCACAACACCTAGCTGTTACCAGTGGTTTAATAGCCATTCACTGTCACAAGCTTCCCTCTGGAATGATGACCTTTGCTGTTCAAAGCAAAGTATGATGCACTTAAGATGTAAAGTAATAAAGTAATAAACGCAGAGAAAAAGATAAATAATGGAAAGAATAATCACATGATTAACAGCAAAGATGGGTTACTGAAAGATAAGCCGTTTATATTGACCTGTATATTTATTATTGCTAGTAAGTTCATAACATTTTGACAGCGTTACAATAGGTCAAGAATGTAAAGATACCAATCTCAAACATTTTGCAATAGTAATGCAATTGTAAATCTACTGAAAAGAATCAACCCTTGCCTTGTTAGCACCGTCACGCAACAGAACTGNAAAGGTAGGAGCTGGACTCAATGATCCTTATGGGTCCCTTCCAACTTGAGATATTCTATGATTCTATGATACTTCCTTTAAAAATATTGCATTAAATTTCAAAAGAATATTATAGATAATTTGTTCTGTAACAACAGTTTGAAGAAATCAGCATTCTAAGGCCAGAAATTCATTCAGTTTGGGGTTTTCTTTACTGGCTTTAAACAAGCTCGTTTACACAACTGATTTTTAAATCCCATCACATATAACTTTAAAGTTCTACCATTTCCTGAGAGAAATCTGCACTGGTATATTTAAAAGGCAGAATTTATTGCACTGGTTGTTATCCAATCAGCAAGACAAAGAGCAAGTTCTCCCTGCTAACTCATCTAAAAAGATCGTGTCATCTGCATGTCTGTTCATTATCAAGCCCTTTTTTTCAGATGAGTAATAAAAATATTTATTAACACCGATCTTTTCCCAGAAATATCACCTCAGCCTGATGTCCTATGCCAGTTAATTTACCAATTTATCCAGGGGTTTTTGTTTTTGAAAGTTTCTTGACTTCTCATAAGTCATCACTTGTACTATCCAAAGACATCTGGAAGTAACTCAACAAATGACTTGATGAAGTTGTATGCAAAGAAACAACTTTGTTTATCTGCAGTGGCCTTCTTTTGCTTTCTTATTTCTTCTTCCTCTCCCTTCAAGTCCAGCAGACCTATCAATATTTCTCCAGGCTTTCTTCCAACACATTGAAATAATTCCCTGTGATCTGGGGAACTCTTCATGATTTTTGCCTGTAGGTTTTTTGGCTATTATCTTGTCCCAACTTTCCATCTTCTACTTTAAAATGGAATAGTTTGAGTTTTTCTATCCAATTCAGTAGGGCTATTTCAATTCCCTGAACCCAATTCTTCAGCACAAAATATTTTTGAATTCTGCCATTCAGCTGAACAGTATCCTCCCATTTCCTTTTTGTTTAGAGACATAACATTCAAGTTCCCATTTCATCTGCAAGGTTATGAACTCACTGATGTCAGTGAAGTTACAGTAGAAGAGGCAGCCAGCAATATGATCCTCAAAATTCCCCCCTCCTTCAACTTAGATTGCAAGCCTTTAAAGAATGGCAACAAATGCTTTTCAAAAGTCTGTAGAAATGAAAAATAAAGCATGGAAATATCTGCAATCTCATGAAGGTTTTTGGCTTAATTGGTTTTGTTGTTGTTTTGTTGTTTCCTTGGGGTTTTTTGGGGGGTGGGAGGGGGAGGGTGTTTTAGATAAGTGAAATTACACAATTTTTAAAGCAAAGCAATCACTGAAAACAAAAATAATTTCAGGCTACTCAAGATTTTGTGCTTAAACTACCCCAGGCAGCTAAAGGATTTTAGAATCCAGAGGAGGGTCACGAAGATGATCAGAGGGCTGCAGCACCTCTCCTATGAGGANCCTTTTGATAGTGATGGGCAACACCTCCTGTTTTTGAGGAAGTCACCAGAACAGAAAGATGGGTCCACTTCAGACCACTAGGCCAATTCGAGGTTCCACCATAGCCCTCAGGAAATTCCACGAACATTTAAGAGCTTCTCAGACAAAATTATAGGTTATGGCAGATATCGTATGGCTCGAGCCAGGCANGGGCTGCAGCACCTCTCCTATGAGGACAGGCTGAGAGAGTTGGGAAGGGAGCCTACAGGGAAGATGGGGAGGGACTCTTCATCAGGGAGTGTAGGGATAGGACGAGGGGTAATGCTTTCGAACTGAAAGAGGGTAGATTTAGATTAGATATTAGGAAGAAATTCTTTACTCCAAGGGTGGTGAGACAGGGGAACAGGTTGCCCAGAGAAGTGGTGGATGCCCCATCCCTGGAAGTGTTCAAGGCCAGGTTGGATGGGGCTTTGAGCAACCTGGTCTAGCGGGAGGTGTCCCTGCCCATGGCACAGGGGTTAGAACTAGATGATCTTTAAGGTCCCTTCCAACTCTAACCATTCTATGGTTCTATGATTTTTATTTTTTTTTTTAAATTGACATATACAGGAATTTTCAGAAGAAAATATCTAACTTGCAAATAATCCTATATAGGTATAAAACAGTATAATTACTTAACATTTTATTGAAAGGTTATATTGAAAGTTCACATCCACAATAATTACAAGTCTCCACATTTTTTACAGTGTCCAGGGAGACACACACACACACACAAAAAAAATCACAGTGACTAAAAAAATCTAAACACTACCAGAAAACAAGCCAATGAAAGTCAGCAAGTCTGACAAACACACACAAGAGTTTCAAACACCTGAAAGGAAATGCAGCATTCAAACACCATCTAGGACAGTATTTCCAACAATTTCACTCACCAAAAAGAAAACCTAAATGAGCCACAAATTAATTCGTGACTGTTGTTCTGAAAAGTACCCTCAATCTCATCACTGGGTGAGCAAGACACATTTAATCAGGAGGAGGAGGAAACGTGCACATGTGTACACACATGTGGGTTTTTTAAGATTTTTTTTTTCAGAGGGGAAGACTGTTATGGGTTCTGGGTATTTTTTGTTACAGTAGAAAAAAATAAATAGATATTAAGCTGTCTTTAGACTGAAAGAAGTATCTGGTGTAGTGGTTTAACCTTCTAATTCAATTTTTATTTGACACAGACTTGGAAAAGAAGGTTTTTTTAAACATAGTTGTATAGGAGAAAATTTCCTTTTGATAGTGATGGGCAACACCTCCTGTTTTTGAGGAAGTCACCAGAACAGAAAGATGGGTCCACTTCGGACCACTAGGCCAATTCGGGGTTCCACCATAGCCCTCAGGAAATTCCACGAACATTTAAGAGCTTCTCAGACAAAATTATACGTTATGGCAGATATCGTATGGCTCGAGCCAGGCAACTCACTGCCTAAAGGATATTTCCCAACCACACAGGTGTCCAGGAATCAAAAGAGGAAGAAGGTGTCTTCATGAGTGTTGGTACCTCTCTCAGATAGAAGCATCCTGCTATCACTTAAATCCCCACTTTCAAACAATCCAAGAGACCTAGAACACGAGAATAGTCTTGAACCTGAACAACTCTTTCTTTTTTCAGTATTGAACTTGAACAACTAGTTTCTTATCAGTTACAAGACAAGGAAATGGTTCTGAAAGTGCACATTACATGACTGAATCCAGGGAATAGTCTTTTGATTAGTTTAGTCTTCTTTCACCATAGTTTCTTTTACTCGTGATTCAGTACTATCTTGAAAATTCACAGGCATAATGCCTACAAGGTTCCAATTTTGTTACCCAGACTAAGAAATTTAGTTTCCCTCCAAAAAAACTCCAACAATATAGTTTACTTTAATAATAAAATCTTTTCTCTTCTTCCCACAGTATTTTCTGCAGTTTCTGAGAAAATGAAGCAGTGATTACATCCAGAAATATACTAACATTTACTGAGACATGAAGTGGAAAAATTGCATTTGCAATTATATGTACTAATAAAAGAGTCAAGGAGTGAGTAACTTATATTTGTGAGAAAAAGCTGTAGTAAACTAGCTGGACATTAAATGTGAAACCTCTGCCATAACCACACACAGCAGTAATGACAGAAGGCATTCACGAAATATGCAGTAGTTTGTTTTTATTCAGGATACATTAGACCTCCAGCAGCAGTATCGTGTTCAGTTTTAGGCATCATACTTTCAGAGACAAGTGAACCAACCAAAGATGTTTCAAAAGAGAGCAAATATAATGCTTAGGTATTTAAAAAACACAATCTACAAGGAAAGTTTAAATGAATTGGGATTGCTTAATCTAAAGAGGAGGTGACTACAGTGAGAACATGGTAAGTCTCCAATATGTTAAATGCTACTTCAAAGGGGGAGAAATTTTTTTTTTTCAAGTCTATAAAGAACAGAAGAAAAACTAATGAGTTTAAATTTCAGCAAAGAATATTCAGGTTACGGAGAAGGAACTTTTCCAGTAAACCACCTGAGAAGTTCCAGAATTTGTCATTGTATTCTGCCAAAAATTACAGACAAACACAGTTTCAGAATTGTATGATCAAAATTTGAGCATGTGCTTCAAACATCTTTTCCACCATCACCACCTCCCCATTTGCCCTGTGTTCACACAAATCATGCATTCTCAGAAGACATATTTTCCCCCATGTCTAACCTGAAAATTCAGTGGAAGAGTGCATTACAGAAAGACAAAATAAAANGATCAAAATTTGAGCATGTGCTTCAAACATCTTTTCCACCATCACCACCTCCCCATTTGCCCTGTGTTCACACAAATCACGCATTCTCAGAAGACATATTTTCCCCATGTCTAACCTGAAAATTCAGTGGAAGAGAGCATTACAGAAAGACAAAATAAAGNAACCTGAAAATTCAGTGGAAGAGTGCATTACAGAAAGACAAAATAAAATGAAGCTCCATATGCATCCTTCACAGGTTGCTCTCTCTCTCCCTGCAGCAGCTCTTCTGCCTCTGATTTTATGTGGATTATGTAAGGACTTACATTCAAGCATCAATACTTCAAGAGGTTAGAGGTAGCACAAAAGAAAGTAGGAATTTAATCTAGTCATGTCACAACTGGAATAGAATCTTGCAAGAAAAATAAACTGCACATTGTGAACTTAAAAACCTACAGTGGCTGACAGGCCACTGGGATGTCCAAAGGTGAAATAAGTAAGAAAGAAAAGGGGGGGGAGAAGAGGATTATCACGTTCGGTCAGCCTAGGTACAAAAATGAAATGATCATGTTTAACAGAAAAAACATGAAACACAAAGGAAAAATGCTCAAAACAATGTTTGCTGCTTCCTACTTCACCACTTACAATGGCAACAGATGAACAGGTGACAGGAAAAGTCAACCACCAGCACAAAGAAATGCAACCCATCCACTTGCAATGTTCAAACTAAGAACTAAAATTAAACTGATAGATTACAATATTCCAGATATTAAATACCTGCATCCCGTTGAAATAATGGAAATGTTGAATTAATTATTGAAGATTTTCTAGTCTATGAAAGAGTAACTGAGTATTAAGTTCTTACATCGTAAAGCTCTGTCTGCTTTCAAGCAAGGAAGGAAAACTTCTCCTGTCTCTACTCCACTGACACCCAAGGTACTGAGAGAATACAAGACTCAACAGCGCTGCTCTCCCGGCTACCAGGTACATACAGAGAACAGTGTTATTCTCCTTGCCTAGCTAATATTTCCAATATTCTCCCTAATAGCTTCATAAAAATACAATTTACATTACATAATTTACATTAGCCCCTATTTACATTACATAAGTTACATTAGTCCCTTAACTTTTACACTAATCTGGCAATGAAATTATCTATATCCTTTCCTGTAAGGAAATGTAGTTTCTAGAGCAAATCTAAATTTTTTCTACTCCATGATGCAGACATAATCAGTGGGAGGCATCACAAAGTAAAATCTGGACATTTGAATGATGAAATAAAAAGAGAAGTATAACCAAGGCACAGTATTATTTATACAATGACACTTCTCTTACATTTTAAAAAAGTAACACCCCTTTTAAACCGAAGTGAATAATACAACTACAAGATCAAAGTCAGAGTTAAAATTAAAATATACCACTGGAACTGATACTTCAGTTCTTCATGGCACTTTGTTATCTTGGTAGGTGTAACCATTGCTCTCTGAAACAGAAAGCAAAAAACTATGAATTGCGTAATGGCATTCAAAAGTAATCCTACCAAATGACAAAGGTAAAACAATATGCCAAATTCTAGACAGAGTAGGTAGATCAAAAAGAAATTATCTTTCTGAGATGGCATTGTGTCTGATGAAACTGGAATTGGTAACAATTGGTCACAATTTACTAACTGGCACAACATACATCCTAAGGACGATTCTTCCAGAAGGGAAAGTGTTCCAAAGAGAAAACATACAGACAAAATTCAAACGCCTCTTATTATGATTTTTTTGAAAGACAACAGTAAAAAGGTAAAACGAACTGTGAGCCAAAGTTGGCTCCCTGTACCTTCAATTTATTTATCAAACTGAAAAATCTCTCCAACTTTCTCTTTTCCTGTATAAGACCAAAACTATGAGATGTTCTGTTTGTGTTCCAATTACACTAATTCAATGCAGGTCACTTGCTTTTTACTGAGTCCAGATGACATTTAGTAAGCTAAACATGGGCCAATTAGCTTAAAAAAAAAAAAGGGGGGGGGGGGGGAAAGGCTCATTGCCGCTGAGTAGGTCATACAGTGGCTACAGAACACAATTGCTTGAATTACATTTTGACTAACTTCAAAGACAGAACTGAAGCTAAAAACTACCTTTTTTTTTCTGCACGCCTTCTAATTTCTCACGTTGAAATATACTAATTTAAAAGCCATCTCTTTCCCACCCTGAGGTGATAGATATGAACAGACTCACCAGAAGTTTTTGTTGTTTCCTCTTTCTCCACTCAATTTAAAAAAAAGCATTTTTAATATTCTAAAAAGTATAAACAATGTAGTTTCCACTTTATTTTTAATATCCCCAGTGGCTAACTAACCTTTTCAAGCCTGCTCATTTGAACTTAACACAGTAAAGAAGAAAAACATAGCACTGGAGATTTAGTGAACGCTAAAAATAATAATGGTCTAAGCCTCTTCTATTTCTGCAATAACATTTGTATTCTTAAATCAACCTGAACTGCCATGTAATTAGCCATACAATAACCTTTACTGATAACGCAGAGAAATTATTTCCAGAGGGGTAGGAAAAATCCTCTAGCTTATCTCTAAGAAGCAAATAAACAATATGTCTTTGTTAATGTCTTAGTCATGATCAAGGGCTGAATCTTTTCTGACAAAAACACTAGCTATAAAATGATGACTAAAATCTACGCTACTAAATAAAACATCGATCTAGACTTAGTGTAATCAACTGCAAATCCATCAATGGTATTCTTTCTAACCATTTCTGGATTTGGCACCCCTTTTTTTTCCCCCCAGAAGTTTTCCACTTCTCAAACAGTGGTAACAACTGCTAAAGCAAAATTTGATAAGTATTATAAAATAGTAGACCAGTTAGTTGCTTATTCTCTTAACACAATGAATTATGCAAGTTATTGTTTGTACCATCTCAAAGTTTTGCACCCATCTCTACTTCCTCCCAAAATGATCAGCTCAGCTTTTAACAAAATTCAACCAGTACAGGAAGCAGAAACATAATGCAACACACGCGAATTAGATTCCATTATGCTAATGGCATTTAACACTAATTAGATGTCTTCCAGACTTGGTCATCATCTTCAAAATGTTGCACACCCTAGAGGAACTACACAGAAGTCATGCAGATAAACTGCTTAGTTACACAGACATGGTATCACCCTACAGGATCAAGGACAAAGGAAAAAAAATCTCCACGTAAGAAAAAAAGCTCAGAACATAAGATGTAACATTTTGAGGCCAGAAATATATACAGACACTGAGGTAAAAGAATCCACAATAACATGAATTGGCCTTGAATCTAAATTCCCCTGCTTAAACCAAGTTTTAAATAAACTTGAGGGAGAATATAAAAAAAAATAGCAAGCATCTATCAAGATTCCCAAATTATTTAACCTGGAATATTTTATTGCAATGCTGACAAAATTTCATAGGTTTTGGTCTGATCTGTGGTCTGTGTTGTACTGCCCTGTCCGAATACTTACTTACTAACCACATTCTAATTTTTTGTTAGGGTCTCAATTAACCTATTGCATTTTGTTCCATTCAAAAGACACATATCATAGCTTACCTACAATGACTGATGCTGCAGAGAAAAAAAAAAAATTGAAAAGAAAGCCCCGTTACTGTAGNAAAGCCCCGTTACTGTAGGTACACACAGAAATAACATTCCTTCACAAACAGTTTAGGGAACAAAAATTTACAGCCTATATTACTGGAAAAATTACAGTTTAGCAATGCGGCTGTTGCAATCACTCAAGTATACAAACAATATAGCAATGGTTGAAGCACTGACTAGAAATACTGATA
>RSEF01000002.1:140084153-140104503 GCA_003993805.1 Himantopus leucocephalus
ACACAACACATTCTCTCCTCTAGTAAGTTAATTAAAAAAAAAAAAAAGAAATTTAATAGATTAAACTTTGTAACAGCTAACTTTATGCTGAACCAAATCCTAATCTACACTCGACTGGCATAAAATCAACAAGCCAGCAGCAGAAGTACTGCAGCGAATGCTTTAGCCACTTCTCTGCCCACACTCAGTCCAGGCACTATAAATGAATACAGTATTAAAGATTATGAACTACAGCCTGAAACAGTAGGTTGTTTTGTTTTGGGTTTTTTCCACAGAGAGGTAAACACGTAAACGAGCTCAGAGGCCATGCACGTTACTTTAGATACAGAGGCACCATAGTGCACTGTACTGCTTCTGAGCTGGAGCCAAGTCCCATGCTGCCCTCCGAGAGCACTGCTATCGGAGCACCCAGACAGACAGTCATGGCCTTTGGCTTTTAGCCTGTCCTACTGCTCATCCAGGGCTACAACAGTATGACCTTTCTCTAGTACCATCAGCTTACTGTAGTATTTCCAGTCCAGCAAGAACCTTCCAGCTACTTCATACTCCACGGATTTTCACACCAATAAAGTGGCATTGCATCCAGTTGCTCCAGAGTCACCATTTACATATGACAATTCATGTGAATGCAAGAAGGATCAACTTTTAAGAATCTTTGCACTGATTTTTCAGTCAATCTGACTGTTTTACAACATTGCTTTCATTAAAGCTCCTCTTTTACTTTGTTTTAAAAATTAGGAACTTACACATGCTCATTTTCACCCCCCAAATTCAAATGCTTACCACTTCTGAATATCAAAAAATATAGTTTGCACAAATTAATTGTATTATTCAGAGAAAAAAAAACAAAAAGCAAGATGGGGTAACATTGCTCCCTCATCTAACAAAAAATTAAAAGTATTTAACATGCACATACAGTTGCTCTGGAGAAACTCCTGGAGAAAAGTAAAAGGAGGACAGTATGGGCAAAGCTCACTTGTATCTGTATTTACCTGCGCAGTGTAGACATGCCCTCTGTCCCAAGATCAGGCTTCATGATTATAACATTTCATAAGGAACATCCCAGTTGAAACAGATGGCACATGCATGTCAGTTTGCCCATAAATCTTGTGCTTGCTGATGCTACCTGTTTTACATTTACCTATGTAAACATTCATAGCATGAAAAAAGGAGCAGCAGCAGATAAAATACTGGGCTGCCACCTCTATTGCCAAGCCTACAGTCGTGGCACCAGGACACTGGAAAGTACCACAGCAGCTATCATAGGTTCCCTTGAATTCCATCAGAGGTCTTCCCCACCAAAATAGTCTTTTCTGAGAACAGATAACTTCGTTATCTTCCAAAACTATTCTAAATTTCTGGAGGAGAATGGAAAGCATCACACACCTGAAACTTCCCAGACTCTCCAGCATTTCTGTAATTCTCACCATAAAACAGAAGTTCTCATTAGCTCTGCTTTGCTCCACCAGAACACCAACGGGGTTTTTTTTATTTTTTTTTTAAATCATCAACATTATAGCATGGAGTTCAGGAATATATTCTGCAGCAGAGGCTTTTGCTGGTAAGGTAGAGTTTTTCAGGTAGGCAGGTAACGATAAGCAGTATTTCCAAGAAGTGTCCATGTTTGCTTTTCTGAAACACAAACCAGAAACTGATAACGCATTAAGAATTGAGATGATAGGAACACCATACGTATAATCTTCATAATAAATGTGACTTCTCAGACATGGTAAAGAAGCATGGAAGAAAGTAGAAATCTGGAGGTAACATTTGTCTTGCCTTTATTTCTTTCCCATGGGAATGCCAATAATGAGAACTTATATCTGGAATAAAATTTTGGATCCATACAGACCACGCTATCTAAAAGCTATGGACTTTTACTCTACTTCTCTGCAGATAGACAGTACAGTGTTCAAACACAGCTTTTTTTGCCATGGTATATCAGAAGTACTTCCTATATAATCTCTCAATGCATTTTTAAAATAACGTAACAACACAAACTGACATTAATACAGAAAATTCTAATACAAAAATCACCAATTGCATACCCAAATCATTCGAGTTAGTTCATGAACTACCAATTGTGTGTTAGAGCTTTGTTTAAGTATTTAGTCAGTAAAATAAAAGGCTGAAACGAAAAAGCCAGGCTGGTTTCATTCTTCTGTAAAACCAGGGTGGTCTACGGGCAATTTTTGATACCACTGGTGTTGCCAGGGAAACAAAATGAAAACAGGTGCCATCAAATACAAATTAAAGATTTAGTTTTCTTTTAAACCACCTTAAAACAAAGTTTCCATAAACTTTTAACTGATACTACTACAAATTTGACAATACTTCATAACAAGAAAAGGATTATAAGTTGTCTTTAGACCATCAAGTTTTAACTGAAACAAATTTAGACTGGTTGGCAACCCTTCCTTTAAAATAAGTTTCTTCCGTTAAATATGCATCATCCTCTTTAAAAATGACCTAGTATACATTTTAAGGCAATATAATACCAAGAGAGAAACAGGGTACATACAACCTTAATAAGCTTTCTCCATTCCAAATTTTACCTTCCTTTCAAACTAAGCAGTTTTTTAAGATTTTTTTTTTTTTTTACAAAATAAACAACCCGTATAGACTTAAAGCATTTAAAAATCTTACTCTAAGTAGCAATAGAAGCTTAATATTTTCCTCCTAATCTGATTGCCATTTTCTCCCACATGATAAAAATAAAATAAATATACCTTTAACTAAAACCCAAATAAATACACTTTTGCTTTTAAGAAGTGTAATAAAGTGTTAAGAATTTGGCAATATAGTAGTCAAGTCTCTTTAAAGCACTTCCTCCAAGTCAACTAGCTACACTGACAGAAAATATGTCAAAGTTTAAGAAAAAATGAACATATAATTCAATTCAATACACGTTGATTCAAGCTTCCAAGAAACTCTTAAAATTATTTACTGAGTTCTTTTTTGGCTTAACAAGACACTAGACACATACAAAAATCCAAATAGACCTACTTCAACTAAAAGCAATACACAAATTCCCTCCTCTTCAATAAAGCTAGCTGCCAGACCTCTGAATAAAAATTAATATTGTATACTTTGTGTTAATGCTGGAAATTTGAAAGATGATAGAAATAAAAAAAAAAAAAGCAGCATCTCCAGTAAATATATATAGCTCTTCACACAAGTTTTGAAATCTGTGGTATATTTTACAATATCCCACAGGGTATTGTAGAATTTTTAGTAAAAGGAGTTCTCCTAAGTCTGTGCATAAACACCTTGCTGAGTAATTTTCCAAGTCCACAGTGCAAGTTAAAAAGAAATTGAATAAATTCAGCATACAATGATGCGTACAAATGATGGAAAGGCTTCTTCAAATAAGAATGTGTGTAAAATTAATTAATAAAAAAGTCTTGTGACATTAAAATTGTAATTCTACTTTTAATATATCTTGATGATTTACTACTGAATGCCTATTTCAAATAAAATTTTCTTGAGATCTTCAAGTTGCAAAGTAGTTTTGCTTTGCACTTCGAGCTATGTTTACAGTTTTACTAACATCACAAATGAGCAGATCTATAGTGGTTTAAAACTTCCGAATGAGCTTTTTGGTGGGCTTTTGTTTGCTTGGGGTTTTTTTAACATTTATCCAGGGAGAAAGCAGCCAGCTTAGCAGCAGAGAATAATGTTAACCTATGCTGCGCTAGGTTTGTTGAATACATGCCCGGCTTTACCCACATTAACAGTTCTATCAAATAATCTTTTGCAATGCTTACAGATGTAGGGCTTGATGCAGTGCTCACTCAAAGTCATCAAGAATCCTTCCATCAATTTCATGGCTTCATTCAGCCTCTGTCTACTGTTCCAACGTCTTTGAAAAATAATATTCCCCAGTCAAACATCTCCCTATTAAAGTATCTTGCAAATAAATGGGTAGTATCATGGTATGGTCCTTTTTTCAGATTAGCACTTCTGAAAATCTGAATCATACACAAAAGATACACAGCGTTACATGAAACTAACCAACATCAAACTTCCTTTACAGTTATTTTAGTTAAAGTTTCAAGTTAACTCACTTGTGTGTAATTATGAAATTACTGTACTGATCCTCCACTTACTTTGAAAGTGATTAATCAAAGTCAGAGAAAACCAACCATCAACTGAAGTATGTTTCAAATTTCCTATTCAAGGGTAAGTCTAAAAAGATGAACTCATTTAATTTTAATTAAATCCTCATTTAGAAGCACGAAATAAATGTTTTCCATTTAATTCAAATTAAACTCCAGTTCCAGTCCAAATTTCAAATATTCTCCGCTTCTGCTACTTTATTACACATGACAGATTAACATTTCCTTTTCGCGCACATATGCGACCAACACCGATATGATTAAGAAATTTAAAGAAATTATAAATTATACTTTTAACAGTAATAAACATTATTTATTCCACCCCCAAAATTCTAGTGATATGAAGGAGTAAAGATGCATTCTCCAAACCACAGTGAAACATTTATGCTGGATTCTGTAACCAGAAATACTTTTAACTGCACTTTATTTACATTGCAACAGTTTTACTATCTGAACTTTCAAGCCATCTCTTCACTGAAGGGAAAAAGAAGTTGGAGAGATGCAAGAAAAAAGAAGAGTAGGTAAGAAAAGCAATACCTACAGGAAGACAACAATTACATACATCAAATTGTAGACTTTTCAAAAGCTTTAATGTGGACAGGAATAGGGCCTTGTCATCTTCCAATTTAATCATCATACACACCTCAAGTAATCTAATGTTTTCATAGTATGTGTATCAATACTAGTGTCATACATTCTATGCTGATTAGACAAACAAATATGAATGAATGTGAACCTTTATAAAGCACTGATTTCCTCTCGTTAGTGAGCTCCTTCTTCCAGACTTCACATAGCTTTCCCTGTTTTACCACAGTAGCATCTTCTGGACTTCTAGAGCTGAACTCAATCCAACCCCATTTGCCCTTATCCCCATCTTTTACTTTCTTCTGCCCCTTACATCCTGCTCTATGTCATTTTTCCTCTCTATGAAGAATCGGATACTACCTTGTCAGTATCTCATTTAAAAGAAACTAGATTATCAGGCCAGTTCTGCACCCCTTTGCAAATCTCTAGGGAAAGAGAACTGAACTACTGTTCATATCCAGCCTTTCATGTGGTTTGTACTCTCAAGAATACCATAAACCAGAAAGATCTGTCAGTCTTTTCTGTGGGAAGAACGGAGTACAGGCTCTTGATAAAGCAATACGGCAAAACCTCTTCAAAAAGTTCCCTGGAGCATCAGGGAGAAAATTTTTATCATCTGCAAGTTTTGCCAGAGGACAAATGGTATTTTTCCTCTTTTGCTTTCACCACAGTATTACAAAAACTCTCCTTTCCACATGAAATGGGCTGATGTTAAGCATACTATCCCTTTGCGTAGCAAGCTGTCAAGTCCTGGAAACTGCATGCTGCCATCGTAGCACATCACTCTCTAGGAGGCTCGATACATGTAACTGAATCTGATAAAGGCAAGCAATGAATTATCGATTGCAATTTAAGAAAGTATGCAAAATATCGCAGGCTTTATTTCACGTGTTTTGCAACTGGACACCTCTAAACTTATCTTCAGGGCCTGAGGACCACTCCCATACTATTTCTTTTATTCTGTTTATCTTATTTGGATAAGCCGTACTCGGTATATAGGAACTTTCATTAAAATTCTATGCTAGACATGCTGAAAAATGGGAAGTTATATTTCTGTATCACAAGAAACTAGACTATACCCCCAGGGTATAGTCTTGCCTGGGTTGACCTCCTCACTCATCAGAATATTCCCCACTACATCCTCTACAGCGAGTCTATAGCAGGGCCGGTCACAAGCAAATAAGCAAATGAAATCCTTTTGAAATTCACTTCCTCTGTGAATCCTGCAGGCATTAAATACTAAAAAAGAAGTTATGTTCAAAGGGTACTATGTCTGTATCTCTGCCTAGCATTTCCACAAAGAATAAGAGCCTAAGGAGGAAGGCACTTGAACCCTCCCTAGATCACTCTGCATACATAAGTGAACACCGAGCACATTTTAACTACAATCATAACTAAGTTTGGAGATCCATATATATCTGGGGGCGGGGGGGGGGGGATAAATCTGTGGAGAAGAATCTCTGCAGCTCTATGAGCAGTTTGGCCGTGAGCCACAAGTGCAGCTTTGACAAACAATGATTCTTCTGCAGGACCAGTTTGCACTTCATTTTGTTTCAATCCACTGCTAAAAATAACCACAGTGAAAACTAATGTCAAACTGACACAATTACCAAGTACCTAAAAATTGGCTCTTTTCACTTAGTAAAAATGACATTGCAGCAACAGTTAACAGGTGCCTTAGTTGTATTCCAGAAAATTTCTAAATATGTTTTCTCAAGTTAAGTTACGTATAACAACCCATAGAAAACATTGCTTTTACATACCTATTAAGGAATGCTGACAAAATAAGCAACCGAGTCCAAGTCTCATTACAATTACAGCAAGCAGTAACTGGCATCTTAACTCACAGAAAGAGCAAGTCTCCTGGAGATCAGTAGATCTAGTATCTAGACATTAAAGTTCTAGAAAGTGTATGCAAATATCTCCTTTAGGTATGCACATCAGGTATTTTCTCTCTCAAAAAAAAATGGAATACACACAGCTGTGGAAGTTCAAAGGTACACAATTACTTATTTTAATTTGCCCAACTTTTCTAATTCCTCAATTCCAGAAGCCTTGTTGAAAGGAGCCAAGTAATGAACAGGGTGTTCGGGAACTGGCCTGCACCTCAGGCACTTTTATTTTTTTAGATGTACTGCTGAAAGATATGTCTTATCTGTTTCAGTTTTTTTTATTCATACAAAAATCACCATACAAGTATTCACATTTTGATCGGAGCAGGTGGACAGGCTGCTTACTGATTTGAAGTAGCAGTGTATTTAAATGAAAGTTTAGAGCTTTCTTTTTTAAAAACCGTTAAATAAAGTCACACTTCCTTAGAGTTCAACCCTGAAAAGAAAGTTGTTGAAAAATAAAAGAAAACTACCAAAGATACAATACCAAAGATCAGCACTGGTATAAGTATAGGCGCAACTGGTTTGAACCACGTAATACTACTACTCTCTCAAAGAAAAAAATGCTACATTCAGAGTGGCATTTCTCATGGTGATGTATCTGAGAAACAACTCCTCTGACATTGATTTTTTTTTTTTCTTTTTTTCCCCAATGTATACAGAGAACATACTTTATTTTCTGCTAGACAAATACTGTCTGGTATTAATTGTGCTTTTTTTTTTTCCTTGAATAAAGTTATAACATATATTTGAAATTCTGGCTATAAATAGAACCACAGGGGTAAACATATTATAAAGCAACACCTACCTTCAACTGCATGCAAACGGAAGGCCACTGGAAGTTTACGCTATGAAGTTCAGCTGTGTCATGGCAATAGCATTTAAACATGGAAGAACAGATGAGGTGGAGAAGGAGGGAGGCTTTATGGGGGAACACTTCCCCATGAAAGGTCTAGAACCCTGTCTCATTTTATTGATATGCCCAACTAGAAAAAGTGCAAAAGGACAGGCTACAAAAAAGGGTTTGTCCCTTACAACAGGCATTAGTAAAGGTCATCTCCAGAAAAGCTTTGCAGTCTGCAGACACTTACTCGTCTATCAGAAAAAGGAAGAGCAATCTCTTCCCTCAGACTCTCTCTGCATTCAAAAGGTAAATGAAATCCAGAGCAGCAAAACCAGAATGGCAGTACTGCACCTACAGCTATAGCTCCCAAGCAAGACAGTATCTGGAAACATTGTGACCATTGATGTACTTATGTATACAGGAGTTTCCTTAAATAGTTATTAGTTTTAATCACAAAAAATTTACAAATGGACAGCTGAGACTGTTTTTGCAATTACTTTAAGTCAACCTCAGCACCAACTTGGCCGATCCTGTTCCAGCCACATATTTTTGTTCCCACCTAGTCCAAGCACCGTGTTAACAGTATCAGTGAAAGCTACTTCTTATTACTTGTTTNGTAGTCCAAGCACCATGTTAACAGTATCAGTGAAAGCTACTTCTTGTTACTTGTTTAGTTTTCAGATGGATCAGTTTTCTGATCCACCTTATCATATGGCGACCTAAATGCTCGTTCCAACAGAAATAGGTGGTGAAAATGCATGGAAACAGGTAGGAATACCACCCCTTTGCAGCCGTCGCCTGCATTTAGGTCAGTTTAAAGCAAACACAAAAACTCCACTTAAAGCCTAGAGAGGTCCAAAGGTCTTCCAACAGCTCTTTGGGAAGCCTGCAGCAAGACACATGCTTCTCCAATTTTCATCTACTGCCTCAACCATATCACATCAGTGTCTTAGGTCCCTACTGTGAACATACATTTTACGTTGTACCATCATTTATTATTTACAAATTTAGAATGAATATGGCAATGTGTAAGACAACACACACTAAAATCCTGTCCTGAGAAATCAGATTTTTTGAGACAGACAAGACACAACAGAATGGAAGGTCCATAGGAATTTTTTGTTCTTTTAGCTATATGCATTCCTACCATTCAAAGAACTGGATGTGTTAGAATCTCACATGCTTTTTCAAGACTTAAGATTTAACTATTCTAAAATAATCTTAGTACATTAAGTCACTTCAAAGCACATCAGATATTTAATTGTAAGGGAATTATCATAACACAGAATGCACAACAGAAATACTGAATTGTGACCTCCCCAAGGAATCACACTCAGTGAGTCCTGCCACAACTCACTGTCATTCTTCCGCAAAATTTTGAAGAGGTAGTAAAACAATAAACAGTAATGTACAATCAAAAAATCCGTATTTTAAATCTCTTTAAATATTAGCTCACTCTATCTAGAAACAGCAGGCAAGATCTCAAGTTACAAATTAACAAAAAGTGTCTCATAGAAAGTTCTTAAAAGGAAAAGGACTGTTAGAATTTAACTCAAACTCTTTTCTAAAGATAAGCAAAAACACTAAAATAAGAAAAACATGTAATATACGTTTATAAACCTACTCTAAATTAAAATCAGTAACGCTGAGATAAGATAGCTGAACTCTCAAAGAAAATAATAGAAACCAATGAGATAATTCCATCTATGGGAGAGAAGAAACGCAAAAGTGACTGTACAGAAAGACATCTGACATCGCCAGAAGTAGTTTTTCTTTTTCCCTCTCTTCAACTTCTGGCACAAAAGGCATAGAGGAAACCATTTGCTCAATGATTGAAAACCGGTCGCAATCAGACAGCGATGCTCAACATGACACCTTCCTTGTTTGTTGCAGCTTTACACAGTAATAATTCTCACTTCAATCTCCAGTTTTAATGCAATATGCTGAGAATAAAAAAAAATTGGGAAATGGTAGATTGTTATAAGATACATCAGGAATAAAAGGTTATTACAAACAGATTAGTCCAGGGTGGAAATTACACAGGCTAAGCAGGAGGCATGGATAATCTGGGTAAGTGCCATGGAAAAATAAATATCATGATTGGACTTAAGGCAAATGGAAGCAGTTCAAATTGGCTTCCTCCAATTCACTGCAGAACATGTGATGCCCACATGTCCATTTCCAACAAACCTCACTATAAAGAAACAAAGGCCAATACTGTGAAGTGTTGAAAAACACATCTACCACCAGCTTCTTCCATACCACAGCAACATGAATTATTGCAGCTGCCTGATAAGCATGAAAGAAAAGAGGCTGGGGGGTTGGGCTTTTTTTTTTTTTCTTTGGGAAGAGAACTACCAGCATTTATCTGAAGCACACCACTCACTCAGTAAGCATTGACCTTGCAACAAAGAGCAGCTCTAGCAGGTTTTTGTCAGGTTAACTTTTCAGAACATCAATTCCTTTATCCAACTCCCTGTGAGGCCACAGAAATGCTAGTGTTCGCTTAACAGAAAGGTCAGGAACCCCTGGCTAGGGATTGGCTGTCTCTATAATCAGCAGCCCACACTTAAATTGGCTTAAATTGATCATGAAAATCACAGCCTCGCAGCAATAAGTGATCATGTCATTGCATGAATACAAGGAAAATTTGTGGTAGAGGTGGTCCTAGAGAAAGGACCTCAAAAACCAGCCATTCTTGAGGTCTAAGATTAGCTTTATGGCAAAGTGTTGCTAATCTGCTTGTTAACAAAGCCAAATATCAGCAGTAGGTGCATGATGATCAAGTAAAATCTTTGCAGCTTAAAGGATCTTCCACCAGAAACAATTCTTTTACATGACAAATTTGAAATCATGACTTGATTAGCAAACACAGAAGATACTTCAAAAGCATGTTACCAATTTTTTAACAAAAAGCAAGATCNTGCCAATCTTTATGTTTCCATTATAGATTTTTTTAAAAAAAAAAAAAGATTTAATTTAGAAACAAACAGAAATAATAAAGACAGATATTGCATGAAGAGCAGAGACTGAACAAAGCAGTCAATGGTTTGAATTAAATTCAGACAGTGGTACGACATAAATACTTCATCAGAACAGGACAGCATACATGCTGCAGTCAATGGGGGACACGGGAACACAGCTGTTAAAACATATCACTGCTGCTTCAGAGTAAGAGCTTGAGTCTTGCTCTAGAACCACACTGAAGCCCCCTTTAATTAGCTCCACCATAAATTCATAACTGCTCATCCCAGCAGAGCAATCAAAGGCAGATGCAAACACTGTTAGTCACATTAACCCTGGCTGCTACACTGACTACTGCAATCAACATACTTTTATCCCTGCTGGATGGGTTAAGTTATCTAGGTTTGAGTGATTTTTTTTTGACTTATCAGCAAATTCCTTGTTATTTCCAGTGGCTGTATCACCACGTTTTAGGGCAACCTTGAGGACGTCTGTATTTCTTTCTCCTTTAAAACTACTTGAAAACGCTCCTTCTTTGATGAAAACTCAAGAGAAAATACAGAAGTTTCACTTTTCATCATTAGCAAAAGCACAAAAGGACTCTGACACTGAATATGTGAGGCATTCCCTAATTCTTACATGAATAAAGCATTAGACTTACTGGGCTGGCAAATGGTGTTGACCTTTGAGCCTCAAATCAAGTATGACAACTGCAGGTTCTGTTGAACTCAGATTTGCAGCAGAAAGAAGTGAAATAGTGTTGATGACACGCAGTCAAATATACTAAGACTTGAACACTTAAACAGAAAAAAACTGCTGTTTTTTCCCCCACATGGAACTCCATTTTGCACCCCGCTACTTCTCATTTTTTCCCAGATGAAACTAGTACAATTCTTTGGAGTAGCTAGAGTGTGGTTAAGCAGAGGAAGCTATGCTTGTTTGCGTGGAATCTGCTATTTCCTCTCTGCCAAAACACTTGTTTAAAGAAGTCATGTAATATTTCTATTAAGCTGTAAATGCAGTTGACAAGGAAATGGCCTACTGGCAGTGCATTACCTTTGTGGCAGTGCCAACCAGCCTACAGCAAAATAGTGCACATGGTAATTTCAACACGCATTCCCAAGTAACAAAATTGTGCCTTACATAAATACCACAGAACTCCAGCAACATCTACAAAAAGTAATGAAAATTTGCCCAAGCTTTCATGCTTGCCTGTATCAATTCTATGTCATAACTAAAACAAAGTAGGAAAGCATCTACATATGTCCAAAAGTCCTGTGAAGCTATATCATATGACACTGGGAAAACTATTGCAACTTAAATCTGTGTATTTCTTGTTAACCACTGTAACAACTTACTAATAAAAATTAAGAAAAACTGTAGGTATCAAATATACAAAAGAGTACTAACAGCACACAAGCCCTTAAAAACCATAATGTAATTTATTAACATGAACACATGTTCTATGTAATCCAGAATTGTTATGTTAAATTACTTTGGCCTTTGATAGCATTCATTTGATTACAAGAATTAAGCAGATTCACAAGCTTTCAAACTCAGTGACCTTTGATTTATAAGCAGCTATTGTCATGCATATAAAAATCCTCTCTGATAATATAGTCCTCACCTTTCAACAGCTAGTGCAACTACATATAACAACGTTAAAATTAACTCAGATGTAATTAAGACATTTTCTTTAAAAGTACAACTAAAAACCCCAGCATGATCAAATGTATTTAATTTGTAATCAATAGTTCTTCAAAATATTTTTTAATGTTATTTCATCTTAAATTAAATTCTCATCAAAAACAGGCTTCAGAGATACTTATTTTGTTCTCAGTTTTCATCTTTTTCAGTTTGAACACTGAATTTAAAATAGTTAATTACACAGAAAAAAAAATATGGTGCAGGAAAATTACTAAGCTTTGTTTCCAAAATTATGTAATGTTTCTAATTGCAAAACACTCACTAGCTTTAACTGAGCTGCACATTGCCATAAAACTTCAGGAAACATCTCTGCTCCAAAAAGTGCGCACGCACACACACAAAAAAAAAAAAAAAATTAATCAAGAATCCAACAGCATTAAACACACTTGAACTCATATATGCATCACCTTACAGTAATCCCATATGAAAAGTAGCTTCTCTTTCAACAGTGGTGGCTTCCTTATATTAAGATCCTGATATATGAGGCACCAGCAAAAGAAAACTGAATAAAATAAAGTAGTATGCATGCCATTTTTGCAGCAAATCACAAAGATGGAAAAAAAATCTGCTTTTAGCAATATAGAGTACCTTGTTAATATCAAATGGACTTTAGATACAAACAATTCAAGAACAGAGTATTTATTGTGCAATCAGTCTAGTTGTTCGATAGCTCATTAAAAAAAAAAATAAAAGCATGACTAACAGTAGCAACAGTTATTCCTAGATAAATATTGTTCCCCATGAACTTCTCCAAGGAATTGCTTTATGAGTAGTAGCAGTTATGAAGAAACTAATTCTATTTACATTTTATTTTGCAAAAAGTAAACTAATTCAGTAACAGACTTTAAGAGTCAGTAATAAATAAAAACTGTCGGGGGTTACTAATATTAGCAGTGCTCACACAGGACAATTCTGAATCCTTCTTTAGGTTATCTTTACTTCAAAACTCCCTTTCAAAGGAGGATGCCCTCTTAGTTATGGAGCTCTCCATAGAGTAGGTTTGGTATGGAACAGGCTCTATATGTTGCCTTCAAGTCAATTAAGCACTTATTGCTTTAGTTCTCTCTCAAGTGGAGGTAAAAGCATTCTGAAACCTTACAAAGACATGTTAAAACAGAGGCAAACTGCAGTAAATAGGAAACAAGACAGCAAGTAAAAATCCTTAGTCTTAAAATCTTTGTCCATAAATGTACAGTTTTATGATTCCACTGTATAGGTTTTTCAGGTTTTTTTTATTTTTTTAATACAACAAACAAGAAAACACCGTCACACAGTCTTACCCTCATTGGATGAATATCAGCATAGGGAGGCTTTCCTTCAGCCATTTCTATTGAAGTGATACCAAGGGACCAGATGTCTGCCACACAGTTATAGCCAATCTCTTGTATTACTTCAGGAGCCATCCAAAACGGAGTTCCTATAACAGTATTACGTTTTGCCATTGTATCCTGTAATTATATTATTTATGCAATTAAAATAGAGATGCTTATATTCAGATTCTTTTGATACGAATTTATTTAAAAGTTAAGTTAGCCACCCAGAGGTCAAATGGTAGTGACTTCCAGTTCAGACCAAACGGATTCAGTCCATCAGTCCACAGAGGCCAAACAGGTGACAATGATCATAAACCTCACACAAAAGTTTGAGTGGGATCATCAGGCACTTGAAGTACACTGGATTACAAAAATAAACAACTGAAAACTAAATAGCCTTGCAATACATTAAATACTCATCATGATAAAGAACATTAGCTCTACCGCTACCACTAGTCACTCCTCAGACACAAAATTGAAGGCAGGAGAAAAAGACAAAAGTAGAACATGGTTAGGAGCACTAGAGCATTTTTAAATGCTCTTTCCACAGGTACTTACTGTTAACTGGCCAGCCACACCAAAGTCAGCTAATTTTGCATGTCCCTCGGTGTTAAGAAGGATGTTTCCAGCCTTTATATCTCTATGTATTTTTCTCATAAAGTGCAAGTATTCAAGTCCTTTAAGAGTAGATTTCAGGATAGTTGCGATTTCATCTTCTGTTAGCTGCAAGAAAATATAAAACCACTTTCAGGTATACACATAGAGTCCATGTATTTGAACTATTTTAAAAATTATCATTTCATAATGATCATTATAAATAATAGAGAAGATGCATATTAATACATTTTATTTTAACAAAGGAAGATGCCCAATAGCATTTACAATTCAAAACTCTGATCTACTAACTTGATCCATATAGCTAGATTCTTACACATCTAGAGTCCAGTTAGAGCAAACGAGCTGCAAAACTACAGAAGGGGCTGACTGATGCAGATCAGATGGCAGAATATGCAATATTCTCTTCCTTGTCAATCAAAAGTTACTACTCTTTAGATGTTGCTGTCCTTCATAAAGACCGTGGCACAGTTTCTACAATATACAACTAATACATTTATCACTAATATCATACATATTAATTATCAAGTTATGCATTACCTTTGGCAAAATAAAGGTAATGGTGGTCACCACTGGACTAGATGGCACATACCAGAATACATCCCTGGAAAAAGATAGCCCTTTCTCTAATGTGGAAGGCTAGAGCTATTGCCCTTAAGTTCTTTACACAGTTTTCCCAACAAACTAGCACAGTCCTACATTTGGAAAGAGATGAAAGGAATGCTATGTTTTCTTTATTTCTCAAATTCCTACATATGAAATGCCTGCTAAGTCTACAATTAGTAGTATCAAACTTTTGTCCATCAGGTATTCCTAACTGCACTACTATTAGTTTCTCATTGCCAGCAACTTACAAAGTAGAGAGGATCAATTAAGAGCTTCTTCACAAGAACAAAAAAAATACAGAACAAAACTCAAGGGATAAAGGTGGGCAGAAAATAGCCAAATAATTATTCACCACAAAGCTCGTGAAAAATATATTCGTCAGGGATAGCTTGCTACGTATTATCTGTAGGGAGAAAGACAGAAATGCAGAAATACAAACACCCCAACAGTTCCCAACTAGTTTACAGAGTTTTACTGAAGTCTGTCAAGTAATCCATTCCTTTTAAGGCTAGTGCCTTTATTTGATAAAGGACGTAAGTAAATGCTAATTTTTGAAAATAAATATTTCACCCTGCCTGTGCTCCATACTGACACAAAGCTGTAGAACTACACCCATACAAATGTGCCTCAATGGCCTTCCCAAAATCCTACTCAGCCCTGAAAATGGACAACTAAGATGTCAGACTACTCTTATGCTGGAAGTTGCCAATAACTATTATCACCTCTGTTCCTTTAAACTGTAGACAACTACAGAAATGATTGAGAATGGATGCCAACCAGATGCTATGGGCTTTTTCTGACATTGTTCTTTTCTTGTTGCTGACTGATGCAGAGAATGAGCGCTCACTGAACTTTTTAAATTACCTGCATCACTTGACAATTGCAAGATGATATCCTCCTAGGAAAATATAATCAGATTGAATATCACGGAATCACGGANCTTCAAAAAATGTTAGCTTGCTGTCTATGCAAAGATCCCCTGTTAGTTCTTAAGTGTAGATAATCCACATGAGCTATGCTCTAATATATTGTGTTACTATCGCACTGTGAAGTTGTACAATTGAATTAACAGAAATCTTAACATAGCTGGTGGCCCTGAATATATTTCATAAGACAAGCCACATTTTAGTAAGGACAACTACTACTATGTGAAGATAATGCAACATGTCAGCCCATGACTTTCAAAGGAGTTGCAGCCTGTTAATATCTGCTGGTCTCTAAAAAAAAAAATCATACTCCTTTACATAACATTTACTAGTGCATAATACTATTTTCTACAGCCATGCTGAATTTTTAACAGGTTTCATCATGTTCTTTAATAATAACATGGCCTTCAGTTACTTCTGAGAATTAAGGTGGAAGAGTTGAGGCTTTTTAGGACCTTACAGTTCCGGAAGTCAACAATACATTTTGCACAGTTATACCCAGCTCTCTTTCATATCATATTTGCTGTTTATTTTTCAGTCAGGATGAATGGAAAGGTACTCTCAAATTAGTCAAGTAACTGAATACAAACTAAGAAACAAAAGTGAAAATTTGAAGAGTAAGAAAAAGAATTGCAACGGGGATATTTATTGAACTCTGTAAAAACATCACAAAGGAAACATTAAGAAGTCTTTTGCTTGATTTATTTTTTTAAGCAAACCAGACAACCTTCATTTTTAAAGCTAAAAAAAAATATTATCAATTATTAAACACCTAGTATAAAGAGGTGACATAGTCTGAGCAGTCCAAAACACTTCTCTTATTTACTACTTTAATATGTTGCAGAATTCATATATTATCACAAATATGTAATAAGCTGAAAATATCAACTGACAACAAGCTGACAGACATTTCATTACCAAAGAAAATACAATACAGTAAAAAAAAAAAAAAGAGATATTTTCATTTATATTTTCATTTATCTGCCTCATAAATTACATAGGCTACTAAGTTATCAGCAAGCACAGTTGTTTATCTTCATTGCTTTAGATCAACATAAAAGGAACACATACATAAGCTCCTGAACAAGTGTTACCAGAGAAACAGTAAGAGTGAATCTTTTGCAGGTACCAGACACCCCAAGAACACTTCTCAGATTTTGAGCAACATTTATTCTAGAATAAAAGCTACACACACACACACAATTCATCCCATGTGATACAATTTCTCAAGGATATAAAAAGAATCTATTCATGCAACTGAAATGCTGTTCAATTACAGTACATCAATGCTTTAATATAAGAACTAAACAAATGAACTTGACACATTCTGAGAAATGCAAGAAACTGCAAACCTGAAGATAAATACTCTAATTTGGCTGCAAGACTGGGTGGCGTTTTTCCCCCTTCTGTACTTTTCCAGTCCTATACAGAAATTAAATTAAGTAACAGCAATTCCTTCCAGTTTCAGTTTTGAAAGCGTTGGTATACATCCGCACCTCCCTCCAAAAAAAAAACACCACCAAAAGCCCACAAACAAAAAACCCACTCAGAATCACTCAAAGCCAACAGAATGACTCAACAGAAAGGAAAAAATGATTAGTCAGCAAGATTATCTCCACTTGAGTTGCTCATAACAAGTTTTAATTATTTAACAAACAGAACCACTTCCCTATTCCAGCTTCTATCCAGTCTCATAAAACCTGGGTGTGGAGCCCAAGGGCACAGTTACACATACATTTATTTGAACAGCAGTGTCAAGCTCCAGTCCCTCCTTTCACTGCAGCCTACAGCACTAATTCCCACTGTGTGTCAGCCCTTCCACTGAACAACTGTAACTGACCCTAGTTAAAAATAAACCCGTCTGCCAAATTATTTGTCCAACAAATCAGTTCCCCAATTCAATTCACTGCATAGTCAACAAGGATGTAGCAGAGTAGGAGATGCTCAAATTGGCATTGCTTTCCAAATAAGTACGTGTTGCTGTACCCAAAGAGTCACAGTGACTTTTATAAATCTTTCCCTATGCAAGTAGAGGATGAAATTGATGGTGGCATTAGCTCTACGCTCCACAGCCAGCAGTTACCGCCTCTGCTGTACATCACACATTCCTTGCCTGCCATTTATTGCTGAGATCTTTCAGTGCTTCTATTCAGTGGCACACTGCTCAAAGCCTTTATTTGTGATACTTCTTTATGCTGACTGCTCTGCTACTTCAAAGGATTGTATGCCAGAAGAACTGAAAACCCTGTTATACACAGCTTAAACAAGACAGCTTTCCTGGCATTGAGCCAAGGAAGTGAAACCACCTACCTAATCTGGAGTCAAGAAAGAAGGAACTTCCAATTAACTGTAAGATAAACTAAACCATGGTCAGAAGGATATCTGGAGAGACTATCCTCGTTATATGAGCTAATAATTTCGTGGTGAAGTACACTAAAACTGTGATTATCTGAAGACTCAAGCTACACGCAACTTAAACTCTGGCTATTAACAAATACTGTATCATGAATTTTTATGACATGCTGAGCGTAACACTTTCTGCCTGAGCTTTGCCAAATCCACCCCGCTTCAGAAACAATACAGTGTCCTGAATCTCCAAAGACTTCCATGCAGTTAATCCTGAACGTGCATCAAAAAATGATCCCGAGCACTGACAAATGCATAGCATGATAGGCATACAACTTACTGCCTGCTTTCATCCAGAAACAAGTATTAAAAGAAACTGTGCTTAAAAGGCTCTGCAGAGAGGGTCTCTCTTCAATACATTGTGTTCTGAAGGAGGTAAATCCCCAGCTTTAGTTCTTCAAAAATTAGCGGTTAAACCACATGGACATCTTTGGATCTACTCTAGAGAAGTGTTTTTGCAGCTGCGTGGCAAAATCGAGCTCTCAAAAAGAGAGGGTAACAGAACTCCTGTACCAAAAGGTTGACAAAGCAGCTAAGGATTGAGAATCCAGCAAACCAGAGAGAGCAAGTTGTATAGTACTGCAGCCTGATACACCATCTGGGGACCATCCATAAAGGAAAGCTCTAGCATGACTATGTGTTTCAAAAGTAAGAAGTATTTAAGTGGTATCAAAATACATACAGTGGTCAGAAAAGCCCATAGAAGTGAATGTCGCCTATAAAAAGTAAGCAGAGAGCACGAGCTGTGTTTATCAGGAACAGCAGTAACAGGGAAGCACGTGGAAGAGGGAGAACATACTTACTCCACCGTAAGTGTTCGGAGACACATCAGTCCCAACTCCAGATGTCCTAGGTGCATCCGCTTGTGCTTCATAACGGGTGTGTGTATATATATATATATACACACACACAGACACATATATATAATCATCATCTATATAATGTGATGCAGTCACTAAAGTCATTCCTGCTTTATTGCTAAACACAGCCAAGCGTATCCATAACAATACACAGACAGAATGTTTAGCTTTAATGTCTTATAATATTTAGGACACAACGAGTTTCCAGCCTTATTCAACAAGCCAAGAAAGTACACTCACCTTCCCTACCTTTTCAGAAAATACTAAAATTACCTTTTCAGAAAATAATGTACTGCCATATTAAACACTACATGCAATCACAACAACAAAAAAAAAGACTTTAAAAATTTTTTTTAAATTATTCATTTCTTGATTTTTGTGCAATTTAAACTTTTTGCAGAACTTACACCACATATGCATACCACTGAAGATACTTACACCAATACAAAAATCTCCCCCCAAAAATACTTCTAAAACCACAAACATCATTTAACTACAGCAGAATGGCAGCCGAGCCATACATACACCATTTCTTCCCTAACTGGACTTAGAAAGCATTGTACAAAAAGTTCTAGTTATGTTGTCTCTGTAGACCAAAACTGCTTTGCACAACATTAATGGTATTTAAATATTTTGTATGCTGCAAAGGCGGCAAATGGTATCCTGGGCTGCATTAGACAAAGTCTTGCCAGCAGGTGGAGGGAAGTGATCCCTCCCCTCTGCTCAGCACTGGTGAGGCCACACCTGGAGTACTGGGTCCACTTCTGGGCTCCCCAGTACAAGGGAGACATGGACATACTGGACAGAGTGAAGCAAAAGGCTATAAAGATGATTAAGGGACTGGAGCATCCTCCACATGAGGAAAGGCTGAGAGAGCCAGGAACGTTCAGCCTGGAGAAGAGAAAGCTCAAGGGGGACCTCATCAATTGTACAAATACCTGAACGGAAGGCGCAAAGAGCTCAGAGCCAGGCTCTTTTCACTGGCGCTCAGTGACAGGACCAGAGGCAATGGGCACACACTGAAACACAGGAGGTTCTCTCTGAACATCAGGAAACACTTTTTTTCCTGTGAGAGCAACCAAGCAAGGGTATAGGTTGCCAAGGAAGGTTGTGGTGTCCCCCTCATTGGAGGACCATGTCATTGGACATGGTCCTGGGAAACCACCTCTAGGTGGCCCTTCTTGAACAGGGTGGTTGCACCAAATGGCCTCCAGAGGTCCTTTTCAAACTCAACCATTCTGTGATTCCACGTTAATATAATTTACAACTAAATTATTCCATACAGCAGGATTAGATGCATTTATGCCAATCTGAATAAATCAGGGGTGCTTGGTTTGTTTGTTTGAGTTGACTGGTCTACATTTAAAGCTTGCATATCTCCCCAAAATAAAGGAAGTCCAAAATATTTAGCTACTAAGGAATATCCAGCAAGTTAGCTGACTGTCTGAACAAAGGTAAGTATGTATAATCCCAGAATCATAGAATTGTTTTGGTTGGAAGAGACCTTTAAGATC
>RSEF01000002.1:140104603-140124749 GCA_003993805.1 Himantopus leucocephalus
GTTTGTCACTTGACATAATGTTTCCTCAGAGGCACTTGCAAAAGAAAGGCAGAAACAGATGTGGTAAACATAACAAGGATCTTCCTTCAGAAAAGTGATTAGATGGTGTATTTATGGAAATAAAATGGGGGGGAGGGGGGATTTTTTTGCAGGAACTTAAGCACAGGAGGTTACAGTTAGATTGCCATCCATCTCCCACAAAGTCAGGAAGTAAGATACAGAGACCTCAGGCAGGGGCTTCTGGTCAGAACACTTGCATTGTGGGATGGAATCAAACACTATTTTGTTTTGGAGCAAGGAATTCTATTTTAGGACCAGCATGTTTGGCAATAACTTTTTTTTTTTTTTAGAAAACTGTTAAGAAAAAGAGAGGACCTATGGTTGCCTCCTGCAACATGGTGCTAACTTTATAAAAGATTGGTCAAAACTATCAGCAAACCACTTCATTAAAGAGCAACTGTCATTACTATAGGAGCTTGCCTTTACAGAAGGCAAAGTGGGTCAATTCCCTCCTAACTAGTCAAAATGTCTACCAAACAAGTATGACATACTGATCTTGCCCCTTATAAATTCCTGAAGTGACTAAGGTAACTATTACTTCCAGAAAACCCACTGATTTTCATGACCATCTCTTGGCAGATTTATATTATGCTAGTATTCCCACAAAATTTGTGTGTATTATTACATATCAGTACAATATAAGCTTTTCCAAGCATCAAGTGCTGTAGAATCTCAAAACACTGTTCACATTTGCTTAAAGCCNCAGAAAACCCACTGATTTTCATGACCATCTCTTGGCAGATTTACATTATGCTAGTATTCCCACAAAATTTGTGCGTATTATTACAAATCAGGACAATATAAGCTTTTCCAAGCATCAAGTGCTGTAGAATCTCAAAACACTGTTCACATTTGCTTAAAGCCTTTTATGTATCAACTGTTTGTCTTAAAATCTACATTTTTTCCCCCTTTAAAAGATCTTCAGCACATACAGTATAGCTAGTTCTAGAAGCAGGTATTGAAAAGAAAGAAAAGGCGAAGTGTTAAGCCTTAATCTTTTGTTTGAGATGCTCCAACAGCTCAGTGCTTTTCTGTATTATCTGTGGAATCATCACATGTGAAAATAAAGTACTAAAAGCGCNCCCCCATTAAAAGATCTTCAGCACATACAGTATAGCTAGTTCTCAAAGCAGGTATTGAGAAGAAAGAAAAGGTAAAGTGTTAAGCCTTAATCTTTTGTTTGAGACGCTCCAACAGCTCAGTGCTTTTCTGTAATATCTGTGGAATCATCACATGTGAAAATAAAGTACTAAAAGCGCATCATCCCTCCCATCAGTACTGCACAGCAGTGTTATTTGCATGAAGGCACATGACACATATACAAGCACATGGTGCAGAGCTGCTGCCCAACCCTTCCTTTCAGCCAGAGAATGGCTGCATCTTATCCAGTGAAAGAAGAGTTTGTGTTCTAAAATTCTGAACTCTTACTCTTAAAAAAAACCATTATACAATAGTCCATGTCCAGTAGATACCAAATGCAACATGTTATTCAAAGAAAAGCAGGAAACAAAGAACAAGGGTAGAGGGAACACAGGAATAAGACAGTGAGTAGGCCCACCTAAGACAAGAATGAAAGCGGCACAAGAAGCATAGTACAGAAGGAAAGGTGAAAAATTTAGAAGACTCTCAAGTATCACCACTTTTTGTTCTGTCAGTATAATTCACAGACATTTGTTTTAAGTATGTATGTCAATCCTGGCCTAGTACTAACAGACATACACACACTACAACCTACACCACTGCTTCCAGTCAGCTCACATGGCGCTGTGCAGCGACTAAGGGCTGCCATCCTATCATTGACCCCACAGAAGAACTCTTTCTGAGAATTCATAAGGTGTTATTTTCCAACTTATTCAATGTCTTTCTTTATGTAAGAGGAAAGAAATAAAGCAGGGCAGATAAAAAGAAACAAGAAAACAGTAACAAGAAGAATCAAAGTAAACCTATTTTAACTCCTCTTCCAGTGCACAAGAAAAACCAAGGACCTACTCTGGGGATCAAACCTAGTTCCACAGTTAAGCAGACAAACAAGATTGCTGCTTCCTTTTTAATCTGTACCTGTTACAAAACTCCAATTAGCCAGACAGACAAAAATAGTCTTACAGGGACAAAAAGGATTAAGAGAAGCCCAAAAAATCCTTAAGAGTCCCAAATCCTTTTAGTATGACCCAAAATAACCTTATCACACATCTTCATGGAATGCAGGAAAAAAAAATATGAATCCTTCCTTTTCCTCCCATTCCCCTGCTTACACATTTAACAAGCTTCTAGCATTCAGAGCAGTCAATGCCAGAAGGGAATGCATTAGAAGGTCCAGCGTGTTCACAGGTCACAAATACTCAGATCAGGGTTTTCAGGCAGAGGTTCTAAAGTTCAAAGAACAGCTGCATTCTCCTGTGCTAGATACAATGTACTCTGAGGCCTCTATCCCTATATTTAAGGATAAATATTTGAACCTTCTCTTCTCCTTCATGACCCCATAGACAAGATGCTGTGGAGCAGTACCATACAGATCCATGGAACACCTGAGCAAAACATTCAGTAACGAATCTGTATGAATTCAGACTGCATTAAAAGGATTATCTTTTAATCTGGGATGAGCACTGCTCATTGCCAAACGAGCAAATTTTTCGTTTAAAGACAGACTGACACACTACAAAAGCACAAACAAAACTGCTAAGTAACAGCCCACTTGCTACAATACAATTCACCAAGTTAATGACTAAAGCAATCAATATTTTAAAGAAAGTTTCACCTAACTAGAGTGCAGAGCTTTCCTGGTTGCACTTCGAGTCACAAACAATAGGTTCTTGTACCACTGATGAGACATGAATAAAGACTCACTCTAGCAAATCTGACTTTGAAGTTCCAGCCAAAACCTTAAAAGATTATCCCAAAAAATACACAAATTAAAAAGTTATAACTCTACAGAAGAGAGGAAATGCAAAGTAATTTCTGCGTTGTTGCAGACACTTGATGTTAAGGCTTCCATTCCTACAATACTGGCAATAAGATATCTCGTTTGTGAACGAGCGTAAGGTAACTGTCTTTCAGAACTATTAGAAGATTGTTCACTTTTTAAAAGGTATGTTCCTGCATGAAAAAGCCAACCAATAGAATACCATTTTGGATGTTAACTGCTAGCCATTAATCTTGTGCTAGAAACATCTTTATCAGTATTCCGAAACAGGTAACTCTGAATTCACAAGGCCTAAGACATTTACAAGAAATATTGTAAATATTCTTCAGGCTTGCCAGTGCAAGTAAAGTGAAGCAAGCATGGAGAATTCTAAGCAGAGGCAAGTACTTATTCTTTCAACAGTTTGTGTGATGCACATGATTTGTACTTCCTTCAATCCAAGCTAAGGACAGGAGGAGGTCCGCAAAGTGGTTCCTTTAAGTAAATTGTCCAACCCAGACTGCTTTAATTTTCCATACAAAAAAAAAGTTTGCAGCTGCATATATTTCAGCTATATTCACAAGTACAAATACATTTTCGCATAGACTTTTAGAAAGAGAGCAGAGTTGTCATACCCACCTGTCACATTGTTGCATTATAGAGATTTCTTTAATTATTTCTTGAAGATCTGACTCCACAGGGACCTGTTTAATTGCTACAACTTGTCCAGACTCCTTGTGTATTGCTTTAAACACACTACCATAAGACCTAAAAATAAAAGAGGGCATTTTTTTAAACAAGATAAACTGCTTCTCATTTCCATTATGCAGAAACTTTAAAAAGTCACAGAAGCCGTATGTTCATGCAGAAGTCTGAGGGTTTTTTCAGGATGCAAAAAAATTCAGTTCTATCGGGACCTCCGGAAAGACGTGCCTCTGAAGAATGGATCTTTGTCAAGATGTAGTGTATCTAACGCCAGTACAGGCACAAGCACTGTTGCTGCCTTAATAAACTAGGGACAACAAAAATGCATAAATATATTTGGGGAAGCATGTAAGTCTACTGATGCATGCATTTGCTTTATTATTAAAACTTGTCTAGAGAAGCATTCCTTAGGACATTTACAGTCACTTTCTCTGTAACTTAATACTCAACACATGCTTTATATGCAGTTTCCCTCTGATCCCATCCCCTCATATATAGCTGCACTTACCCTTCACCAAGTTTCTCCAGAACATCAAAGACTTCTTCAGGCTGCTTAGTTAAACTATCTTCACTTAGCTTTTTCAGTTTGCTAAAAGACAGACAAAAGTTATTTGATCGTTTGTGTGGGGGGAAGACACAGAACTCAAGCAAACTTTCATACAAGTGAGCAGACAGAAAAAAAATTATAAAGACAGACATATTCCAATGAAAATAAAATGTCTAATTGAAGTACAGCAATAAAATTTTAATCAACCATCATATACAATTATTGTCATTATCACTTTCCCACTAACGTTTGCTCAATTCAAAGCAGCATGGGACCAATTCGCTCTCCAGACCACTTCCTTTGCTGAAGTAGAAACAGCCAAAGAATACCATAAAGCTTACCTTTCATCAAAAAGCAGCCAGCATGCAAAACACATGCTCATTACTGCCGAGAGTACGCCACATTGCTATCTGAGAAAGTATAAACCAATCCTTCACTCACATGAAGTATCCACTTTCTAAATTATACCACTCATAAACCAGTGAATTATATCAAGCTAAAAGTAGAATCCAGAGTCAAGATGACTCTGGGAGCATATGTTAGCACTTCACCTTCACAGGTGGTAGCAGAACACTGAAATTCCAAGAATTGAGTACTCTAAGAGCTACTGGGACAGTCTTTTGCATCTTTGTGAATGTACGTAGGGACAGGTGCAACAAAATCTTTAATTACATATCACCACCATATTTTGCCCTCCAGCTCCCTCTCACACAGTCTCAAATCACTCAGTATCACCCAGCTATTTCTCCCAGCACTTCCAACTCACTTAGCCACTATCCTTTGTCCTTTGCAAGCAGTCCTCGCCTTTCCCCGGTCTCCAGCATTCCCATCCATCCAGCCCCCCAGGCTCCTGTCAGATCTCAGAACACAACTTGGCTGCAAGCTTGTGATGGAACTGACACCAAACACAGCACTGGAAAATATAACCACACACACACTGCAGTGAGCCCGGGTGGCTGCAACATGTAAATCCGTCAGCCTAAAAGTTATAGGAAATTTTGCTGCAAGACTGAAGTAACAAGGTAACTCTATATGATAGCCAAGGGTACTGTTAAAGTAGAAGATGAGCTGAAGAATAGCTGGTGCTGTAGTGTTAGATATAGACAATGTATTCCATATGCAAGAGGAGGGAAAAAAAAAAAAAAAACTTTGAAGCACAGCAGATCATTGAGAACTTATGGAAAATACGTTATCCTGTGACACTTTCCTGGAAATGAACACAAAATAGGGGAAGGGAGGAGGGCACAAACAGAAAAGATCGTCAAATCTAGCATTGGAAGAACAGTGTTCAAAAGAAACTACTTCATATTAAGAGATGCAATTCTGCGATATACAGCACTAATAAAAAAGTCAAGTGAAATGACTGATGAAGGAATTCCTGAGCCAGAAGAAACTTGTGAAGGCCAACCATCTAAGTAAAGACAAAAATTTAAAGTAATTGTATAAGCACACAGGTCATATGGATTAGTGTTAAACAAGGAAAGCAAGTGGGGGGTGGGAGGGTGTACACATTTATATATTAAAGAAATATTTCACAGATGTAGCAATTATATGAATACAAAAAGCATCGACAATCAGTAAGGAGAGGTGCATGAACTGCTGTAAAGACCATACAGTTTGCTACAGTGAACAGGCAGGAAGCTGGAAAGCATGTGTGTTTAACGGAGAATAAAAATCTCCACAGCAGAAGGCGGCACAACTCCTAAATACGAAGAAAAACAGCAGAAAACCCAAATGACAGCAGCTAAATAAAGTCTGCAAAAGTGGCCTACAAATCAAGCACAGGACCACATAACAACTCTGCTTTCTTTTTTGCCCTCTCTCTGCTTCTTAGAGACTAGAAAGCAGAAAAATAGAACTTAAATCTTGCAGGGAAGCACGTATTTAATTACTGAATGAGTGCAAGTTGAGACAAATAAAAGAGGGGAAAAAATATTTTGCAGGTAAGTATTAAAGAAACAAATCATTCATTTTGCTTCTTTTGTTTCAAATTCTTTTTTCCCCTCTGATCAGGTTGTCTGCAGCTCTAAAGGCAGCATTCACAGAGTAAGTTACTGCAGTCATCCTCTGCTTTCCACCAACAAAAAGCATGCACAGTATGCTTATGATACCAGCAGAGCCTCAAAAAATAAAAAGCACATCATTAGCTCAGTCTCTCACTTGACTGAAGAGCTGCATAACAGAAGACATATTCAACAGAAAAGTGGAGGGACTAAACTTTCTAGTAACTGCAAGAAAAGGGAAAACATACAGTAACCTCAACCAAAGGGGTCTAAGAAGAGAACACTTCCACCTGCTCAAAGGAGCAATACCTGCTAAAGTGAGAAGGGAAAAAAAAAAAAAAACCCATACCAAAAGGGTTCCATCCAGCACCACCATTAATGCCAAGACACTGGGCATGCTCGGGAAGAGCTAGGGAAGCAATCATCAACAGCCATAAACTAACTGATCACAGCCAATGTCACTGTCAAATAACAGATTATCTGGAATACTTAAGAGGCAACCTGGACGCCAAAGAAATAAGCATTCTGTAGTTTTAAAACTATTTTCACATTATCCAACTCTGTCAAACATGTTTGAGACCAACTAATATTTAACACTAAGGCAGCTAAATACTAAACCTATTTAGAGGAAGAAAGATACGTCAACCTCAGAAATTTCATCACCAAATACACTGCTTAGAGCGCTTCACGCTCTTCCACAAATATATTGTAAGAGTACAGATGCTAGGTCCACTGTTCGAGTGACAGTATTAACACCACAGTCCTTTGAACCATAGAAAGATCCTAATGACTCTGACTGCTTAATGATTTCTCTTTCTAGAGGTTTAATAGAATTCCCAGTTCTCTAACTACAGAACAGCATGCAATATAACCTGAAAGGCTTGCAATAAAGTGAGTGTTTATGAAAACTTCAGCAGAAGCAAGGAGGAGGAAGACAACTGCTGTAACTGGCTGTAAAGCACTAAGTAGAATACAAGAAGAGAAGACTAGAAATATTATCTTATGATATTGGCTAAAAGCAAGCAACTAAAGCTTGGGACAGAGAAACACATCTAAGACATCAAAATCAGCTTCTTAATCAGGAGTTATTTGTGTGTGTGTCCTACCACCCACACTTTGAAAATGGGCAAGACAAGACATACAGAGCCAAGCATTTCAGGAAGATCACTGCTTTTTTTAAAAGCATNAAAATCAGCTTCTTAATCAGGAGTTATTTGTGTGTGTGTGTGTGTGTCCTACTACCCACACTTTGAAAATGGGCAAGATAAGACATATAGAGCCAAGCATTTCAGGAAGATCACTGCTTTTTTTAAAAGCATTAAAGCATTCTACATGGGAAGCAAATACTATGAGCACCCAGCAAAATACCTACCTGTAAAGGCATGACTAGAAATATGAGGGGGGTGGGGGAGGAGGCACAACTGAAGAGACAAAGGGCTCAAAAACAATCAGAGAGAAAGAACCCGTCTCGTTCCTCTCCCTCATGGGTCCTCTACTTTCATAACACAAGCCTTTGAAAGAGAACAAATCAGCAAATTCAGGCACTGTTTTATTCTGGCTACAGGATAATAAGTGCCATAGATATCTATCTGGAAGAAAGTCTAAAGGAGATGTGTAGAAGACAAGCATAAAACCTGGTGAGAAAGCCATTCTGCTTTTATTTACTCTAGAAAAATCATCAGGTAGTCACTATGGGCTATTTCAGTAGTTTTCCAGGAGGGCTGTTCCTGAAAGCACGAGAACCAACTAAACTACAATTCTGGGACAACAGGAGTTGTCAAAAGGATTTTCTTGTTCCAAGCAGGTTTGACTTTCTGCATAACACCTAGTCTCTTAAATAAGAAAAATACATCCTAGCAAAGAACTGTAGTTTTATAAATCCAGTTGATGTGAGATAACATTCATACTTCGCATAACCAGAATCTTACATGTCATGGAGTACATCAGCAGAACTCCACATAACCAAATGCAGAAAGATCTAGAAACAGCGAGAGGCAACCAAGACTACCAATACCATAAACATCAGAAAAATCTGAACTGGGACCTGAAAGAGCAAGGCATAGGTTTTTTTCCCCCCCCAACATTAAAAAACAAAGTATGAGTTTAGTGTCCTATGGTCATTACGTGCAGACTTTACAAAACAAATTGGTGATGTGCTACAGAGGTAGGCATAAAAAAAAACCCTGAAAGCTAACAAAGAAAAATAGAGCGGGACTAAAGAATAGAAGCCCATCAATTACTGTCATGAGTTATGGAACACTGGACAGCTGCTCCATGAAACATGAATATATGCGGTTTATTTTGCAGAAGAACTACCACATTGAAACATTTAAAAAGAATGGCTGGGATCAATTATACTGATATATTAAAAAGAGAAGCTAGTAAGAGAAATCACTGCAGTCATCAGAAATAAAGGTGAAATACGAAAGCCTTGAGACTTTTACACTGCTTTACACCGTTCACACAAGTAGAAGCAAGTCTAAGACAGTTTATGTTGTTATATTGTGTACTTACATTTAGCTTTCTACCAATAAAACCCAAGCAAACTTACACTTTTGTCCCATCATTTTGAGGAGGAACTTGACAATTGTCATCCATGTGACCATTGACACAAAAATTAAAACCAACATATTTTCAACAGACAGTTCATATTTTTAAAACAAGTTTTTTTCCGTTCCCACAAAACTTAAATTTCAGTGAAAAATAAACTGCCCGAGTTTAAGGAAAGGACTGGAAAACGTTAATTAACAAGCTCCATGCTTGTTAAGAGGCCTTTAATTTAGCAGCATTGTGCAGGAGATGGGCAAGATTGAAAACTATTAATTTGACAGAATTGTGTTTCTAGCTACTTTCTTTTTCACTTGTATGCAATCTATCTCCTCATACTTGAGTATGCCAATACATACAGAAAAATGCAACAATAACAACAGGGGAAAATTAGAAGACTCAGGCAAATTTTGTAACTATTTCAAGAGTGAATTTCCTTTCTGGTGAAGAAAAGTAGTATAAAGCACATCTGAAATACAGTTAGAAATTCAGATGCAAGAAAACAGTGTGCCAACTACTGTACAAATTGTTCAGTCTAAAGTCAGAACACCTACTCTTATTTTAAATAGTAAACAAAATTGTTCTGAAAAGGACTCCTCCTTAAAAGTCGTTTGTTATTGTTGCAGTATATTGATCAAACAAAAAAAGGTAGTGATTTTGACAGCATGCCCATTTAAAAGCCACAGTGGCCTAGCCTGTCACTTGGGCATCATCACTGCTACTTTCTGAAGGGCTGTTTTAAAGATATACACAACACACAACTGTGTTCCTTCACAGGGAAAGGGGGAATGTAAGTGCTCCATACCTGTGACAGAACACCGGGATTCTGGGATATCCATGCAGCTTTGAAGGGTTCACATGAAATTCTTGCTACCTCTAGATGAATGTCTTGCACTACAGATACCAGGGCAATAGATCCCTGTCCTGTAACCCTGTAACCTATCCTGTGGTCAGTGGGCACCAAAGTGAAGAAGTCTAGTGCTCACCTACATTTTGCCAAGTCAACATGGTTTGTCTGTCCCAGGCCACTGCTGCATCCAAAGCAGGCATCAAAATATATCAGCCCACAAAAGGTAGTCTGTACTCATTCTAGAGTTGCAGAAAAAGGGGGTGGCCTAGCAGAAGAGTTGGGAATGCCAATCAGAAACTGTCAAAAACAATGGATAAAGGGGATATATATGCACAGGCTGCAAACATTTACACCTTGTGAAAAACTGAGTTCAAGTCTTCCCTTCCACCAAAGAATTAAATCCATTAAGTTCTCATCGCATTTCTATTTCCAGAAATAAGCTTAAAAAAACATGGAAAGTATAAAAACATGCCAGAGAGTTTAGAAGTTCTCTCATCAGCTTTCTAGTTCTTCTTAACTGAATCTAAGGATTTAAACAGCTCCCCACTCTCAGTTAGGCCAGGTGCACACCTTCAGCTAGGCAACAGTTACAGCAAATCCCAAATCTTCCAAAAAACACTCTTGTAGATTATGCTAACCTCAAGTTTCATTTTCAGTTTGATATCACCACATTCCAGGCTTTGCACTGGTGCTGGTAACACTGATTACTCCTCAGACCTTCCCATTTCTTCCCCCAAACCCTTGCTGGTGCCTCTCCTACTTCCTTTATTTGAGAAATGCAGTACTGTCAGTCTGAAACTACAGTGTAGGCCTGTCCTTCCTCTCACCATTGCCCACTAAAAACACTCCACATAACACCTACAAATCAATTCTTGGTCAAAGTTTTCAGTAGCAGATACCACTTCGTTGCCTGCTAAAAACACTCCACGTAACTACTACTAATCAATTCTTGGTCAAAGTTTTCAGTAGGAGATACTGCTACTTGATGTATTACTGAAGGAAAAAACATAGTAGAAGTTCGAGACCACGTTCTTCCCAAGTCCTGTGATCCCACAGGAAGCTATTTTAAAGAATTTTTAAAGGTTTTAAATGTATACATTTTAAAGTAGAATGTAAAAGTTGATTTATTATCTTCTGCCACAAATTTATATTGCGTTCCTAGATTTTTCATTAAATTAACAAGAAGCAAGAGTAAACTACTAGGAGCCCTAACACAGTAAGTATATATGTAAATTGTGTAACTACATTCTGTATACCACACAACTACGATCTATGTAGTATATAACTACATCCAAGGAAGGATTGTTCCAATTTAAATATATACATACAATTAAACCAAAATTATTTTGTGCATTAAAATGACAGCATCACATTTAAAGAAAAAGCTTATGGTTTCACATCACTAAATGTGCACAAAAAAGAAGTCCAATCATAAATGCTCCAAAAAACCCAACCCCACGTAGTAATTAATATGACCAGATAGCCTATATATTTCGTAAGATACATATACTGTGGGAATACTCTTGATTTTTGCCTCTGCCCACTCCCTGATTTGCAATTGCAACTATGCAGCGCCCACCCCCACAAGCATCCCTCCGCCAGCAGGACACAAGGGCACTTCAGAATGTGGAAAGATAACAACAACTACTTAAGTCGGTTTCTTCTATAGACCTGAACTATAAAGTGCACAGACACCCACCCTTCCCTTCCCCCCCTCCCCTCCAGGCCACAAAAGACTCTTCTCGGCGATAAAGTTTCCCTCGTTTCACATTAAAACGTTCCTCTAGTAACTCATGCAGCCCCTAAGGGTTTACCTCCAACAGGACATTTAGCCAGGACGCTTATTTCGGGAACACCCCCCACCCTCAGAAGACCTTCCCCAACGCAACACAACCCCTCAGCCCCCGCCGCTGTCCCACCGCCCCCCCCCCTCCACAGCGCCCAGCACCGGAGCCTACCGAGACCAGCGGGGAGCCGGGGCGGGGGGGGGGGGAGCGGGCGGGCGATCCCNCCCAAGGCCTCACCCCGGCCGTGCCACCCCCGGAAGGGGCCGCCAGGGACGGTCGTTACCTCTTAGGCGCTGCCTGCTCCATGCCGCTGCTGGCCCCCCGGCCCCGCCGTCCGGAGGGGGGGGGCTCCCGGCCGAGCCACTGGGCAGCACCGGGCCGGTAGCCGCTAAACTCCTCACAACTTTCGTGCGAGCTCGCTGGCCCTTTAAACGGGGCTCGCGCCCTCCCTCGGCCGCCGCCGCTCCCGGCCTCTCTCCGGCAACCACCACTACCGCTACCTACCCGGCTGCCGGCCGAGGCCCGCCCCTTCGCGCCTCTCAGTGGTTACAGCCCGTGCCACCGCAAGTGCTGATTGGGCGGCGCGGAAGTCGCTCAGCGGGACGAGGCCCCACCCCACCACGGGAAGAGCGGGCGGTGTCGCGCCGGCGGGAGGGGAAGAACATGGAGGCGGCGGTGCCGCTGGGGGCCGAGGCGCCGCGCTCCCGGCATGCTCCGCGCGGCCGTGGGCCCCCGCGGGGCACGCCGGGAGGTGTAGTCCTGCCGAGGAACCTGCCCTACCCGTTCCCGCAGGAGGGGCCTGGCCCGGCGAGGCGAACCGGGCGACGACGAAACAGAGACCGGGGTCCCTGAGGCGCCGCCGGGGCGAAGGACGGCCGTCCCGCCCCCACACGCTCACCTCCCGCCCCGGCTCTTGGAGCTGGGCCTTCGGGCGAGGGCAGGCCTGGGGGAGAGCCGCGGCCTGAGGCGGAGGCTGAGGGCGGCTCTTCCCCCCCGCGCTGCCACCCCCGGGCCCTGTCACCTCGGGGCGATGCTGCGGGGCGGCCTGCGCCTTTCATCCTCCTGTCTGCACCAGCCAAGGGACAGCCGCGCTGGGTGCTGAGCTGCATCCAGCCCCTCCTTGAAACGTTAAGTCTCTTCATGGACAGCTGGCTCGGCTGCACAGCAGAGAGGAAGCCTGAAGTTAGTCATGGCAGGGCCGGGGGGCAGCTCTCCAAAGCTGGCTCCGGTGACGCAGTACAGCTTTGAGATGAAAAATGCTGGCACTTGGCTTTTTAATGCCAAAGCATACAAGTTACCCTGCAAAGCCATAGGAAGCTGTCACGTAATTATTCAAGCAGCTGATTTTAGGACATTGAGTACCATGTGACAGTTACCTGCAATCTCTCCACCTTATGACTTCTGACTTCCTGCTGTTTGTGTAGCAATTTAGGATACTCACTGACAAAGCATCCAAGTAGATCCAGCCAAGTCAACAAAAGAAAAGCTTAAATGTGCAAGCCAATTCCTGTATCCTTTCCTGAAAGCAGGTTTATTTGCCGAACTAATGGAAGTTCAGGGTAGTAAAACACTTAGGCAAGATCCATACAAATACTGAGGTGCCCAAGGTCCACTTTAAACTGATTTTACATGTACAAGTATAACGGCACTCCCCCTTAAAAAAAAAAAAAAAAAAAACCAGGCATTCCATACCTAATTTCATCTCTTTGATGTGCATTAGCAAGGGAATTTTGAATGAATGAAGTCCTGCTGTTGTGCAAGTCCTATACTTTGGCTGAGTCAATCCAATTGACTCACTGTGGTCAGACTAAATGCAGAATGGCAATATTGAATGAGCCCATAAAACAAATCACACAGCACCATGTGACGTTTTGGGTTTCTTTGTTTTTCTGAGTCATGGAAAAACTGCAATAGAACATCTTCCTTTGCACAACAGAATAACACAGAACTCTTCAAGTATCATCCCACAAGCCAGAGCGGCTCACCAGCAGTACTGCCAGATGTGCCCATACCATAGACAACTCTTTGTAGGAGATGCCAAAATAAAACCCCAAAAGCACCCAGGAGAAGGAGCCAGCAGATACCTCAGATGCAATGTGGTACGAGTGCATTAGAAAGTGGTGGTGAGGAACCACGCAAGACTTCCCATCTCCCAGTTTTAGGACAAGTGAGGCCAAGCAGGTAGAAGACACCGTGTGGCTAGTGTCCAACTTTGCTTTATGGGGTATTTGGCTATACCCACTGACCAATTTTTTTTACATTTCAGCAATTCCACTAATGAAGGAAATCCTGACATCGCTATTTGGCTGTGATGTTCCTGGAACGTAGAGACTGTCTCCTTTAACACAAATCTTTGAGGAAATATTTTGTCCAGGTTATTTCAGAGGAGGCAGGTTTTTTCCCCACTCCCTCTCTCAAGTCACAGCTGCGATAAAGTATACATTCAAGCAAGGAAAAGCAGTCGTAGAAAAAATACAGGTACTGTATTATAGTTGTAACAGCAAGGCAAAGAAAGGGAGCCAAGAAGTGCTCCCTCTCCCCATTCACATATATATTTCTTTCTCTGGAAAATGTTAGGCTAAACAGCCTATTCTGCCACTCTTCCCTCCCCCTTTAACAACCATTGACAAGAACAAGTCTAAAGAAAATTTGGCCAAGAAAAGCAGATTTAGATATTAGCTCTCTTCATTCAAAATAATTTAATACCACAATCTCCACTCCCAGAAAATAGCCTGACCACCGGATAATTGAGGAAGGGGACAGGAGTGTCCTTCGTCTTTGCCACTGAAGAGACTGTGAAAAAAACATAGGATGCCTGAAACAGAAAACGTTAGGTTACCTGGCTTTATAACATAGCAAGGCCAAAAAATATGGACTAATCTCATGTCTTTCTCACAGAAGTTTCAGTTGTGCCTTATTCAGCTGCCAGAATGCTTGCTAAGTACATTTATGCTGAAAATAAAATATCAATAAGAGGACAACATATATGCCATAGTATTTTTCAAGATTACTTTATTAATCTCTCATAATTGCAAATGGTATTTTTAGTCAATGACACTGGAATAAATAACACCATCTCACCTCTCCCCCGCACCATGAATTTGGGATCAGTGCTGTGAAATATAACACTGATTTGGTATTCATTACAATACTGTACTTAGCCACCAGCAAAGAAGGAACTTTGAAAGGGAAAACAGACTCCTCTGTTCTACTACCTCATTCAGGCTTTCCAGTCAAGGGAAGTCTAGATGTTCTGGAGGCATGAATATACTATTGCTGGTGTCTAGACAACATGGAGATGAGGAAGTTGCAGACAATCTACATGAGTATTCCCATGATTTCTTCCAACAGTGGAACTATGTAGCACTGCAAAGAAGGCAGGTGAGTAAGAAAAGGCTTCATGTAGCCCATTCTTCAAAATATAGGAGAAAACTAACTGAATTACTCTTTTTCTTCTGAAGTATTTCATCCACTTCACCAATTTATCAGCATGCATTAGGACTCCCTTCTCTGCAGAACTGGCATCAACATCAAATACAATTCCTTAGACCAAAGGATGGATGAAGACCATACTTAGTTTTTGAATACTATAATTATTTTATATTATAATGTCGTTTTATAAACAGATAAAATAATGTATGTTATAATTACTTATACTGCAATGGAATCAGGAATCATGATGGCATGGACAAATGTTAGGTACTGTATAACTACAAACTAAGACAGTCCCCAAGCCCCTAAATAGATGAACAAAAAAGTTCCAAGATGTCAATCCTGCCTCAGTTGCACATAATTCATAATAAACCCAAGAAGGATAAAAATTACTTGAGAAGCTCATGTTTGAGTTTCTAACAGGTATTACTAATGGTAAGATTTAAATTCCAAATATATACTTCAAAGCCATTCATAAGCATCATGCAAATAAATTATGTATGTTATAGTAGGGACCTTATCTAGTTTCTTTGGTAGCAAATAAAAGCAGCGTTTACTTCAGAAGGTATTCAATGATCAGGCTTATTTAAACAACATGCATTGTAACTAATACATGGCCCTACTAGAAAACAGCAGAATTAATAGTATATGTTTTCCAAGAGGTATATGTCACAAACACCTTACGCTCTCCAAACAAAATACCCCTCGTCCTTCATCATCTCTGTGGCATTTTTCGCAGACTAGTTCTTTTCCCTTTGTGCTTTCTACCCTTTCACTGCAGTAGCCCCCAAGTTCTTTCACAGGGTCCTTTCTGCTCTCTCCCTCAGTGTCCCCTGTATCATTCCACAGTACCTCCATTCACCCCCTCGGCATGCCAAAACCCGCAATATCCTTACTGCCTGCATAGACCCCCAAGCATGCCCCCAGCTCCATGCTCCATACAACCCCTCCACATCACTGAAACCTCGCTGTGCCTTGGCCCACCCCGGTGTTACCCCATGGAGTTACGAGCATCCTGTGTCTGCATCACAACCTGCTGTTTCACTCACAGGAGAAGATGTTTAGCTCACAGGGGGAGGCTGCGGGTCAATCCACAGCGTGGTCCCAAACCCAGCACCTAAGGACAGAGTTTCCCTTACTTTTCCCTTGCCGTGGGGTGGACAGCCCCACAAACAAGGCATTGCCTCCTCTACCCATCACCTATGAGTTTTGTAAAAATAGAAACTTACTATAATTACAGACCTCCAGCTTTTCATCGAACATGATTAATATTGGCCAGCTAAGTCACAAATGATGGTGAAGGGGAGAAAGGCAAGGAACGGCAGGCGAGCACAAAGACAGAATGAATGCAGGAGCCTGATTTCCATAGAAACCGATTCATAAATTCTGTAGACAAATAGTCAACAACAACATGTTTGCATGTCTCTCCCTGTGACTGCCTGATAGCGATCTGGTATGCTGAAAGTTAAGGAAAAGGCCTTGAATGAAATACTAGCTTGTTTATACAGAAGATAAGAAAAACTGACTTCTGCCTAGATTTTTTCCTACCTATCATGTCTAATGTGAAGTAACCTTGAAGGCTTATCTAAGAATTTGTTATATACTTTCCTAACCCTGTCAGTCATAAAATGGTTATAAATAAAATATAAAAGAACAGCATATTCTCAATTTGGACTAAAATCTGGATTTTTTTTAAAGTGAGTTTTTAATCAAGCTTAGGAATAAAGCACAATTTTTTTTATTTCTCGTCCTGAACTATTCACAACTTCATGGTTAATTAATGTTACATAAAAGGAAAATGACTTTTTGCTGGTCCAGCAAAAGAATGATGCAGAAAATAAATAGTCAGGAAATAAAGGTGAAGATTCTGCCATCCATAGCCACTCTATTAAAATTGGCGTGATTCACAAAATTCCTACTTTACATTAAAAAGAGCAGTAAAAACCTGCAATAGTAAAATATTAGCTGCACTGCTGCAATTCCTCTCACTACCTAGTATACATCATTTTGGTATCCAAAATATTATTACTAGACCTAAAGACATGTGTTGATTAGGATAGGATTTTTCTGTTGACTAACCATTTAGCTCACAGTCTTAGTAACAGGCTATATATAGACTTACCATTTGCTATTTTTCCTATTATAGCACACTATGGTAAAAATAAACCATGGATACAGAGTTGCTATTTACAGTTAACCACAGAAGATATTCCAGTCTGTACTACAGCTGCATTGATTGTGCTCGTGGGATCTACGGATTACCATCAACTCGAAAAAAAAATCTCATTTTGGTTTGTAAAACAATTACTGTTGTTGTGGTAATACTCAGGCTTACTCTGGATTCCCTTCTACACAAAAATATTCCCTCTCTTTCTGGAGGCAACCATCTGTTCTCCAGTCTGCGAAGAGGTGTGCTCACACCCTGGAGAATAAATAAATACCGTTTAACTAGCAAAGCTTAATGCCTGTGTTAGGAATGGAAACTAGTATCAATAACTAAAGAATGATTGGATCCTCATTACTTTATGAAGCAAGTACTACACAAAATGAATTTCAGCTGCCTAAATACATACAGCTCGATGCCCGAGGCTTCCACCGCTGTGAAGGCTGCATTTTTTCCCGTCTTCCTTTAGCTCCTGAGCTGAGAGTTTAAGCAATAAACAACAGAAATGTATAGGGAAGATTAGGATATTTTTTTTTATTTTTAGGGACAGTGCTTTCAAGAGGCTAAGAAGACCCGTTCTTTCAGCTCTAAAGAAGGGAAGCTTCCTTGCCCTCGTGGGCCTTTCACAGAAGTGCTCAAAGAGAAGCATGAAAAGATGGGAGGCACAAGTACAGAATAACAAATGACAAATAAGGAGAACTCATTGCAACTGGAAAGCACATCGTCAATACTGAGCACTACAAAAGCAATGCCATTAAATGTTTACAGCTTTTTTTTTTTTCCTAAGTAAAACCCTTCCTATTTATTTCTGAAGCGCATCTCCAGCTTGCTTCATAGATATTACAAAGCAAGCGTTTTGTGCGTGGACTCATTCTAATCGCTTTAAAATCCATAAACCATAAAATTTTAGTTTCCTATTTTTTTCCAACCTTTCCTGAACAAAACATGCCAGAAGATCATAATTCAGGTGCATATAAACTACTGGTATAACATGTACAGTCACACTTAAAAAAAAAAAAAAAAANAAAGAGACCTAAATACAATTCTAGTCTTAAAACTTCACAAAAAAAGTTCAGTGGCATAACAGCCATTTCATGACTGACTGTGAAGTAATGGTTCTGATTACAAGATAAGATCCTGTGCAAAGTAGAAATATATCCAAAACAAGAAAAAGATTAAGATTTGCACTTACATTCCCATTCCGCTCTTAAAAGCAGCAGGAAGCCTTCCCCACAGCAGCCCGTGTACTAAAGAAACAGCAAAGCAGCAAATAATACAGTTTCACGGAACTGGCTTTATACGATGCACCAATTTGAGCCTCCTCTAATCAGGTTCGGTTTGGTTCAATAGGGGTCAGTTTTATGGTCTCCTCTCTGCTCGCCAGAATGAGTACTTCTGTCACTACCGAGCAAGGGAACTTTCTGCTGAAAACAAAACTTTGAAGTGACTGAGCGTACATAGGTCAGGCTATAAAAACACAGCAAACCCTAAAGCACTTTACTATCTAGAGAGCTATGAACCCCATTAAATTCGAGACCTAAGCTTTTTCCACTATTCCTTCACTAAAAATAGATTTTCTTAGTTGCAAGCAGAAAACCAGTGGAAGATTAATGGATTTCTTTAATAGCAAAAAAGAGTTTATCAACAGCCATCAGTGCTGCCCGTTTTTACCCAGGCTGGGTTTAGCAAAAAGAAAATGTTCTTGTGGTATAAGTTTCTCCACAGAGCAGAGGAAAATAGAGCAATTCCATATGCTAGGAGCTTTCTTAATGGAAACAGTTAATTTACCACATGAGGAATATCACATGCATACCACTTCCACCTAAAATGAATCACTCCTTCCAGTTGAGAAAACTGAGGTCTTTTATCTTCCTCAGGGTGGAGTCCATCTCCTCCCATAGATCCCTACAGAGTAAAACTGCTAATCGTTTTAAGATTTAAAGACATTACTTCTTTTGTGTTCGTATATCACATTTCAATGTCTTCTAAACAAGAGAGAGCTTAATGTTTTTGTGTAACCTTGAACTGGCCGGTACACAACTTTTATTGCTTCATCCTTGAGCTCTTCTGTAGTTCCATGATCTAATTTGTTACACTGGTGGTATTAAGCTGCTGTTACCAGATTAACAATACACAGTTTAAATTCCTTAAAGCTAATTTTAAAATGAATGTGCTAATTTGAATACTAGGTAAAACAACAAAAAACTGAAACAGAAGAAAAAAGCCAAACTAGATGTTTTAATATGTACTGTGTCTCTCCTTCAGTAAGATTAATAGATAGTAAATCCCTGCTCTATGCAGTTCAAACTAGGCAGAATGTCTCTAGGACCTGATCCAAAATCTGTTAACATCAGCAGAGTCTTTCTTTCAAATATACTACTTTGGGGATCAGTTCTCAAAGGAGAGTCCTGTCTAATTTGCTCATGGGAGTGTGAATATAAATGCAGATTTTTGCTTGTCTGGTGTTTCCATCTTCGGACCAATTCATCTCCCAGGAGGATGGAGGAAAGGTCAAAATTGGAGGCAGATCCCATCAGACACTACCATTTATTTGACATAACCTCTTAATAATATGTCATAGGTTCATTTGATTAGAAACGATGTGGTCAGAAATGATAAACAGTGTAGAAGTGGTCCCCTTATCATGGGATAGATACTAAGCATCTGAAATTTCAGACAGTGGGAAAATTTGCTGTTCAGAGTCCCAGGGACATTTATGCAATGTTGTATAGTATGTCTTGCATATTAATGTATAATGCATTACAATATCAATGTATAAGATGCATTGCATATTATACAATATGCAATGGTATAGCAATTTAAAGTGAGAAAATGTGTAGGAAGATTAAAGGCACACAACTGTGTTAGAATACCCTCAAATATATCCAGCACTAGTTATACATAAAGTAACAGGAACAACACATTATAAACACAAATGCTTGATTCTGTGCTGTATTATTGGCATTTATCCTGGTTTTGAAAGACCATTTTGAAAGGTCAAGTACCTCTTTTTGACGGGTGTGGGATACTCGACAGCTCTTAATTAAATGCCTCAAAAGCAGACTTTAAAACTGTGTTCTAAAGTATATTGAATTAGGCTCCACAAGACCAGTTTTTGGCACCTGTTCTTGAAATAAGAAGAAAAAAAAAAA
>RSEF01000002.1:140139155-140180116 GCA_003993805.1 Himantopus leucocephalus
GAAAAAACCCCCCCCCCCCCCCCCGCCCCGGAGCTCACCCGCGGGACACTCGTGGGCGCCCTCGCAGAGCGGCGGCGCTGGCAACGGGGAGCCCCCCGCTCCATCTCCCCCCCCCCAATCTTCCCCCCCACTCCATCCGCGCCGCGCCCGCGGGAGCCGCCGGCTGCCGAGCACAGGTCACTCCCGGGGGGGGGGCGGACGGAGCGGCACCGAGGAGAGGGGCTGTTCGCCCCTCCCGGGACACCCTCGCCCCACCGTGGGGGTCCCCACTTCTCCCTCCTTCCCTTGCCACCCCTGTAAGCCCCCTGCTGCCCCGCCATCGGGGTGACCCTCGGTGGCATGGCATGCCCACCCCAGGGGCTGCACGCTCAGCACCTCTGCCCAGTACGCAGGCAGCAGGGTGGTGGCATGGACACCCGGCCTCCCATCGCTTGTCAGCCTTGCAAGACCATCACCAGTGCCCTTTGGTCCCCTCTGGGAAGGCCTGGTGCCAGTGCTGAGGCATTTATTTTCCCTGATGTGTTGTAGGGTGGCTTGGATGTGCACCCCTCCTCTGCCACCCCACTGCTCTTGTCACTCCCGGCACCCTCCCTGCAGTGTCTTGGGTAGTTCGAGGCCCCAAAAGTTGTTCTTTTCTAGGCTGGGGACACCTGTCCTGCCCTACTCCTCTCCCAAACTACGGACCAGGTTAGAACGGCAGGGTGCCCTGTCTGGGTGGGGGGAGCGATCCCCCTGCACCCAGCTCAGTGGGGAGGCTCTGCCTGGGCCCCACCTAGCAGGGTGCCAGGCCTCTGGGGTGGTCCATCCGTGGAGAAGCCGCAGGTCCCAGCAGGCCCATGGGGAGCAGATGCTGACAGGGCTTGGACAGCTGCAGCGTCCCCATCCCTGACCCTCGTTGGTCCTGTGGCAGGGAACCACACTGCCTGAACCCTGTTAATGAGTAGCAAGTCAAAACCAGCAGCGCTTGGGCTGTGGTCGGGCCATCGGTGCAGAACGGGCTGCATTGCTGCCTGCGGCTGCTTGTTATCGCTGCCTGCGGCTGCTTGTCATCGCTGTCTGCTGCCTCCTCAGAGGGCTACCATGTCCACCCCCGGGGCCAGGGGCAGGGACCTCTGAGTCAGGCTGAGGAAGCCAGGTGAGTTTCCACTGATGTAGCTGACACGGCAGTCTCAAACACGGCCAAAATTTCTTAGGTGGTCAAGGCTTGCCTCTCCATCTGCCCCTGTCCAGCAAGATGCAGAAGGAAAAAAGTTTCTGCAGCCAGAAATATTGGTCTGCTGGCTGAAGAACAGCCTCCCAAGTCAAAGTTTATTTAAAGGCCATCTGCGCTTTTCCTCTTCACCCCCTGTGACTTGCACCCTTTCCCTTGCCTGGTCCTGCACCCCTGGGACTGCTTCCTCCCCCCCATGTTGGCAGCCCCTGTCCTCCCTTCCCAGCACACTCCTCCTCTCCAAACCTCTCTCCATGGGCATCTCTCACTCCCTCTCCATGGGCATCTTCCCAGTATCTGATTTCTTCCTGTCTGACTGATTTTTCTATTCCCAGTGCATTCCCGTTCTCCCAGTAGGTTATTTCCTCTAAGTTTCTCTACCCTTATTGTTCTCCGAGTTCCTGTCCCCAGGCCCTTTTGCGTCCCTGGTTTCTTGTTCTCAGACCCAAGTACGCACAGCGAGGCTGGGATAACTCCATTCATGTAAACACCCCTGTCAGGATGCATATGAGCTTATTCCGCTTCTCCTAGGCCAAGCACTATGTGCAGTTTGTTTAGAAGGAACTTAATCTGATGAACGATATCAAAGGACTAAATTAAAGTGATTGCATGTAGCTAAGGTTTTATTTAATTGTTTGGGGTTGCTTGTTTAATAACCTTCCCCCTGAGCAGACACAGACTGTAAATTTATCTCCTGAGGATTTCAGAAGTTCAGCGGCCAGAACAAAGCCCAAAAAGCTGAAAAGGGGCTGTGACAAGTATCTCTAATAGTAGGTCCCTGGACTAGTTTTTAAATTTAGACCAGTAGCTATCATCTTAAAATGTCAGAGGATGATTTAGTATCTCTCCTTAATATCGATACACTCGCCTGTGGCACTGACACGCTCCATTCACTTTTAAAAAGATCATCTCTCCCTGGGAAATTTCAGAGACAGCTATAAAGAACATGTTGCAATGCACATACGGTTCGTCCGTATTAGACCTGTTGGAAATAGAAACAGGTTCTGTAAAGCTATCTTTGGGGCAGGGCTAAGGTTTTTATAGCCATAAAGTGCTATCCTGACTTTCCCAATGCAAACACTAAATACACTAATATCCCCGTGACTGCTGTTTGTGTCTGTGTGAAGTATCCTCCTTTCCTCTGGAGCTCAGTCCCAGCACACAGCACGCAGCTCCATGCTTCTGCAGTTTCCTGGAGCTTCCCAAACCACCTGCATCCCGCTTCCCCTTGTTCCTCTCTCTCCCATTGCCCCCATTTTTTTTGGCACTGCTTTTTTTCTTCCACACTGGCGCCATTCATTCTACACCTTTTGCTGTGTAGAGGCAGCAGCTGCAGTGGGGTAGCAGGGGGAAGCACTAACTGTGCTACATACTGGGGAGAAAAAACAGCAGATAGTAAGACATAACGTGGTCATAAACTCAATGTTTGGAGGGCAAATCAGGTTAAAAAATTATAGTCCTTGAGGTTGCGTCCGAAAACTGAACTCTTTGTACATTTGTTGCTGAACTGGATGCTGTCCGCAGCCGGTGGTGGAGCGGCTCAGCCCAGCTATGTGTGCATTTGCTTTTCTATGAGGTCATCTATTACATAGGGACAGCACGCCATGCCATTCCAGACCAGCGCAGAGTATTGCCCATGTCAGTGCAGCTTTGCTAGCAAAGCCCGATTTTGTACTGGTCCCATCTGAGGAGCAGGCACAGCCCATATCTAAGTGGGAGACCGCCCAGCAGCACCCCAGGAACATGGCATGGCCGTGTCTGGCTGGGGCTAAGGGCTTGTGGCAAGGGTCCCACTGTTTGAATAAATCCAAGCCATTTGAGTAAAACACGTGAAAATCCATTTTTTATTGAATTTCTCTGCCCCCCCCCCTTCCTTTTTCCTTATCCTTTCTTCTCACTGCTCTGCTTCTAGTTGTTTGCTGCAGGAGCTGCTTCTCTCACCCCAGCCTCATCCTGTACGACAACCCGCCTCCTGCCTGCTCTCCTTCCCTTCTTTTTCCTCCTGATTCTTTTTTTGCTTCCCAGGTCTCACCCTGTGTTTCAACCTCTCTTTTCCCACGTAAATTCCCTCACTCGGACTTTTTGGTTCCGTCTTTTGGATCCATCCCAGCTTCCACTTGTTGCCTTGATCTGTCCTGCAGCCACCAGTGCATACGAGCTGCCCTCTTTTCACGGATTCAGAGCTCGTTTTCTCTGCGTGGTACTTCTCATGAGCTGCTGCCCCTTCCTTGCCCTCTCCACTACCTAATGCCATGTGGCACTCAGGAGGTCAGTGCAGATGCGCTAGACATACTCAGACCATTTTAAGCACCCTGGATCTGGCACAAAGCCAGCAGCACCGTCCCAGGAGGACCTGGGCCGGCGGCAGCCCCGGCTGCTTGGGGTGGGAGCGCTGTTGGCAGCAGCGCTGCAGCCCTGGGGCCTCCACGGCCCTCACAGACATCAAGAGGGACCAATGGTTTGAGGTGAATGAAAAAAAGCAATGTACCTGCCCCGAAACTTCAAGACGGAGTTTGCAGTTACTCAGCTGAGCTGCGCTGGTGGCTCAGAGCCTCTAATCGCTCCGTGCTCTGAATATTGCAACTGCAGATAGTCCTTTATGTGTGGAAGAGTGACTTTGTTTACCAAGGTACGTTACACAAGAATTTAGGCATATGTTGCTTTTATATTAACTTTGTACAGTGGTTCCAGCATATCTTTCCCTCCTCACAGCATCTCTTTTCCTCCCTAATTACAGAAGCCTTTAATAGTTCTTTTTCCTACTTATAAAGGTGTAATTATGGCAAAAATAGTTTAGCTACTAGCCAAAATGTTATTTTTGTTGAAGTTATTAAAGACAGAAATATTTAGATTTAAAAACCTTTATTTGCATTCAAAATAAAGGCATCACATCTGTATAAAACATTCATTTTAATCTCTATTTTCAAAAATCCAGATGCAGCTGTTTGTGAAAGTTTTTCTAGAAGCTTCTAGTCTGTCAAATGAGAGATGCAAAAATATTTATGCTGAGAACGCTAAACATCTTCTCTAATCTGCAGAATTAAGGCAATGCGAAGTGTAGGCTGCTCCCCCTCCTCCGAGCCTCCCTTGCGAGCCTGAGCACTCTTTCCCCAGTGCGACTTTCAAATACTGCCTGGGAATTTATGCCAAGCGGATTGGAACCCTGAAAGCATTTACACCCCAGCGCGGTGGCCTCGCACCTTTATCCCCACGTGGCCGAGCCGGAGCTGTGTATGGCCACCTTCCCTGGGAAGGCTTCTTCCTCTGTCAGCACCAGGACAAAACTTTGCAGTGCTAATTGAATTTAAAACCTTGTTTTAAAATTTACTGATACGGAAAACACTGAGCTCAGCCTGAAGTGAGTGGTCTGTGCAGCAGGGCCCTGCCAGCACGGCTGTACCAGTGGCGAGTGCAAACAAGTCTTGTCCCCAGCCGACATGTGGGCATGGGTACAGAGGGGTGCAGAGGTGGCATGGCCTTGGTGGAGACCCCGTGTGCTGTGCTGGGAGATGCAGTGGCCCCAGGGGACGGACAGACGTCTGCTCTCAGATCTGGCTATGCTGGTTGAAGGAGGCATCTCTCCTGGCTGCGGGCTACCGCCAGCCCCAGCAGCTGAGTCTGGTGGCTGTCATGGGGCTGGTTTGGATTTTGGGAGCTGGGGGAGCGCTCCCACAAGCTGTCCTGCTGGCATCTCTATTGGGGCCGCAGCAGAAGGGGGTCAAGGAGGGCGCTGGGCAGTCCCTGGGCTGCTTGGGAGCGGCCAAGTGGATCTCCAGGCCTTCGGGGTCCATCTGCCACTGGCCTTCTCTCAGAGTTAGGAGAAGCGGAACAGCAGGACTTTTGCTTCCCTGAAATTCTCGTAGGATCCAGAGAGTGGCTCCATTGCCTCACAGGGCTGAGGGCCGCAGCTGGGAGAAGATCACAAACCGCTGCTCTTTCTGCTTTCTGTCTCTGCAGAAATCAATCCCCCGGACTTCTGGCTTTGCAAGGAGCAAAATTCACCTTCCCTGTGCAGATCGGCAGGAAACCTGACAGCGCGGGCGGCACCAGTGGTGCCTTGCCGTAGGCAGCGCTGCCAGACTCCTACTCCTCCTCTGGCAGCGCCTTGACCTGGGGCTCCCTCGCTGCACGCTTGTGAGGGCTCTCCTACGCACTAGGGCATTTTGGAGACCCGCTCGCTCATCTGGGGGAAGGATGTTGATTGATTGATTGATTGCTTTTCTTTTTTCAAGCGTAAGAGGAAGTAAAACCTTTTTTTCTTTTTTTTTCCTCGGAGATTATTTACGAGGCATTGTCTCTGATATTGCCAGCTGACATCCTTTGGCGTCACTACCACTCAGTGCACTGAAGATGCCTCAAGGTGTGTCAGTTGTGCTTCACGTCAGTGCGCCTTGATGTATCTCTTTGGCTGGGATTGAAAGGTACAGTTTCTAAATCTCTCGGTGACCCATTTTGCATGGATCACTGGTGCGCTAGAATGTAGCTGCTCCTTCCCATCGTGTTAATGCAAGTTTGCCTGCGTTCAAAGCAGCCTGCGCTCCACGTGCTGCGCTGAGCACACGGGGAGAACTCGCGCTCCAGTCTCTGCGTGAAACCAGCACGGCTGCTCCAGGCTTGAGATCTTCCACACAAGTTACGTGCTTTTGGTGCTTTCGTTGCTGTATCATGGTCCTCTTATTTAAACCTTGTAAATTCTTCGGCTTGATAAACATAGGCAGACAGCTGGATTATGTTAATCTGGGGCTCGCAGTCAGCAAGCACAGAGAATGCTCCCAGGACGCGGGGGCACCCTCTCCTCCCCGGGTCCCATGGGCCCCACCAGGCCAGGCTGGGTGGTGATGCTCAGCACGCAGTGTCTCAGCAGGAGAAGGACCACAGTGCCTGAGAGGGAGCAGCTCCGCGCCAGCTATGGTCGCAGGCTGCCTGCTGGAGTGCCCTTGAAGCCAGTCCTGGGGACGGCCCTAATTAACACTTAATGAATACTTCCAGTGCAACCCCGTGGCTCCCCGTGCTGTGCCGGCTGTGCACTGCCCCGTCTGCCTGCGCGTTGGGCCGGCAAGGAGGGATGGCGGGAAGGCAAACCCTCAGGGGCCCGTCTAGAAGGCCCTGAGGCCCAGCTGCCATGGCAGATGCGAGTCATGGGCAGCCCCAGCCCCAGGCGTGCTCAGGCTGCCTTCGAGGGCAATGCAAATGCGGTGCACCTGCCTGCAGGGCGCCTGGGCCTTCAGAGCCCTTTCAAGGCTGCCTGGCTGAGGTACGATGTAAACCCAGCCCCGATTTAGTCCAGGAGCTGGTTCTGCTGGGGTGAATCATTTAACCACACAAGCACCCCATGACTTTGCGTCTCATTTCCATGTTGTGGCCTCCTTTTCCCACTCCACAGTAGAAACGACAGCCTGATCCTGTCCTGGAGATGCATGGGCACGGATCACAACAGAGAAACGCTAGGAAAACAAGGAGGGCTTCGAGGGGATTTTAGTTATATGGATGACAGAACGAATCTGGGTGAATGGGTCAGATCCTTCCTGTCTTCTTTTTTTCATATGCCCATTATCCTCTAAGTTTCTTTCATGGAAAAGTGGGTATTGAAATTAAGAGGCATGTGGCAGCTCACACCATCACATGTCATGTTCTTCCCAAGCTACAACCACATCTTTGTCATGATTCACATTTTCAAACTCCCATTAAAAGAACGAAAAACTACCTAACAGTTTTTCAGTAGTTCAGCTGTGGGCAACTCACACGTTTCTGAGTCTCATTTGCCTAGTTAAAACAAAAACCAAACTCTAAACACACAAAGTTTTTAATGCCAAATTAGACTGCAATGCAGTTGCACAGTCCTGTCCTTTCCTGGGGGCACAACAGGCTCAGTTCCCTAAAATCACCTAATAAGTCCAAATGATCTGGGATTATGGTGAGGGAGCGAGGGCTGTAGGTAGGGACCTCGCTGCCTTCGCCCAAGTCTAGCCCTACAGGGGCAGCATTTTTTTGTTTGCTTCAAGAGGGTTTTCCAACTGGGAAGTGAGGATACGGGCAGATGAACAAGTTACTGCAGGGAAAACAGGGGGTGTGAAAGTTCAGCATCTCAGCTACTGCCAAGAAACTGCTCTTATGTATTCTTTAACCCCCTCATAAGCACAAATTCACTTCCCTCTCCCACAAGGGATGAGATACCTGGCTTTTGCTACAAAGTACTGCCAGGTAAGAGAGTGCACGTGGACACTTGCCACCAAAGAGCAGCCAAACTGTAGGCTGACGCTACCTTGTCCTGCAGTTAGTTGGTTGTCTCCCTGAACTCTGGGACACAACAGGTTAATTTCCCTAAAAGCCCCACAGCAAAGTCCCGATTCAGGTGAGGGAATGGCAAGGGAGCTTCCCTGCTCACAGGCCTTTGCCCCACAGCCCCTTGCAGGCAGCAACCTGGTTTGACTGAAATTCTTCAGGTTTCAGCAACAGGAAATTGCAGATGAGAGAACGTGTTGTAAAGTGCACTTACAAGGTTTCAGTCGCAAGCTGTGAAAAGTAGCAGCTCCCCAAGCTCTCAACTTTAACACTGCTACTAATAATAGTTTTTCTAACAGCATGGAGATCAATAGAGGATCAGGGCCTCGCTGTAGTACACAACCTCCCAATGACACTCAAGAAACCTCCATCCTACCATCACACAGTTTTCTGTCTAAGCATCCCAGCAAACCTTCAAGCACATTACAGTGTCCCAGCCACAATAAAGAGGGTTAGGAAGGCGACTTTATTTTAAAATCTGTTTTTCAGGGGTTTCCTCTGCCAGGCAACAGCAGAGGTGCCCTGAAATGCTCCTCACGGCAATGACAGATGCGGTCCAGGGGCCATGAGAAGAGAAATACAGGGTTTGGCCAGTGCATTATTCCTTCTCCTTGGGGAGCCCCAGGGACTGTTCTCATACAGGTGTGGGTTGTAGCGCTGGCAGGGAGAAGATCCTTGCCCCAAAAAGCAGGTGGGCTTTGTAAACTGTCGCTGAGAACTTAACACCACTCTGGTTTCCACACTGTGCTTGCTGGTAATTTAGACAGACTGTGGCAGTACAAAGGCTGGTCAGGATGGTTAAATGAACTCCCAGGATTCCCCTCAGCACTGGAGCCTGAAAATATGTTCCCCCCAACGTAGCCAGGAGAGGGATGGGTGCATGGCTGATAGGAGCAAGGCTGGATGGTTTCTGCCCCGTGTTGAGGCAGGGACCCTTCCCGCTCACTGGGGGACAGTAGGCCCCATCCTGGGAGTGGGCTGGTTTCAATATGGGGCTCTCCATCTTGATCCAGTTTGGATGGGTCAAGACATGTTGAGACATGCCCTTTCAATATGCCGCATTTTATTAAAAACAAAGTAGCTGTGGGCCAGATTGTAAAACTAGGTGGGCCTCATTTGTCTGTCCCTACTGTAAGCCAATGAAACCTTCAACATATCCAAACTCTCACCTTTTTACCCATTTGAATGAAAAAGCATCACTAATAAAAGAAAATGACTCACCTAATGCTAAACCTGAGCTCTGTAGATCAGCTTTGATCAAATTCACTGACATTTGGATAACTGCATTATTATAACTAAAACATCTTTTAAAGTTTTTTTTTCCAGACGCTCATTCTTTAAACTTTGCTTTGATCACTGCACATATCCTTTTCAGCAGAAATTTGTCCACAGAGGGTGAATTTTTTTCATTTGTTTTTCATATGGATTCTCTTTCCTTTGTTCATATTTTAAATCAGTGAAGCTACCCTTCGAGCTAACCCTTATAATAAAAATGCAGCTACTGTGTGGCTTTTAACAACTCATTTAACCCATCTGTATCTCAGTATTCTTGTTAGCAGACCAAGGAAACTAACACTTATTTATGCAACGAGGCTGATCGTGAGGCTTAATTTGATATTTTTTTGGTAGGATAAAGTAAATGTTTCAGAAGGGCAGAGCAGGGAAGTGACAGTCTCTGTTATGGTGGTCTAACGCCATCAATTTGTAATATGTTACAACAGTAGTGTTACAAAATGCTGCGTAAAATAATTTTTCTTTCAGAAAGTGCTTTTGAATTAGTCCAAGTGCTCCAGTTTCCAAATAAGAGTCACAATCTGAGACGATTAAAATAAATGGAAGCAGGAATGTGTCAGGACAATTACAAATGAAAAGATTGAAATCACTGGAGCTGGAAGGGCAAAAATCCGCCTGTGTATAAATATGTGTCTGTGTATGAAGCTCAGCTTTAAATGCTGAGGAGGGTAAAGTCTGACTTTTCTTTTTCTGTGGAAAAAAAATCACATATCTGTGATGCAATAAAATTTAGTTTAGCAATAGAAAAATGCATTTATAACCAATTTTCCCCTTTCAAGAATCAGGAAGATTACTGAAGTTTTAATTTGCTAATTATTGTTTATTGTAATTTGACCATCCAGCTAGGGAAGGTAGACACCGATCATTCATTCCCAAAGTGGGTGGCTATCAGGCTCTAGAGTCAAGATAGTTCTTATTAGTGTTTTTTTACAGCATGGGCAGAGTTCTTGTTATAGCTTGTAACAGCAGTGGATTAACCGCAAATAATCTTCAAAACTTTGAAGTCTAAAGCTGTAGCACCTTTTACCGTGTTCTAGAAAAAAGTGAATGTGTTCAAATAACCTTTGCTGGCGAGATTCTTCCCCCGTCTCGTACCAAAGTGCAGTCTTTAAGGCTCGTATGACTGCCTGCGCGGCCATTTTGCAAACACGTATGCGTGTCATCTGACAGAACGAGCCCTTAAACTCCGTACGGCTTCTGTCACGAATAAAACTATTTATGAGCGCACACATTTGCAAAGATCAGGCCCCGCGAACATTAGCTCCACATCAAGCTTCTTAGGGATGGCTTGTTTTCCCAAAACACTTTAGGCTGAAGATCCCTATTAATATAAATCTGCTTTAAACAGGAGATAGTCATTTTTTAACGCAGACATTCACTAATATTTTCATGATGTGGCTCATACCTTAATAGATAGCAGTTGTGATGCAGATCTAGCTGTGCAGCCCACAGTTGCATAACATATTTGTGGTAATGAGAACCCTTGCCGACATGGAAAATTAATATTAAGAAAATTAATGTAAGGAAAATCTTTAATGGGTTTTTGTCTGTGTCTAATGCAATTTAGCAGTTAGCAGAAGGAAGGAATTTAGTACCAGGTGAGTAGCCAGCTCTTCAGAAATCATGCTTTATTGACCACATTTTAAGACCTGCTGTTTTGACTTAGCGCATCAGGAGGAATATCTGCTTCGTAAACAACAGCGTGAAGCATCTCACTCAGGATCCCGCCTGGCAGTCTCAGCTGTCAGGACCTTGCCCACAAGAATAAGTCCCTTGGCACAAATGCTTTTCGTGTTTGTGCCCTTTCTGCCTGGGGAACTGTTTTGAAAGCTCAGAAACTTCAGCAGGGCAGGAGAGCAGATCTCAAACGCACCTACCAGTGACAGGGTGCAAAGAAATGTTATCTTTTCATTAGCAGCATCTGTCAAGTCCTCTGGCAAAACAGAAGTAGCAGTTATCCCAATAAGAAAGGCTGCTCTGCTTATTTACTGCATTTTCAAGAAGCGTAGTGACATAGCAACAGGGCAGCGTGCAGACACTGCTCGGCACAACAGGGGAAGAAGTCCTAGATGGGGATTGGCCTTCTCTGCCTCCCACCCCAGCCTCTCGCGCCCGCTGCCCCTACAGCACACAACTGCCACCCCATCAGAGAACACTGATGTTGGTATTGGCTTTTGTTCAAGGTGATCTGTAAAAGGCAGAGGCGTTTAGATGTTAGGGTCTTTTTGGCTGTTGCCTGGATCTCTCCTGAATCATGTATGGAGGAAGTCTGGCATATTTTTGCCCTCTTTGCTGCTAGGAAGGTAGTTACTAACCCCCTTTGTTTCCTGGGGATTGTGGATGTTAGACATGGTGGAAGCACAAGATATCTGAGATGACATGACAGAAATCAAAGGGGCAAAGAATACTTGGAAGAAAAGCTGTCTTTTCAATTTAGACAGCTTGAAATTGTTTTGTCCTGTTTAGCTCCTACCTAAATTCCTTGAAAACAATACTTAGCGAGAGGGGGGGATTTCTTGGTAAATATTTTGTATTGTCTGCTATTTTTCAAGGACTGGGCAGACTCCTAACAGCCTTCTGAGTCCCCCCCCAAGAGCCACCAATTACGAGAGGAAGGGTTGTACTTGATTGATAAGAAACGTGTGTGTGTGTGTGCAAATAAAAGAAGCAGCAAATCCAACTCGCTTATCTCCCTTCCTTCTTGCACGCCAGATCACCTTTAGCATCGGGCCCAGTCCTGCAGCTGCTGTTTTCCAGCAGGTCTCATTGACACTAGCCATGGTGGCTGACCTGCTCTGGGTACAGAATCAGGCCCTGTCTTTCCAAATCCCTTCCCTTCACCCTTTCATTCCCACAGCCCAAAGGAAGTGGAAAATGAAAGTCAATTGTTTTCTGCACTTGTTCAAAATAAAACTGAAACAGATGCCAGAAGTCCTCTGAAAGATAATAATTATTTTCTAAAACACTGACATAATCTTTTTTTTTTTGAGAAAACCTCTGCTGCTCATCCTTTTGTTGCTGAGAGTCCATGTAGGCACAAAGGACAAGGCTTGTTTTATCATGGAACTGACTATCTTCCTGGAAATCCCAGTGGACACATCAAGAAATGTTTTTAAGATGAAGGATCTTTCAGGATTTGGATAGCTAGTTTTATCCAGATCAGAAATAATTTATTCTCCATAACTAATTCAGAGAATCTTTAAACCAGATTGACTAGCAACGTGTTAATATATATAATCATCTCTAATATTGGCAGTAGCTTTGCTCACATTGTTCAGAAAGAATATATTTATAAAACATGCTTATAAAATATAAATATTGGAGTCCATTCTGTGCTGTGCATGCCCATCTCATTTATTTACATCCCCAAATATTTAAGTAAACTTCATCTTGCAGCATATGGATGATTAATTAATAATTAGTTCATATATGAAAAGGAACAGAGTAATGCAAAATACTGTAAATTTTTTTTCCCTTGAAACTGGATATAATTTAAATAAACTTTTGTTAGTTGCCTATGTTTTCTTACATAAATAACACATGTATATTTGGACACATATACATTACCCCCCCCAATATATATATTGTTTTCTGACTAAAACAGTTGTATTTGTCATCAATAACAGCAAAACATGGACTCAGTCTAATCTCTTTGCAGCTTTCTGTCACATAAATACAGTAAAGAAGTATTAAAATCACATATAATTATACTCACCGTACTACAGTAGAAAGTTCTGTCTAGATTTTGAACTCTATCCTCATCTCCACTAGAAACCACTATTTCATCTTGCATTACCATGTTCCTTTCTTGTCAGAAAATTACTGGTTATATTCTCATAAAACATTTGGCAGACCCATAAAGATAAAAACGTGCACAAAGAATAGATAACAAAAGTTTCTATCAAACAATACATATCAAAGAGAAGAGACTCCACTTCCCTTTTGCTACCTCCACCCGTATATTTTAACATTAATCAAATCATTACTACATCATTGCTAGTAGCCACAAATGGCTTGTGTTAACTCATTTCTTCTCAAACTGATTTTTTATCAATTCCTTAACTATAATTATATCAAAATAATATGCTAATAAACATTTTTTAAAGTTGATAAAGTAGAGCATTTGAACCTTTAGTTCTTGTTAGGTGGACCCAAAACCAAAAACACATCAAAAGAGAGGAAAATCTAAAATTTCAATTAATCTTAACCAGAAGTTCAAGCAATGAGAATATCGCAGAGACTTTGTAATACCTAATGTTCCCTGAAAATGTTTAAAATCCACATGTGAATATAAAATAACTTCTCGCTTGACTTCGTTGACCCAGAATTGTCAGTGGAATAAAAAGTTCAGTAATTCCTAAAGGTAGCAAAGTGTGATTTGCTCTGATTTCAGCTTAAATTATCTATTTATCTATATCTGCCTTTTCTCTCTTTCAGAAAGCAGAGAGGATTTGTTCGTTCATGGTCTTTAAAAACACTGTCTTATTTTCATTAAGCTAAGCCCACTGCTGATGTAATTCTTGCATTACAAAGGTCTTAATTTAAACCATGACATAAATGCTTTTCATCAGTTGATTTTTTGTTCTTTGTGCCAAATTTCTTGCATTTTTAAAATAAAGAATATGGTGTATAATAACTGCTGCGGGACAGGCTGCTTTATTCTTCAATATGAAAGACAAATGGGGTGTGACATGCATACGTTTCAACATGCAGCACTTACTTCTTCAGGACCTTTACTTTTTCCACTGTTTTCTCAGTAGACTATTTCACTTCCTTTGAATCGGGCCTAACGATAACACTGGATTTGAAGCACGGTTCTCGGCGTTGAGCACACTGACGGGACCAAGAGGTGAAAAGTGCTTCTAATCTCTCTCCTCTCTGTCTCCCCCCTCTCCCTCTCCCGCTCCCTGCCTCCCTCTCCTTCCTTCCCCCCTCCACTCAAGGATTTGGGGTCTGCAGATGATAATTTACAGAGCATTTTGGAAGAAGGGTGGGGATGCATTCCTAACACCCCAAATCCTGGTTTGCATTACACATTAGGGATTTCAAAGCACACCAAGATTTAATCATAATCAGAAAGTAGAGGAATCGTTTCTACAACATTCTGCAGCGTCGAGTCCTTTTCTTTTTTTTTTTTTTTTTTTNTTTTTTTGCTTTGGTATCACTGTAACTAATACAGCAAAATTGTATCGTCATCGTGTCATACTATCATTGCAGTGATCGATGAGCTATGCTAATGCATCTGGGAAAACTGCAAAACTTGTTTAGTTTGGGTATTATTTTGAATTTAGGAGCTTGGTTAATTTTCAGACAGAGTCAGAAGACACCAGCTGTTTCTCTACTTAAATGTGAAAGTACAGAAGACATTTTTCTTGATTAACATTTCTAGAAACGAATCAAGATTACAGTGGGAAGGACGCAAATATTTTATTTAAGCAGAAGTTTCACTGGGATCTACACTAAGACCAAACCGCAGTGTTAGCTCATTGATCTCCATGAGACGATACTGTAAGATACAGAACAGACTTACAAAATCTCAGATGAATTTGCAGAAAGAATAAAATCTTTTCATGAACTCTGCATCTCCTGCATTTTAGAAGATGTTGACCTGATACTTCTATACATGCCCTGGCTTTATACTTTGTCCTTAAAGAAATGCTCCTAAAAATTGCTGAAGATAGGATACAGTGATAGAATGACCTTTAGTCTGTCAAATTTCTTGTATTATGCAGGACATTAAATAAAATGGAAAAGGTATCTTTTTAAATTCAGATTAAGTATCTGTAATTAATTAATTTAACTTGATGTAAAGTAATTTAAATAGATTAATTTTATTTCTGGAATATTGGGCATCTCAATAAAATTGAAGCTGGGGAGATAAATATTTTTACTATTAAATACTTAGGAATACAATATGTTGCCTATTTCCGAATTGCAGACTATATCCATAAGGTTGGATATTATTTGGCTTGTTATTTTATCTTTTCTCCTTTATTCACATTATTGTCTGTGCAAAATTCTTTTGTATAGACCTGAGCAGAAGAGGAGAGTAGAGCTGTTGTTTAAGGGTGTGTTCATCTTTACATTTTTTGAACCTTTTTTGATAGATTTATATCAAGGCTGAAGTAATTCACTCTGGGACAAAACTTGGCATTACAACTTTTAAATACAAGCACATTTTTCTTTTGATTTTTTTTTTAAAAGAAAATTTAAAAATCAGTCGGCATGTTCTTAAAGGCAAAGGTTTTAGTCCTGATCCATTTGAAGTCAATGGGAGTTTTGCCATTGACTTCAGTGGAGCCAGGACTTCCTTCAAATGACAGAAAACAATTACATTTAGTATTTTCAGATGGAAAATTTGTGCCTGTATAAATTAAGATTGTCTCTTTTTTCGGGGGGGTTACATATTGTATAATCCATAGCGTGAACTCATCTCTGGATATCTTTCTGTTAAGTGACTATCTTTTTTTCATTAAGATAAGTAACAGTTCAACATATGTGGTTACTTAAGAAATTCCTCAGGATCTTTAGTGGAGTCTTTTGGGATAAGATGTGAAATCAGCCGTTGTCATTCATGACAAAGATCCCACATAATTTTTCCAAAGAGTTCAGCATGCCAATGAGAGTGGATAAGCATGGGTGGTTGTATTTTGCCCGTGCAATTTCCATCTGAGGTTTGGATCTGAGGTGGGACTTTTGCTTTTCCTGCCCTAGCTGCTGTCGGGTATCACTTCGCACTTAGTAACTTACACCTTTAGCCAGGCCAGGAGAGATGTGAACTTAATTAACTTGCTTTGCTTCACAGAAAGACGAGGTTATTGTTGGTGAAATCCTGCTCGCCGTAATGAAAGGACAAAAGCTGACCCCCGGAGAAGTTGTTAAGGACTGCTCGCGTGAGGTACCTGCAGGATGAGACCTGAGATCCAGCCTCTCTCTCTCCCAGGTAAAGCTTTTCAAAAGAGATTTATTGTACCACAAACCTGTTCTCCCCTTTCACCGGGCAGTACGTTTCCAGTTGTGTTCAAATATTAGTGATACTAAAGCTATCCAAGGTAGATGATACAATTTCTGTATGAGAGATGAGTAGTTCAACCAAGCCTACCCCAAACTCCCTGCCTCAGACCCTTGGACCCCCGATGCTCCATTCCCTGGGGGTTAAACCCCACACGTGGGGCCTTCGGGCCGAGCCAGGCTGCTGTAGAAAGGGCAGTTCCCTCCCAATGCCGGCAGGATGGGACGGTGTCCGGCTCTCCCAGTTAGTACCAGTATTTGTGCAAGTGTTTCAGGACTTCAGAAACTGGACCAGCTGTATTGTCATAGTCTGGTCCAAGAGGTGAGCCAGCATTTAAGGCCCTTTTGGGTGTTTTCTTTGGATGTGAGATTGATAACAATTCTCTGGTGCAATCCTGTTTATTTACAAAGAATAAACAGAGTCTGCTTTCCCGAACCCGAGGAGGGACCGGCAGCAGCACGCAACGTCTTTGCCCAGAATCCCTGGCCAGCCCTTCCAGAAAGTTTTCTGCTGAAAGGGAGCTCTGCTCTCTGCTTTCCTCATAGCTCTGCAGTCAGCACTCACTCAGCTTCGCCCCAGCTGCTGTCTCTCCTAACGCACGGATTTTGTGGGCCTTTCTCTCTGTTGCCAGTACACCTCGTGTCGTCTGCACTGAGGGAGGCAGGGCTCCCTCGTGCCGCAGGTGCACAGATCAAGCAGCCTGGGGAGACCAGAGCCTCCCTCCTCCACAAAAAATGCTGTGAACCTGAACAAACTGGGTCAGCAGCACCACGTTATGGCCATGCCCTCCCATCCCGGGCACAGGTATGACAGAGCTGCCCTTGGCATGTGTACCCTGGCAGCCTGCCCTTCCCAAATGCTCAGCAGAAAGCTGAGTGACAAGTGTCACCTAATTGTCCAAATAAATAGCTCCTTCTGCTAGACAGACATGTACCATAGCCTTTCGAGCTTGTGATGAACAGCAATATCGCAAAGGCTTGAAAACGCGAGTGTTGACAGTAAGCACCGAGGCGAGGCTGAACAGTAAGTCGGACTCGGCTAAAGTCAGTGATTGCTCTGTGAGCAAACATGGAAACAGAGCCAAGAGAGTGAAATGCTCGGCTTCTATTTCTTCCTCCACATATAATGTTCTCTCTCACCAAACGCTTTCTGCAAATTGAGTTCCTGTGTGTCTTGGCTGTTCTCTGTTTGTAAATGTACTATTGCAGTGTGTAGCTGCCTCCAAACATACACTTTCATCATTGTATTCCTTTTATCCTTTTTGGGGGAATAACTACGTTACATGTTACTATTATCAATAGTTTTCACTTTCATAATTGTATTTCTTTCATCCTTATTTGGGAAATAACTACATTATATGTTAATACTAGCAACAGTTTTCACTGTTAACATTCATTATACTCCCTACAATCTAATAATAATTTAATATTTATAATATATAGCTTCACATCCCCAATCTGAATTTACGTTTGTATGACCAAACACCATTTTTTTCCTATCTAGATGAAGCATTTTCTAATATTTTAGAAGGTTGGTTTTTTTTTACATCAGCATGCTGTACAAAGCCTAACATAGATCCCACAGCAGCTAGATGTTGCAGGGACTGCCAGGCAGCCCTGTGGCAAGAAAATGTTACCTTGTGCTGCTGTCTGTTGGTGATACAGCATCAATATTACCTGGTTCTTCATTGGCATAGTCCTTCCACACCCACCTTGGCAGAGGGCTATCTTCCCACCTTCTGTCTCCACATTTATGATCTGTTGTGTTAGGGCTATGACCAAACACATCTGGTTGATGTATTTGCAGTTTCAGCTAAATACATAAGGTGTTTCACAGTGTGATGAGAACTTGTCACTTCAATTTGTGCAGCTTTTAGCGTATGCAAAAATAACGTGCTTCTGCACGGATTTCCTATTTTTTAAATATTGTAGCCTTTTTAGTGTGTTGCTCAGAGTAAACACTGGCCTCTGTATATCCATCCTGCTCTCCATCTGGTATTCTGAGACTGCAAGCAGTAGTAAAGGTGGGGCTACAGACATCAAAGATACGCATACGTCTTGAAACTAAGCGCTGTGCTAAACTCCCTTTAATGCTTCTGTGGGAAAGTGTCTCCATATGTCATCCCATGTATTTTCTTTGCTATTTAAAGTATTGCTTAATAGTACACTAAGCTGGTGGAAAACTATTTGCTTTGTTGGGTTAGTTCTACACTGGCTTAATGCAGGGCTGGGTAAGCACCAGAGCCGGCGCTCGGGAGCGAGCAGGACCAGGAGCAGCTGGGGTGGAAGGAAGAGGGACTGGGGCACCCGTCAGGCAGCGGGGCTTCCTTCACTGGGAAGCGGTTATCAGCCCAGCTGAGGGGAGAAGTCCTTGGCTGGCTGGGAGGTGTTGAGGTCGGGATGTACCCGGACTTGCACTTCATCAGTTGCATGAACTCCCCATGAGCAAGTGGGGTCTCTATCTGGGAAGTATTTTCAGACTGACCCCCATCTCCTTAGCTAGAGTCCTACTCCTTTTGGACTGCTCTTCCCAACTTCATGCTTTCTCTCTCTTCTCCTCAGCAATCAGAGGATCTTCCTGCAATCCTGTCTTCTTGTTTCTTGTCTTCTCTCTGTCTTCTTGCGGTTCTCCCAGCTCAGTAACCACTCTTTTAACAAGTCCCCTGGAAAATCCTTCTTATGGTCCCCTATTGATTTTCAAGGGCTTTTTCAGGTTTTGACTTTGATCTCCTTCCCAGTTTCTCTACACTTCATCTCTGGACTACCTCCTCCAGAAACAGAAATGTAGAAGTCATTATTGCACTAACAATTCAAAGACCTACTGTGCATCTCCTGCCTCGTCCTCCCACCTTTCACTTTCATTGCCTGCTTTCAAACAAAAAAAGCCCACCCTTTCCCATTTTGTAAATCTGGGCCACCACACAGTGAGGAACACAGAAGTCACAAGACCAGAAGGACAGTCACTCCTTTAGTCTAGTTGTTTCTCTGGAGTTTTAAGTCAACTTCCTTTAGAACCTCTATTTTTTTTTTAATTTGGTTTTATTGTTCCCCCCTCATTTATAACTACAGATCAAATGTCTTGTAAGACTTTGTCCTTCTTAGAGCTGTTATTTCTTTTCCACTCCAGCACATGGTGATGTCTGTTGTGTTTTTCCAGCTTCTGCAGCTTTGGAGAGACAGTGTCCAATAGATTCCCTCCCGGCCACTCTTAGACACCATTTGGGCTACTGTGCTTACTTGGCTGCTGCCCTACTCCTGCAAGACACCCCAAACAAGAAATGTGGTTGACAGGCGGTTCCTTCAAAAAGAATGAGACAAGACTGACAAGACTGTCGTTCAACTCACAGCCTAGTTATCACTAGATTAACTATTTTTAACCTGTTTTATTGCAGTGGTCAGGAGCCCTACTCTTGCACTAGGACTTTTCTTGTACAAGAGAAGGTTACATTAGTGAAAGTCTTCATGGACAAACTATTCAGTTCAGCCCTAAATCCCTCCTCTATGCTCTCTTCTCTATCTTTCCGCAAGATGTGATCAGAGTGCACGAGGCTGTTTGCATGAACGCACTTGGTACAACCCTGCCTGCACGTTGCAGAATTATGCTCTTTACATCAGCGGCTGCACTCGGCCTCACGTGCACTTTTTTATGACAGTATCCCAGGAGAAAAAGTTAGAAGCCTTCAAATACAATGTCTTTTATGGGAATAAAAGTGATTTTTCAAAGGTGAGTTTTAAATAGAAAGGTAGAAAATTTCAGGGGTTCTGCTAGTGTTTAACTGTAATATGGCATTGATATGGAGGCTACATTATCAAATATTAATGAACGCCAATTCCCAAGGATGTGTGGGGCCAACAGTTGCAGTTATTCTGTGGGCTTTTTCTAAACCTTCCTCTGCATGAACTGCACGACTCATGCTTGCCGTATAGGAAAACTGTTTTTTCTGTCCCCCCAGTTATAATATAATATAATATAATATAATATAATATAACATAACATAACATAACATAACATAACATAACATAACATAACATAACATAACATATTTTAAATATTAAAAATAGAATTATATTTTCCAAAGACATGCATTTATGGAAAAATACTTTTGATTATACAGAAACTGAGTGCCCACTACTTGTTATCCAAAGGATCTCATAGCATTTGAGTCTGAAAAAATCAGATCTCTCACGTCCTCATGAGGCAGCTTGGTACTGTGATACAAGAACAGTTTTGCATTTGGGAAGGTTGAAGAAGAAGGGATTTAAGCAAGCTAACTCCGTACATCCAGGACTAGAAAAATGCTGGTCCATAAATTAAAACTTTTCAAAAAAATTGAATTCTACTCACTTTGTTGGAAGTGCAACTTTCTTTCTAGCCAAAGGAATGAGCACAGTTGTGCTCTCTACATTTAGTTTTCTGGGTTTGAAAATTCAAATACAAAAGAAAGTATCTCTCTGACCTTTCTGTCGCGGGACCCGTTTTCCTGCACTGATTTGAGTGGGGCTGTACCAGTATAAGTGAGGATAGCACTTGACTTGACCCTGTGTTCGTGCTTATATTATTGCCCCTATTCACAGAGTGGAAACTTACTGGATTTTTTCCATTAGGAGGAGAAATTGATGATAGGAGTCAGGAATGTCTTTGGTTTATTTACAAAGCATGTACTCAGAATCTTGTTTCTCTGAACGCAGTAGAAACAAACAAGAGGCGCTTTTCTTACTCAAAGTTTCCAAGCTTGCTCCTGTAGAGCAGCATGTTCCCCGTAGAGCCGTGCCACTCCGGTTTGGGCCCCTCGCAGGACTGCTTCTCTGCCTGCCATTGCTTATGGACAGTGAGACACGCACAGGCACGCACCCCCCCTTCATCTAACCAGCCAGCTTGCTAACCTCCACATGCCACAGCGGATTCTGATCGAGCTCAGCCTACTTCTGATCGGGCTCTGGCACAATTCAGGGGGCATCTTCCGCTGTCTCCAGCCTTCTACACCTGAAGGGACTAAATTGCTCTTTTCATTTAGGCTAAGGACACACACCTGCACTAGCTTTTCTGAGGTACATGACTGTAGATTAAAAAAATCCACTGCCATGAAAATTCCATATAGATATAGATACAACCCACATGCACACACGCACACACATGCACACACACACGGCTTCTGAGCCCTTGGAGCAGCTGACTAACTTGTAGTATAACAGAATTACAAAATTGTTTCATAGTTGTCTAAATAATTTACAATTCTCAGTTCCTTTATTGTAGGCAAGCTTTCACACTAGTTTTACAACAGCACAGCTTATCTCAGATCTGTGGCGTGAACTTTTGTCAAAGGAAAATAAATAAATGATGGCAAAAAAATCTTGACAGTTAAGTATAATTTCTGAATGCCTGCAACAAGACAATGTTCTCACATTTCAAACAAGTGCTAATTTTTACAGTATTGAGCCAGTCACTCTTTAGCTCTACTAATCACATTTTGATAGGAAGGTGCAGCGTATAATGTCAGAGAGAGATTTTTTCCTCCTATGAAAAAAAATCCCCAAGCATTTCAGACTTGAAAGGTGGAGGCTACAGGCAGGCACAGTTACACTGCACTGTATTTCTCAGCTCACAGTCTTAAAGCTCTTTTCCATCTTGAGTAGTATTTACTTGTGGCAAAGAATGTTAGAATAGTTTTAATTGCAAGTGAAGCTAAAAGCAGCCTCTCATCAGAACCCACTGCGCAAAAAGTGCAGAGGTGATGGAAGGAAAATATTCCCATGGAGTTGTAGCTTTGCAGTGTTTCCATACTTTCTTCCCAGGGCAAACTGCTTATAACCTAAAGTGCACAAAGTTTCACTTTTTCTCTGATCTCTACAGTTCACTGTTCTCTGTAATTTGTGTATTTTCATACGGAAAATTGATCAGATTAATTTCATTTTCGGTGCATATACACTACTCTAAAACAATTTAAGAAATATTAGTAGGGTATGATCAGCATTACATTTATCACATTTACATCAAATAAGAGAATAGCTAATAGTTTATGAAACAGATTCCTTGAACCTGATGTTGGGCCAATAAGAAAGGGATGCTTTCAGTGATTCTTCTCATATGTTTGTTGGATGCACACATTGCTTGTATTCGTCAATAGCATTGAAAGCTATGACTAGATAGGACAAAATAAACATTTTTAAACATGAACAGACTGCATTAGTAGCAGTGGAATGCATCTAGTTAACTAAAGACATTGTCCTCAGGCTCTAAAGAGATCATAATTACAGTTGCAACTCCACCTTCTGGCTTATTTTGCTCTGAGGAGTCCAAGAGTTTGGATTCTTTATTTTGAATAAATGTGGATACTTCCTTCAGGGTCTGAAAAAGGAAAAATTGACAGCTACATTCCAAAGAAAGCTTAGCTGGATGGAAAATGACTGCTTGCAATACTAATGTGCTCTTTGTTTAGTGGTGCAAATCGGTATCATCTCTTTAAAAGTGTGTAGCTAGGATAAATATTGGATATGACACCAAAGAGTTATCTTCATTTCATGAGTTAAAGATTTCCATATGAAAGTAAGTGTATATGTGTGAAATCTTTTTTTGAACAACCTTCAACAAATTTGTGGGAAAAATACAGTGGAAAGCTCTTCTAGCCAGTGGCGTTCGGGCTACTTCAAAGAAACACTGTGGGAACACTAAGACAAATGAATCAGATGGAGATGGAGAATGAAAAAACAGCTACATCCTTGACTAATTTTGTTCTGTGATATCAAAGAGCCTCAAGTTTTCCATAGTTCTCTCCATATTTGTAAAGCTGGGGTACTGCCACAGACACTCTTCTATACGAAAGACAGTCTTTTTAACATTTAGTATTCCTCTTTGCCACACCTATCTGTAGCAATTACTTTTCCATTTACTCTCAATGGCTTCAGAACAACATCCAAACTCTTATGTTCTTGGTCAGGAGGATTTTAAGCAGGTAGCTCTCTTTTTAAAAAGGAATCATACACAGATTTGCTTATAAACATCTTTCTGCATCCTTAGAAATGAATAGGGACTGAGAGTCAGACATGGGATTTAATGGAAAAAGTTATAACCCTGTGTAAAGACAAGCACCAGCAGTGGAACAGTGATAAATGAAGCTGTTCAGGCTCCCTGGCATGTTGATTCTGTGGAGTACATTTTACTGAAACAGTTTCCATATCATGTTTGGCCTCACGAATGTTCAGTGGTAGAGGCCAAATCCTGTCCTCAATCCAATCTCTGCAATTCCCTTCAACCACGTTGCAGCTTTCATCTGTTTTCTTGCATCAGATTCTTTCACGGGAGTTCAGCCGTGCCAAGCATCTTGAAGTTGTATTACCAAGAATGTTTGAAGCACAAACCTCTTAGCCTCCTCACCAAAGACAAGCGCCTTTGCCCAAGTGCAGAAAGCGTTGCTTTGCCCTAAATCCAAGGAAAAAACCTGTCAGTTTTGCACCACTTTGGGCTGAGATCTTAGCCTTTAAAGCCATGGCATAAACATAGGTGTTGAACCGAAGTAGGGTTTGGACTTTGGGAGTAGAATCAGTGTCAGTAGGAATCTGTGAAATGTTTCCAGGTGAAGAGAACATTCTCCAGTGTGTCCCTAGACTGGCCTGTCTGCAGGGCTTGGGAAAATCAGCGTCTTCATTTTCTCCATTACAACCCACATTCACAGATTGAAATCATAGCTGTGCCTTGGTTTGATCACTGATTCTACCCCCTCCCTCCCCATGGTGTCAACCCTTTCTCCCTTCCCTTCTGAGCAGAAATGAATAGGAGAGCAGGGGAGCTTTTGTTAGTCTCAGCTCAGGGCTGGCTGGGGCTAACCAAAGTGTCAAGACCTCCCCAGAGGGAAAGGACTAACCAAAAAAACCACCTGTGAGGAGCAAAAGCAAAAAAGGGCAGGAGTGCCAGGGTTGAGAGCTCACAAGTAGATCAGGAAGGTATCAGGGGACCACACCAAACAGAGGACTACCAAAAATGGCCACCAAGCTGCAAGCACCTGGGTGACCACTCAGTCCTTCACGTTTCCTTAGCTAGACTGCTGGACTTTGACAAAAAGCTTTTCCTGCAATCGTCCCCCATGCTCCCCTACCTCACTGCGCCAGTCAGCACATGTGTGCCTGAGGGACATCCTCTCTGCTCCTGTCCTGCTCCCCTGGCAAAGTGCCTGGTTTGGCTCCAGGGAGGGCTGCTTTCCTCTCCCTGCTAGCCCCGGGGCAGCTTGCGTCTAAAAATGACCCTGGCTGAAAGTAAGAGGAGACAAGATGTGTTTTCGCAATGCTACCATGCTATAAATCCTAGTGTAGACAAGTCGATGCAGGAACACTGCCCTGCCAGCGCTGGGACATTTAGAGGGGCATGGATTTGCTTTTGGGGTGCTCAAGCACATTCCTAGCTGAAATCTCTTCTAAGAGAAGCTTCAGGCTAGAGATGGGAGTGGGTGGAGGAGGGAAGGAGGGAAGCCTAGGAGAAAAAGCAGCTGATGGCCAATGGCGAGGAAATGAGGAAGGTATTGTCTCTTTCTCTACTGAGAATGGAACCATTACATTTGAAGAAGAAACATCTGAGAAATAATTTTAAAATACTGTCTCAAAACAGCTAGGACTAGCAGACATCAGTCAGGGGAAATCTGTCTTTAAATTCCAGGCATTGGAACTGTATTTCTATTGTGTTTGAACCAATTCAGTCAACCCCACTTAATTTCCATTGTTGAGGGAGTCTAAAAGAGGCAGGAAAGAAAGAAAAAAACAAAGTCTACTGGAGAGATATGCTGAGAAAGAAAAGAACATTTTGAGAGTAGGGAAAAAAAGTGGAGAATTGACAGGAAGAATAGAAAATGTAGCTAGTGAAGTAATTTTTCGTAATTTTTTTCTGTAGAGATTTTGTCCTGAGACTGTTGTAACCATCCACCTGTATAGTAACTATAAAATACACACTGGACATAACAAGCTAATCTTCTGACTTTTCTTTGCGTCACCTCTATGGGGAAAATGCCACAAGAGAAATTTATCTGACATGTTGTCATATCTCTTTGTGTTTTAAACCTGTCTAAAATGAAAAAGTGAAGCCGTTTGTTTGAGTTGCAGAAGGGGTTTTGGCTTACTCCCCATGAAAATATGATTATAAATTCCTGCTGCATTTACTGTTGGCATATTATAAACAATTGAGTCCACTGATTACTGGGTTATATAAGAATTCTTGTGTTATTTGAGACTTAATACATCAGGCACTGTATAAAAGTGACATACCTATTTTTTAACATCTAAAATCCAAACTAAAAGGAACTTTTTCTGTTCTGTGGGATTTTTATTGCTGGCTGGGGGAGGAGGAAAGAAAACTGTGGGAGTTCTTGCCTCATACTCCCAAGTTGATTGCTTTCAGTGCAATTTTTACCCATTTGCAGCTGGGCTGTTAGTATTCCTGCTCTGTGACAGTGATGTCCCCATCCAGATATTCAAAATGTCAGTGTCCTTATTTAAACCTCTGGGGTTCAGCCTCTGCATTTGATTCAAGATTTTGAAAGTCTTGGCATCTGTCCTGATGCTTCTTGATGAATTGTAGGGCATGAAAGAAACTGCATTTTGACCATCCCATTTTACCTTAGTTGTGGCATGCCACATTATCTGTCACAGATGGGAAAAAAGCATGTGAATGAATGTAATCCGTTTATTGGTTTATGGTCACAAAGTCCTCAAGGGAGTGTTCCAAATCCAGAATGCTGGATTTGATATTTCAGTGAGTTAGCAGAAAGACATAGCTTCCGATTAACTATATGCCTAGCAGTGCTTAAATTTTTGGTAAAGTCGTCAAAGGTGCAGAGCAGTCACATATAAAAGTATTCTTATCAGACATTTTAATGAATGACTTCTTGGAAAAAAGCTTTCTGAGATCTTCAAAATGCTACTGTAGAAGAGATTATCCGCATGAGGATGACCCAGCTTAAGAACATATTTTCAGAAAACATTACTATCCCATACTGTGCATTCTATTGTATTCTACCAGTGTTCTATAGTATTTGTCCTATTCTGATGTACTCTTAGAAACTGTATATTTTTGCCTGTTACTGACATACTAGGGCAAACCTGAACCATAAGGGTTTGGGCAAGTGAGAGTGAGGGTGTTGTAAATTTGCTTTTTCCGCAAGTTGCACATACGTTAATAGCTTTTCTTAAACAAAAAGTAAAGCATGGGCAGTTACAGCAAAATGGACTCACATTGTCCCTTAAGTATGCTTCAGCTTGATCATGAAAGGAACCTTATATTAATAAAAGACATAATCAGAGCAAACTAGCAGTCTTCATTCTTTCAGTTTGACTTGTCTGTTGTGGAAGCACTTTTTTCTGATACAGGAACATTTTCCTAGGCAGAAAGCTGTGGAGACCATCACGTTCATTTGCTGGAGTCATGAATCATCCAGCAGTATTTGGATCTCTCCAGGTCACAATGGATTCCCAACACACTCCAAGCGCATAAGGTGTTTAGAATGGATCATAGATCCCATTTGATAAAATGTGCAAGTGAGGCATAATGTGTAACTTATTAAACTGATAGCTCAGGAATTGATTACTCGTTGGTAGGAGGCTCACACAGCAAAATTAGAACATACTGAAGAAGAACGCTATCAGATGGATTTCTACAGGCAGGCTGTGTGGTCCACAATGTTAAAATAAGAAGCAGGAAATCCTGTGTTCCACCTTTGATTCCACTATCAGCTATTTAACTGCATTGTTTATTAATATAATCATTATTTGTACAACAGTGTCACTTAGAAGCTTTAAATACGGGACCCCAGCTGAGTTATTTCATCTGCAGGGTTCAGTTTCCCTATCTCATAGTAATATTTTAAAGCCGTGTTGTTAGGAAGACTTAGCAATGTTTGCTGAGCACTTTGAAGAAATGAAGCAACGTATTACGGTATAAGGAGGGTTGTTATTTAAAAAAATCTTCATTATTTTTCAAAAGCAAACAATTTTGGCAAGATGATAAAAGGAAGAAAGAAAGAGGGAGTGTAGGACTGAAGACAGTTATGTTCATTTTCTTCTCACTAAACTCTTTAAGGAACACTGTATTCTTTCATTCTCATTGTTCTATCACCCAGCCTCTTGCACTCAAGAGCAGTCGTTTCATATCTGTATTTACACTTCTCAAGCCATATTCTGTGCTCGTGCTTTTCAGCACTTTATACATTTATTTAAGGATCAACTCGGAGCACTTATTCTTGTTATTAGGGAAACACATCACATTCACACATCACAGCCTGCAACTGCAAAGCTATTATAAATCGTAAGATATCACTGACATCCCCCTTTCATCTTCTCAGAGATCCAATGCTCTTTTCAGGGGTTTTGCTTTCATTTAGGTTCCTTTGCTACTTCTTCCTTGGGATTGAAGCAAATAGTCTTTCATTTCTTTTCTCAGCCAGTAGGTTTTTTTTATCCTCCTAACAGTGTTCGGCAGCATGACTGTTAGCTGTTAGCGTATGCAGGTCAATCCACGCATCTTTAGCAATCAAAACTGCAATGACAGCTCCTTTACCAAAAGGCAATGCCCATATCAAAACCATTAATCTAATCTTCTTGTGCCCAAATTATTACATTACGTCTATCAGTAATACATTTACTGCACATTTTCTTTGTCTAAGTACCAGTTTGGGGATGAAAAACAAGAAAGTACAACTCAAGTCATGACAATTTTGTGCTATGAAGAATAGGACAAAATGTTGACCTTGCTTTCAGTGGGTTTAAGCTGAATTCAAGTGGTATAAATTAGGTAAAGGTCCAGTGAGAAAAAAAAGTAATATAACCTAATGAAAAAGACATAACACAGAGACAATGTCAGGAATGGAAGGAGGATGTCTAGAGGAGAAGGCAGTGGGAAAGTGTCACAGGCAGCCAGAAGAGGGATAAGATTTGGAGGATGTGACTGTAGAGATGCAGTCAGGATGATTAAAAAATAACAAAACCAAAAAAGATATTATCCCCTTGGAGCCCTGCTGGTAATTCTATTGCATACCTAAGCTTCATCCACAAGTTGCTGCTTGTCGGTTCATTAAGTCAATCCACTTGCTTTTTTAATCGCCTGTATTGTTGATGATAAGCATGCAAATGTTTTGTGGCAGTGTTATGTGGCACCTACATACCATCATTTAAAATATGATCTAGCTCAGAAGAAAAGGTGATCGATGAGACTCCACAGTTCTTTTGAAATTTCTTTTGTTATGATTATGAAAAATAGAATTATAATTTTTAAAGAGATACAAGTTCCTCATGATCTTTAAATAAATAAGCAACAAACAGTTTGATCTGGACAGTCCAGGTAAATTTGGCTGGTGTGAATCAGTGGCTAACGTGACACAACTGGCTATATGGTATTCCAACAATTTTTTTTCTATTTTCTGCTTAAAGTCACTGTTAAGTCCATTGCTTGTTCTTAGCTATCTGATTTCTAAAAGCTGTACATTAGTTAAAAAGATGTGTTCTGTGAATCTGGTCACAAGATACTGCCTTGACTGTGCATGAAAAACATACTGGAGATAAGCTGTTTGTCTGTCTTTCTGCCTAACGACAAAAGGTCCAACTCTGTAAATTTAGGTAAGCCAATCTATCTGGAATAGGAATTCAGCTTGTTTTAAAAGCCATTTTCTGAAAAGATTCATTTCCTAATCTATAAAGGGGAAATGGGCTCTTTTTTGGATTAGAAAACATAATCTTTTTCAGGGTTTGCAGGATTATGTCTCCACTGCGTGAACCCAGTATTCACACAGGATTGTGTAATGGTAAAAATATTTGGCTGGAACAGCCACCTTTATGATTGACTGATGATATTCTACTGGAGAAGATCTAAGTGAAGATAACATTTTCAAAAGAAAAATATTGCTGGCACTTGACTACCTGTTCTGTACAGCATTTATTCGCACTTGTCAACTAACCAAAATAAAACCTTTAATGCTGCCAATTTGTGACCTTCTTTGCCGTAAAATATTCTGTTACTAAATCAGCACTTCTCTGCTGTCTGTGTTTGTCTTAAACCTTTTTGTGAAACAGTATCTACCTCCTTAGAGCCATTTACTGCTCTTGCTGTGTACGCAACGAGAGTTCTGTGCAAAGATCAAGGGGACATTAGGTGTAGTTACATCCAGGTGATAGTGATGCAGGGTTTACTTTAGGGTTGCTGATTTATTAGGATACATTTTGTGTGTTCTTACTGAAGGACAACTCAGCGGTATTGGAGCCTGAACTCATTGTTCTCAACATTTCAATGCTTTTTACGCTGAATAGTTAGGATGAGCTGGGTAAATGTTTTGAGGTTTTTTAAGGTAATGAGTTAAAGACACATGAAACTACAGTTATGTTTTACCAGCTTAATACAGCCATAAACTGTAATGCCTGATTTATCCTGATGAAATAATGAGAAGATGTTAACATTTCTCAGCATAATCTGTGATGAATAGGAAGTGTTTTTGCCTATGGCTATATTGTGCTAGGGTCTGATTATATCAGAGCTCATAAATTATAAAGTCAGAAGGGACCACTGTGATCATCTGGCTTGGCCTCTTTTATAATACAAGCCATGGGACTTCCCTGAATTAATTCCTGTTTGAACTGGAGCACAGAGTTTAGAGAAGCAGCCAATCTCAATTAAAATATTTCCAGTGATGGAGAGCCCACAGCAACCCTTAGTGAATTGTTTCAAGGAACAACTATTCTTGCCCTTACATTTTTGTGCCTTATTTTTATTTTGAATTTGCCTTGATTCAGCTTCCAGCAATTAAATCTTATTATGCCTTTGTCTGCTAGACTAACTCTCATTTATCAAAATCATATCCCTGCCATAGATACTTACGGTCTGTGATCATCCCATCTCTTAGCCTCTTCTTTCTTAAAATAACAGATTAAACTCTTTGAGTCTATTGCTATAAAACATGTTTTCGGATTTTTTAATGAGTCCCATGGCTCTTCTCCCGAGTCTGTGTAATCTATCAGCATCCTCTATGGATTGTAAACATCAGGAATGGACTCTAGTCCACCACAAGTCCTACCAATGTTAAGTGTAACAATCACATCATCTTCCTCACTCTTTGAGTGTGCTCCTGCGTATATACCCTTAGGATCCCTTTTGGCTGCAGTGCCCATTGAGAGGTTACATTCAGCAGGTTACTGACCCTCAACGCTCAGAGGTTAAATCAAATTTTTAAATGTTACGAGTAATTTAGAAGTACAAAAAATTTGTATCAGAAGAGATTTTAACTTCTTTGTGGAGAACTAAATTATATCCAGACTGAACATAGCTGGACATGGGTGCAGGAAAGAATTTCCCTCACTGCCTGACTCTCTCATATGTGTCTCTGTATGTGGTTGTGTGCAACAGCTTTAGTGCTTAGTGGAGCAAAAGGGTTGACCTTCAGGTGCTCCACTCCACAGCAAATCAACTGGAGAAGGGAAAAGAGAAGAGAGAAAGCGGTGGCTCCACCCAGGAACACACCGACAGCAGACCTGTCTCCCCACCTTTCCACAGTGCATCAGAGCTGGGCCAGAAGGAGGGATGTCCTCTGGCATCCCCTCTCTGGGCACCACCAGTCCCAGGAGGTTCTAAGGAGAACATGGGGAGGCATGGGGGTGCCTGGAGGCAGATTTCTCCAAATTCACATGACAATGAATGTCTGGGATCATTCAGTTTGCAAGCAAGGGTAGCGAGAGACTCAAGACAATTCAATAGCCTGGCAATATTCCTTCAGTCTTCTCTGACCAAGTGCCTCCTCAAAGTCACTCTACGCTTCATTTTGAAGCATGAGTAAGCATCCTCATGCCACTTCAGACAATGTCATCAGTAATTTGTGACTTGCACAGGCACCTACGTAAACCAGCCACTCCCCCCCGGGAGATTAATGAAGCTTGTGCTAAACCTTGTTCCTGTGCATAGTCATGCTGTTGTTGCATGAACTATTTAGATTAAAGCTGATGTAGGTATAGCTGCTGATACCGGCATTGTATTTACTGTGGCAGCATGGATGGCCTTTCAGCTTATAGATATTATTGATATCAGCCAACAGTACAGGGTAAGGATGGACAGGTTTTATACAGTAAATTACTCCGTGACTATGTCCCCATAGGGAATATATTTATACTAATGTCCCATTTACTGCATTTATTTGAGATACCAAAATGAAGTGCAAATACCATGGCCAATTTATGTGCTTAGCATTCTGTTACACACCCTTGAAGTCTTAAAGTCATTAGCATCATACATATTTTAACACACTCATCCCTCTCTTTCTCTTTTCTTAACTCTGTGTGGGATCTAAGATATTTTCCTCAGGGCTTGGAGAGGTGTTGCTCCACACTGTGCTGTGTAGTACAGGGTCTTGGATATACCCTGTAGGAGTTTAATGAGTGTTTATCTTCTGATAGTGCCAAAAGGCTGTCTCGCACTCAGTCCTTCTGGTGGCTGTAGTTTCTCAATGTAGAGCTGATCATATCTCTGTTGAGGTAGATTTTACTATCCCTCATAGCAATGCCAATGTCCCAGTGTTGTAATAATGTCTCAGAGAAACACACGCATAATACAGCCCATTGCTGTATTACGTCAACAAGAATTTACTTTTTCAATGCCCTGAGTTTTTTTAAGATCACAGTTTGTCCTGGGAAGATCCCTGGTTACAACAAGGTCTCCTGCTTAGAAGGCAGTTAGGTTTTTTGGTGGTAGCGAGTTCTCATCTTTTCATGTGCACCATTCTTCCTCATCCTCTCACCACCACTAGTGACAGCGATGCCGGGGCTATTGATGCAGAAATATGCAGATGACATTGTGTGCAGCCTCAGGATGCTGTTCAGGCTCTTGGTACCTGTATTTATTTATTCAGGAATGGCTGACTGTATATTTCTTTGCTTTTTGCAGAGATACAGTCTCACACTTTGTTCATGTGATTGCAGCCACCCAAGGTAACACACTCCTGGGTTAAGTTTTGCCTCTCAGTTGGGAAACAGTCTCAATTCACAATATGCAGCATGAAAGCAAAGTAATGTTGGGTAAGTTTATGCTCAACTGTGACAGTGCTTTAACTTTGCATTTGTATTTGCAAGAGATGTATGAATACTTACTGTGTAAGTAACTCCTAGCTCAAAATTGTAACTTCTTGTGGGGCGTTTTCTCAAAAGGTCCATTCCTACTACACTCCAAGGCTTGCTAGGGATGCTGCAGCTTTTCACAGTCTCTTTTGCTGTTTGGACCACATTTCCCCACATGTCTCACATCTGCTCACCAGGTTCCTGGATATCCTTGATATAGTTTGGCCAGTTTGTTGTGCCTCCGGCTCTCCAGATACAGACTTCTCTTCCAAAATGGCTCTGCTTTATTCTCGAGGGTTTCTATTTTCAGTCATCCAGCTGCCCTTACATATACTATCTTCTATGCCCAATTCATCTTGATAGCTCCAATATTTTTGAGAGGCAAGCAAAGTTTTTCCCTGATGTCTGGCTGCCCTATCAGAAAGCTAGACACAAGCACTTGTAAATCTTTTTCTTGCAAAGTTTGTTTTCAGATATTTTCCAAATCTCTGACTTGAAACCAGCTGTATAAGAATGAAAAAAAAAAAAAAGAAAAACTATCCACTTTGCATATACGTTGGGCAGAGGGTCACTTTTTTAATCCCTGGTTAAAAATGGTATATAGCTGGATCGTCTATCTGTCAGAGTACTTCTTGCTTATTTTCCCTATTTGCATGCAACAGGACTGCTCTGGCTAACAATTAGTTCTGTGTATACAGTAGTAGTCTAATTTTGCAGTGTCAGAAGCTTTTGTTCAAAGCTGGTTTTGACTTTCTGCCCTTAAACATACACATGCAACTGTATCGCAAGACACACTTCCCAGTGCATATTTTTATCCTGTTGGTAAGCGTGACCTTGACACAAAAGCTATGGGATATTTCTGTTTTCAGTGCAATCCCTCAATCCAGTTCCAGTAGCATCATATTATATGCTTGCCTATTGGTTACAGTCATTACATTTAAAGGTGTGAAGTATGTTCCGTGATAGGTGTGATGGAAGCATCANCTGATAGGTGTGATGGAAGCGTCACGTTGAAGTTGTTCTCTTACTGCAGCATCTTTCTCCAGTAGCTGCACCAAGGGCTTCCCACATGTTCAAGAGTCTTGAAAGAAATATCAATAGCTATTTCTCGTAACATAATAAGAGAAAGGAGAGAAAATAGTGTGGAAAAGGATAAACATAAGTAATAAAAATATATGTAAATAAGATGATGAGAATATAAAATGAGAATGTAATGGAAAAAGGCTGACAGCAGTCAGCCTTTCTTCTCTCTTTGACATCTCCTCCTCCTGCCCACCACCACTCCCTGGGAGCCATATACTTGTTAGCATTGTCTCCACGTTGAGCCCAGCAGTGATCCCTGAGCTTGTAGTGAGCCACGTCAGCAAGTTGGCATGGCACAGATCACTGCTGTGCAAATGAGCTAGACAGGGCCTGGCAGCAGGATGGCGTAAGGTAGAACTCGTTCGTTCAGGCACATTTCTACTGCTTATCAACCCACGTCGGCTCAGGCAGAAGTTTCTTCATCAGCAGCGTAGACATGTTCTAGGCTCCTGCACATTATTTAACACATGAGAGTAAACAATGTTACAGGACTTTCTGTGAGTTCAGACTTTTGGGACATTGTGTGTACCTGCTTTTTCGCACACATAATACAGGACGAAGCTGCTACTACACAGGTTTTAAACCAAAGCAATATCAAGCCCTCAGTGAAACCCACCGGCTGATAGCCTGTTCTGTGGCATAACTGGCATACAGGTGAACCAGCCTGGAAACTGCTTACCATAAGAGAAATTAGGTGATTGTAAAAAGGATGTGACATCATTTTATGCAAATAATAACTAGACGCTTAGAAGGTGGCTGGTATTTCATCCTGAAATGATACAAACATGTAATTGATGGTTTAGTCCAATTGCTACTAAAGACTGGCCATAGTTGGCTGTAAGACAAGTACTGGGTCTCAGAGCTGCTGTCCAAGTCTATCCTACTTCCTACTCCTGCTCTATTTTAAGACAGAAAACTCTCTGGGGTTCCCAGGGCACAAGTAAGGTGCGAGTCTTTCAACATTGCTTGCTGATGGGCATTGACATCTTCCCTGGCTGGCATGATGAGCTAAGGTTACCTCTAAACTGGTGGCACTGGAAACATTTTGGAGTTCCTGAAATTAAGCAAGCAGCATATCTGCATAGGAACCCCATATTTAGTTGGCCTGTCAATATATATCACTTTCCTCCTCAGCTCCATTGTACCTCCATTTCCATTGGAAAGAGACTTAGGCACCCTGTCCAGAGAGAGCTGCCTTGTGTTTTAACCACATCCCCAGTCTTGTTCTGAGGAACCAAAACCCTGGGGTACACCAAACACCCAACCACCAGGATGTCTAAACACCTTCTGAAGAGCTGAATAATTCTTTTTTTTCTTGTAAAACTTTCCCAGTGAAGCTGAGGAGCAAGCTAGATTGGTATTAGGTTGAGCGGAGAGCCTGAGAATAGCTTAAGGGCTGAAGACAGCACGTGTGGATTGTATCACACGGTTTTGCGGTGCAGTGGAGGCATTGAACAGAGAAAGCACAGGGCAACAGACAGATTTGATAAACTTCAGTCAAGATCTTGCTTTTAAGCGCATCAGTGATCAACAATGGAAAGTCTTATGGGAGCTGAGAGGGTGTTAGCAAGGGGAACGTTGCAGAGGCCAAGAATCACAATTTTGAAGGGCTGTTGGCAAAGTATGCTTTGAAACACTTCCTTCGTATCTTCGCTGAGTAGCTGGTGTGTGCTACATGCTGAGGTACTGGCTTGCTGGTCGCATAAACTAAGGGCCTAGCCAGACTGAACCATGACCTCTGCAAGTGCTTGCCTTTCCTTCCCAGGCGATGTAGGTTGGAGATGTAGCTGCAATGCCGAGTGCTCTGCTGACCTTCAGTACATTAGGTAGACTGCAAAAAGGCTGGGAGTCATATCTCTGTATTGTCTTTAGCTGGGTGGGCAAGAGGAAGGGACATTACCTGGAGAAAAGTTGTAAAATGTTTTTCCCCGAGTCCTGATAAAAACAGACTCTTTGAGGAATGTGTGAGCCTCTCTATGCCACTTAGTCAGCCCCTGTTGGTAGCTTTGTACTATTTACGCCTCAGTTATTAGTCACATAAGAATCGAGAGTTACTGTTGTTTATAACTATCCACACTGCTTTGGGGAACCTTGCTTCCGTCATGAAACTGCTCTTACCTTTTAGTTTTTAGTTGCTTCTCTGACATGTCTGATGACAAGCACAAAAGCCTAAAAGGAAGTGAGACAAAAGCATGCTATACATACTGTCCTCTGAAAAGTCAAACGAGCTTTTTCCTAAGACCAAGTAAGGATACTGGTCCAGGCCAGTTGGTCACTGTGCTGCTACCAAAATCCTACTTTTCTAAATAAAGCTGCCCCTTGTTCCTTTCTGAAGTAAAAACCTAAAAACCCCCTCTCCTGAGAAAACCAGGAGAGTTTTCCCAAACTGGAGGAGCAAACCTTCTCCCACCCATCTACTTTCAGTCTAGCTGATACCTTATCACTCAAAACCTGAACCTCTTTATTTTAAAATCATCTGAGGATGGATCAATTAGGAAAGGAGAAAACACATCAGGTTCTGTGCACATGTGGAAAAGCGATCTAGAAGAAAGTGGGGTACATGTGCTGAAGAGAGGTGGAACATGTGTTTCAGTAGGAGGTTGTATTACAAGTCCCACATAAATTTGGTCTGGCATAGAGCCTGTAAGCACGCTTTGGATAGATTTGTGGAGCCTGCATGTACAAACACATATTGGGGAAATCTTCATGTATCCACATATTTGTTTGAGTTTCGAAGTGCTGGTGTGTGCACAGGAGAGAATGAGAGCGCATGCGAGTGAAGGGAGGGAGAGAGACAGTTTCTGCGGCTACGCCAGCAAAGCATAAATATATAATTTGTGGCGTGGGAAGAAACTAGCACAGAAGACCTCTACGGTGATGAAAGTATAATGAAACATCTGGGTTAAAAGATGAATACAAAGAGAATGCACGAAGAGTCAGACTGAGGAACACAGGAAGGAGAAAGAGCGATAGGAGGGATCCAGAGAGACCGGGAGGGACAGCACAGAAAAGGCAGAGGAGAAAAGCAGGGGAACCAACTGTTACACGTTGTAAGAGGAAGCATCTTAAAAGAGAAAAAGATAAGCAAGTTAAAAGGGAAGAAATAGTGAGAAGACATTGAAGAAATACAAAGAACACAGAGCCAATTTTAAAAATTGCTTTTGGTAAGTTGGATTTTTCTAGAGTAAGGACTTTCTGTTTGGGGGTTATTGCTCTTTTGGTGGAAAATGCGCTGCAGAGCCAGAAAAGTGCTTACAGCCAGTCCCAGTTGCTTGCTACCACTCTCATGATTTTGTCTTTTTTTTTAATTTGGACAAAATTTTTCTTCACTGCTTTGACAAGCCCCCTCAAACAGCGTCTTTTTCTAGCTGTACCTATGCATCTCTGTTACTGGCTAGTGTTCAAACTCTCTCATTTACTTACAATAAAAATTCCTGTCTCCTAAAAGTTTCACAGATTTTGCCATGTTAAAGGAAATTCTCTGCCATTCCTCATGCAGTTAAATCTCGTCACACGCATTGCAGGGAAACATGAGAAGAGGAGCTTCCCTCCTGGCCTTGCCTGAGATATTTCCATATAGTACACGTGGGATATACAGTACAGGTGCGATATAAACAAGTACAGGTGGCATATAAACATAAAAGGTACAGTGAAGGGGAGCACCAGCTAGAAAAGGGGAGACCAGGGAGAAAAAGGATGAGGAGGTGAATAAAACAAAGCAAGGACAGTTAGGAGAGAGGCTACAAAAAGTGGAACAAAAGAAAAACAGAATATAGAATAAGAAGAACTAGCTAGGTAGAGGAAATGAAGTGACATGCAAAGTGAAAATAGGGTAAAAAACAGAATTTAAACGGAGAAAATCAGTATGGAAGTGGAAATACAACAAAATTTGTACAAGAAATCCAGAACGGTGGGAAGAAACTAAAAGCAACTGTAAGGCAAGGTAGAGCAAAGGAGAAACAATAAACTAAGTAGAAGAAAAGCAGAATAATAAGCCAGTAAGTAATTTTTTAAAGAGTAAAAATTGACTGAAGTCAGTGTTCTTATATTTATAGGTATTGTTAGGGAAGAGATGCAGTATATTTTTATGTAAAACCTGGGAGGTTGGAAACAAATGTTTAGACAGGCACTCCTGCTGGAAGACAGTTTTTTTGTTTTCCTTAGGCCTTTTATTAACACACAGTTAGACCTCTGTAGCTAATTACACTGCTGCATTACTGATCATGTTATGTAGAGTATATTGACATTGAGAGAGGGTGGACAGGAGGCACAATAGGTTCAGTGACGTGTATATAAACATTTCTAGCTACACCCTCANGGGTTCAGCGACGCGTATATAAACATTTCTAGCTGCACCCTCACGGGAAAAAGTTCCAACTCTCTCCATGCAGAAAACAAGTCAAGACCTTTGAGAAAGTAAGCAATAGAGATAGGTGTAAGATGCAAGATTTTTAATCCTGCAACAAGATAGANGTGTAAGATGCAAGATTTTTAATCCTGCAACAAGATAGAAAGGGATGCTATGGAGATTAGAAACTGGGCTCAGTTTCTCGAACCCAACTTCTATGTATACAGCCCCCCATTTATTTTACTGCAGCGGTTCAGCTCTTCGAGGTTTTCTTGGATTAATTTCAAATCAGAACCACGTCTAGTTATTCTATATACTTTTGACCCCAGTTTTGCAGCATTGTCTGCATTAGTAAGTACTTAATCATGTACATACAGCCACTGACTTTGCTCGCGTGTGTAAGTGCTCACCATTGTTAATAAGGCCTTCCAAATGTTTTAATTCACAGAATAAATTGTTCTTTTGGTGTGAAATCATACTTTGCATTGCTTAAACATAAGCAGCTGGATGGACTTTTTAAGCGTTTTAATAAGGACAACGAAAGTGCCCTTTAGTTTTACATTTTCTTGTGCTTAGACTGCACCCTTATTCCTTGTATTTCTTATTAACAGTATTTAATGTAGATAGTTTAAAATGCTTATAAGAGTGAGGCAGAGAACAGTTTAACTTCTGACAAGGGCAGCATTTTTAAATTCAACTGTAAGCGGTTAGTTAAGAAAAAATCTGTTTCCACTTTCCTGATGGGATGCCTTTAAACAAAATGCAGGTTAACTACATACAGCAAAGCCATGATTTTGGCCTTGCCAGAAAAGGCCAAATCCTGCAGATCCCTATTCACATCAGCCGTCCTTCAAATCGTGAGTCTTTTTCAAGTAGAAAGAAATACTCATGCGATTTTAGGATTTGCAGAATTTGGCCTCCAGCTAACCACTTGGCAAAACTTGTGCCTCCACGATATTTGTACTCCCGAGTAAAACCTCTTAAGTGGTTTTTGATTCCTTTTCAGTATTAAACTCCTTCAGAAAAAAAGACTGCCAGGTGATGAACTTTCCTGGGATTCAGAATGTTTGCTAAAATGATAACAAAACAAGTCCCTAAAAGCTGAGTCATGGAATTTAGAAAAACAAGATTTTACACCGGTGTAACCTAGGGACTAATGACTTCATCTTACTTCCTCTATGGATTTACATGAATGTAAACAATGAAAAGAGTTTGGCTTGGAAAAAACGATGGAAAATTGAAGGATAATCTAGTCATTTTTAATGGTCCAAATTCTGTAGCTTTACTGGAGCAAAATTCCCAATGTTGTCATTTGACGTCGAAGGACTGTTGTCTGACTGAGGGCCATAGCTCTGTAACAGAAGGTGCACATCCACTAGAGTTAGTCTTTTTATTCCCTTCCATAAATATTTTCAGAAGTGAAGCAAAGGTTTTCCTTTCCTCTGTTGAAAGCAGAGAGGGGTTCCTCTTTTTTGCCCCGTTTGATAAGAAGTGCTGCACCGCACCACTGTCTCTTCTTGTGCAATGAAGCCCCCTCCTGCTTTAGCCTACGTTGCTCAGCAGATATTTGAGGGCCATACATGATTTAATCTCTTGAGTGGTCCTCCTGTGGCCAGTCATGTCACTTCATATGGATTCATTACATTGCAAACCAGCACAGAATCGAACCGTATTCAGTAATCCTACTGGGAAGGAGAAGATAAAATCCACATTCCTCAAGCAAGGTTCACAGTGGAAAAAAATAAAACAGAGCTACTGTAGGTTCACAGCAGAAATACAACTGTTCACAACTCCAAGGCATCTCTATCCAATTATCCAAAAGGATATGGCAAATGTCCAAAAGGAATGATATGGTTGTCTACTTTTGTGGGAAGAAACAAACTGAATAAAGTTAATTTTTTTCACTGACAGACATCTGTGACTTTTTACTGGGTTTGCCAATGAAACTAGTTCCAAAATGCTGGGGGTAACAACATAATCCTAAAGAGCCCTGCATCTGAATGTTAAATATTATTTTATTCTGAATATATTTTCAACGTCTTCTAAAATCAGGCTACTGATTTTTCATGACTGAAATTAGACAACCTAGTAGAGAACATTTTATGATTTAAGAATCCTCTAAAATGACCCCAAAATAGCTGCTCCCTATTTCATAATGCCTTAATTTTGCATTCTGCTATCTCTAGAGCTTGCCCTCTCCTGCACCGTTCCCCCATTGAATCTATCCCAGATGCAACACTAAATACCACTTTATCCCAGACCTATGCTTATTCAGCCTCTGAAGAGGAAAGGAAAACTTTATCTGGCAATTTGTATTTTTGGTTATTTGGTTCTTAATGTATTTCAGGCTGCTTCACACTAGTCTCAGAGGCCTAGATGGCATACAGAGCAGAAGGCAGGTGAGACAGTTCGTGATAAATTAAATTTATCTCATGAATATCAGCACCTCATTTGTGTACGTGTGTGTTTTCCCCGTTGCTGAGTTAATTATTCTTGCTAATAATACTGAGTCAGACACCTGAATGTATCATTGCAGACAAACCCATGTTATTTATGCATTTTCACTAAACTAATCCTTGCCACAGGCAAGATTTTAACCTTGTAAGGGGTTGCAAGCTGCTCATGCACAGAGTTGCTCTTCCCAAGGAACAGACTGAGCAAATGTAGACTCATAGTCCCGGTTCATGCCTTGTTCTCCCTCTCGTGTGGGGAGGAATAAGAGACAAAGCCACAACCGTTTCAAAATCTCTGAAGATTCTTTGATAGAGATGATGTTTTATGTGAAGATCATTTAAGAAAAATAATCCTGGGCCAAGGAAGATATCTTTCTTAAAGTGACTGTAATTTCTTTATTAGGGACAGGAAGAAGGAAAAATACCAGCTCTCCTTTATGACAGAGATAATCTCAGCCGTCACGCAGCTGCCCAGAGAGTTAAGTCCTGTTTGCTCCGACAGAGCAGAGCACATCTTGTCTCTGCTGGCATTTCCATTTGAAGGACCTTACCCGGTAGCGCTCTATTTTCCTTTCCCTCCAGCAGAGAAGACCCCAGCCTGGCGATGCTGGGGGCCGGCGGTCACCTCTGCGGTCACCTCTGCGGGCCGGCAGAGCCAGCTGCCTGCCGCTGGAAGGCAACGCTGCCCCAGCGCCGAGGGCTGGAGTCTTAAAGCAGAGTTACGGGCAGCAAAGTTGCTACGTTAAGGCACACACTCTTACTCAACAGACCTGTTCCCTGCGTACCCTGGAATTAGAGCTGCTTACTTTTCTGACCAAAAGCCTGTTTTTACTATTGTTAGCACTGCAGAGCCATGGAGCTCTGGGAGGGTGAGCTGGCTTCTATTCTGTTTTGCACATCATCAACAAAATTGTCAGCTAATTGCCTATTGCAGAATCTTTATTACCAGCAACGACCTATGAGGCAGCATGAATATTTTTTACTTTCAAATCTCAGGTGGAAGCTGCAGGTTGGCTGCTGGAAAAAACAGATTTTTGACTTGTAAACTCAAAAAATATAATATGGGAGTCACTGAAAATGAAAAATAAGGATCTTAATTTTGTCCCTGTGAAAGAACAACGGAATTACATTAAAAAAAAAGTCTGGTGGTTTTATTTTGTTTATTTGTTTGGTGGGGTTTTTTGTTTGTTCTGGTTTGGGTTTGTTTTTTTTTTTTTTT
>RSEF01000002.1:140180216-140214380 GCA_003993805.1 Himantopus leucocephalus
TTTTTTTTTTTTTGTCAGTTCTTCTTTATGTCTCTGTTAAGTCCCTTGGTTTCAAACTCATGTTGAAACATATAGTTTTGCTAACCCTAAAACTGGCATCCTATACGTGTCAAAAATAAGGAGACTGGCTTAAAAATCTTAACTTCCAGAAAAAATAAGATGGAATTTTTAAACTTCTAACCTTTTATCAAATTTGTGTTTGTATTTTCAGATGTTACGAATGTGAGGGATAGAAACACACTTAAAGAAAAAGAAGCTTAAAACGGTCATGGGTTCATTCACGTCCAAGAATGGCAGTTATAAAGGAAGAAGCAAATATTGAAACTCAAGATAAAATCTTGAGACTTTTCAAAACTGAACACCACCATCCCCCCAGACCAAAAACAGCTCTTATTCTGGAGCTCAGACTGTAAATCTCCACTAAGAAGGTAGAGCAAAAATACAGTGGAAGACTGTCTTTTCTTAGAAAAGAAATTAACTTTAAAATATCCTGAAAGTAAAGCCACTTAAAGCTCAGCAGCTGGTATGAAAAAAAACCAGAAGCACTGGAAGACTTGCAAGTGCAAATTAAGTCATGCTTCTCCAAGCCATTTCTAAAGTGAAGCAATTTTGTCTCTAGCCCTCTTTGCCCAGCAAATGCCCTTTTTGAGGTGAAGACAGTTAAAAACGACTATCTCCTTATGGTTCGTGGAGGTCAACAGGAGTTTTAAATGTGAAAGGACTGCAGCACTTAGTCCTTGTCTAGTTAGCCATTATAGTAAGACCTGTTGACCCTATAGCTCCTTGCCCTACGCTGATATTTTAGGAAGTCCACAACACAGTTTAAATTATTTTGAGATTAAGAAAATCATAAAGAAGAAAAGCATGTAACTGGAAAGCATCAGTCCTAGTGAAGAGTGGACTAAATCCAACTTACTCGGGGAAAGTTTTCAACTATGGTGTCAAAAAAAAAAAAAAGGGAGACATTTGCATGGTTTGTACCCTTCAGTACCAAAACTCATCCCAGGCAAGGGTCCAGTGGCAAGAAATGCAATGCAATTACAATTTGGAAGGAGGAATAAACAGAGGTTGAATACAATTTCTATTAGAAAGTTCATTGTAGCTCTAATTCTACAGAAACTACAGCCACTCGACATAATAAACAGCCCACAGGTGAAGATCCTAGTGCAGCTTCAAAAAGAACAAGAAAAGTGGAGATCATATGAATGACCTCTCCGCCCCCACAAAAAGAAGCAGTGAAAATAAGTCATTGTTGTAATGTGTAGTAGGTGTTCAAAGAAAGCATGAAAAATTTATAGATCTACAGGGTATAAGGTTTTCCTCACTATAACGCTTCTCCAAGGCATAAAATACGTTTTAAAGAACTACTTATCCTATTGTTCAAAAATGAGCTACTTTTGCTGATACAGAAGCTCACGACACACAATTTTATCAAAGGTTTGGCTGAAATCCAAATAAATTGTTCTCTGTGAACTTCTGTATTTTTATCAGCTTTGCAAAACTCTAAAAAGATAAAGTCAAGATAGAAGACTAATCAAACAGAGAGCGCTTTTTTTGCCATCCCTAAAGGCAGTGAACTAACACGAGGTTAGTAAAACTAACATGGGTGGAAGCAGTTTGCATGAAATTATTGTCAGCAAGTTCGTTGAAAACACGAAGTAAAACTTTTCTGAGATTTGAAGTGCCTGTTACACTTCTTAGAATTATTTTATTCCTTTACTATCCCATTTTCTCCACTTACTTTTGCCTGGGGCCCGACTGCACAGAATGGCTGATTTTCTCATGTGCTGAGTGCAACCTTAAGCCAAACCAGTCATAACTGTTTTTGACAGCTGTTCCCTTGAGTTTTCCAGCCCAGATCTTCAGACCCATAAGAACCTGAGAAGTTGGAAAACTTTTAGATTGCCGGGTGTTCTTGCGGGCTGAACTCCTGAACATCTTTGCAGGGAAAGCAAAATTAACATGCTGCATTCATTTTATTTCAGAATACATAACTTCCCTGAAAAAGGTGACTAGAAAAAGCAACAAAATAGTCTGTATTTGAAAACCTCTGGATTTGTGATGCCTTTATTGCATACTGTACCTTTAACTTGATGAGAAATTATCTGTCTCCCGAGACAGTGGCCATTTTGTTTGCAGTTGCTGTTAGGCAAGAGAGGTGTGCTCCATTTCCTCCAAGAACAGAATTACTTTTATTTCTTGGTTTTCATCTTTAAATTAAAAGAAAAACAACTTAAAGACTGAGAGAGAAGTGGAATGGTTTTGTGTACGTACATACATACATAAATATAAAAATATAACCAATTATATATAGAGAAAGTAAATACACATGATCTATAAACACAGATGGTGGTATTATTGGTACTTGCCTCCATTTTCATATGTGTTTGTTGGAAAAAAAATGAGAAGCGCTGCACTAATAGATGTTGCAGAGNTGTTGGAAAAAAAATGAGAAGCACTGCACTATAGATGTTGCAGAGCTGCAGTGTGGTGTCCATGACACCCTTCTCTGGAAACACCTGAATACACAGAAATTCCAGGCTTGATCCCTTACAATCACATCAGGTGTTATCATTGCTTTGCAAATCATCAACATACATGATCTTAGTTTTAATCAAACATCCAGCTATAGACTTCACTAACAAAACGACTCAAATTTTGAGTAAAAAATTCACACTTCAACTGCCAGTGCAAACCTACATTTTCTGTGACAAGTGCCGACTGCCACAAGTGCAATAAGGGAAACTCCAAAAGGCAGTAGAAAAGCCTCTTCCTCGGTATCCCTATCGAGCGAGCCCATTTTGTCCTTCGGAATAATGCATCGTATGGTATTTTCTACCTTGTTTGGTATTTAGAGTTGGAATTTATTGCCAGGCTTCCTGGCAGCAAGCTGTGCAGGTTGCAGGCGGAGGCTGATGGAGGTGAGTGAATTAATGTGGTGGTTGTTTGGAATGTCGTCCAGCTGCCAGGGAGAATTATGTTTGTTTGCCTTTGGCACAAGTGTGAAAGGAACAGCCGTAGATTTCAGAAGTGTGAGTCTACATTTTTATATCTCACACTAATGAATACATTTTTTTGTATCCTATACATTTGGGGAAATAGTAGAATTTATTTGTAGATTTTATTTACCACTTGTGTGGTAGAGAGGGAATGTTTCCTCAGAGACTCAACTTGTACTTTAGAAAAGAAAAAGGAAAAAAGAAAAAAAAGGAAAAAAAAGAAAAAAAAAAAAAGAAAGAAAAGACCTGACTAATCCAAAACCCTGTCAGTAAAACGTACCCTAATTTCACTATTTTTGCAACGATATCTAAAGTCAGATNGAAAAAAGAAAAAAAGAAAGAAAAGATCTGACTAATCCAAAACCCTGTCAGTAAAAGGTACCCTAATTTCACTATTTTTGCAACGATATCTAAAGTCAGATCAAAGGATGGGGAATTTCAGCAAGGTTTGAAATGCTCTTTGGGTAACTGTTTTCTTCTGGAATTTTATTTCTTCCAATTGGATCTTTCCTTTACCTATAACCTGTCAGTTATCCCTACCCCAGCCTCCCGTGCTATCAACAGAGGGACGATAATGCTATTTGTAATGTGCTCTGATGTGAAAAGTGCTATAGAAGATTGAATTGTTGTTGCTGATACGACCAGAAATTTCCCCAACTAGATCTGTCAATAGCTGACACTAAAACAACAAGGTACAAAGTGCATTTGAAGACTGTCAGACACCATTGCCTTTTTGTTTTCTCTAGCAAACTATTCCTTAGATAGCTGACTTGACCTGGCGTTGTTTAAAAAGATCAAGGGCTCAGTGGCTCAGAAAGAAAAAAAAAAGATGGAAAAGAATAATATTAGTTACTCTATACTATGTTAAGCCTAATGGTCTCTTGTCCCATTATAGTATGTAAATAAAACTGTCACTTATATCACTTCTGTGTGTCTTAATAACATAGAAAGGAAAAAAGCTTTCTGGTTTTGGTCCAATAATGCACCAAAAATAATAATTTGCAACATTATTTTTTTAATAATTATTTGAGATAATTATTTGTAAAAAGTGACATTATAACACAGATTTAAAAAAAGAAAATAATGAATACTTATACTCAGCTTCTTAGTTTCTATGTGCAGACATGTGACTTACACATATGATCAGGAAAACTGCAAATGAAAATAAGCTTTGCAATTTAATTTTAATGATTCTAAAGTTACTGTTTAGATGTGAATCAATTGCCGTTAAGACTGAAATATACTACAACATAATTCAATGACTATTTGAGGAGAAGCAAATATATTAAACATTAATAAGAAAATAATTTGTTGAAGGAATATTCCTTCAATACTTGTTTCAGTCTGATCATTAAAAAAAATACGTCTGAAACTTTGATCAGAGCCTATTCCCTTCAAGGAAGGAAAGACGTATTAAGTGGCATGACCAGAAGGAGAAAGAAAAATAGATGTGAGTTTGTAAGCAGGACTATTTTCTGGTAGGATGAAGATGCGAGATAGCACTTTGGAGATGGGATTAGGAGCAAAGAGGCAGGGACAAGAACACAGAAGAGGAAAGCAAAAGAAGGAACTTGGAGGGGCAGCTAAAGGAAACAAGAATAAAAATAACAATAGAAAATAAGAAGTGGATGAGTGAAGAATGTGACAGAGAAGAAGAATGAAAAATAAGGGTCAGTCAGGACAGAGAAAAAGCATAAGAAGCCAAGGGGAAAGAAAATAAGAGAGAACTTCATAAAATAAGGGCAGGGTGAAAAAGCTAAAAAGGGAGGAAAAGAACCCTCCCCAAATGAGTGCTAAACTAAAGGGAGAAGGGTAAGTCCCTCTTGGAGCAATCAGTGCTTCCCAATTACCCACATGCAACCCCTCTGAGTCACCCTACGGTCACGGCTGTGCAGCCTTGATGCCAAGATAACTACTTGGAGCTGTGGCCCAGTGTCAGAGGCAGCAGGAGAAGATGGCAGCGAGCGCCTGTGGCAGCGAAACCTCACCTCTCGTCAAGCTGAGCGCTCCTGCCAACAGATCCAGCTGCAGCCAGCTGTGGCTGGAGTCACTTGGTACTTGCTCTGTGAGCAGGGTGAGCCACCCAAGAGCAGCAGGGGGGTCGCAGGCAGCCAGACCTCTGCCGCTTCCCATCTTCTTTGTACGCCAGTGCCTAAGGAGGTGCGCGTAGCAGGACAGCTGGAGAACAGAGCAGCAGGAGCAACAAGGAAAAGCAAAACCTACTGTAAAAGGGTCACAAAAAGAGGGCAAAAGAGGGAAGAGAGTACAAAAGAGAAGTAATTAATGGTCATGGCCTTCTTACAGGAAGAAATTACTTGTACTACACACACAGGTGATCCCTACGCGAGCTGTAAGGAGGGGAGGCACAGCAAGGAGCCTGCTGTTGCTCTCCTCAGCTGAGTGATGTACATGAAAGCAGAAGAGTGACACACGTTTGTCTCTCAAATCCAGCCACTCTTAAACACGGAAATACTTGTGCTAGGGCAGTTCAATGGAGTATGTAAGTATCAGTTCCTTCCTGATCAGCTTTGACCTTTTCCAGGAGGCAAGCCCGGATTTATCTTCTTTATTTATTTTGCCAACATGGCTGTATTCGTCAGCAGAATAATTAGTTGAGTCAGTAGAGCTCTGGGAATAGACTTCCAGTTGACATGCGCTCCCTCTTCTGGTTGGCATTTGCCTCTACACACCGAGACCAAAATAAAAACAAATGTAGTTCCTCTAGCTTTTTAAAAGGAAGAATTTGAAAACATTCTGCTTGTTCTATTTTCATACAGCTGTGAGACCACTGCTGCTCATGCCGCCCTTGGTGGACCAATAGCACATGAAGACTGACACCTTATGTCTTTCAAACAAGAGGTTTTACAGTCCATGAAGTCCATTAATGGATTTGTTTGTTAAAATGGTATTTCTATTGTTTTACTGATATAAGCGTCCATTAGTGTCACTGTTTTCTTTCCCACAAGGAGCGGTGTTTCATGCTTCCTCACACAGCCATTCCCAGCTGAGCTCTGGAACACAGGACAACCAAAACTACGGTCTCTGGATTTTGGGGAGATCTGATACATGATCAGCTCGGCATTATTGCAGGCAGTCTTGCAGGTTCACTTTATCCAAATGCGTAGATAGTGAGGAAATGCAATGCTAAAAATGTATCCTTGGAGAAACAGATCAGTCTGAGAATCTCTGTGAAAAGAATTCATTCTTCGCTTCGGCTGCGGCCTGTTACAGCGTAACCATGCGAGCAAGTACCCACACTTGGTAACACAGTGGATCAGTTCAGAGAGCTGAAAAATGCTGCAGTCAGAGCTACAGTTGTTAGGGCTGGGTGGCCTCTGGTGTGACCACCAGCCAGCCAGATACCTACCAGCATGCCTCGCAGTTTTAGTTAATGAACTAAACTTGATGGCAATCAACTCCTGAATTCTAATCCTGTCTCTAACATGGAATCCTGGTCTAAATCTAGTTATGATCTTCCTGATTTGCTTCCACGTCTACAAAGTGGGAATAATCCATACTTATAATACTTACCAGACACGCTGAAGCAGATCTTCAGCATTTACACTTCATATCATCTGTTAAGCTGCCTCTGCTTGACTAGGTCATGCCTCTTCGGTGCTACCACATAAATGTTAAAATTTACCATCATCTGATCTTTGAAACGGGGAGATACAATTCCCTGTTTTTTGTGTTGTTTTTTTTTTTTTTTTAATTACGCTTTGAAATGCTGTTTTAATAAAAAAGAACAGAAGAAAAGTCTACTTGGCCAATTCTTATGTCAAGATCTAGGACAGATTGCTGGATGGTATTTTACATTCAGGCTGGAATTATTACTTTGGCCCTTAGGCAAAATGTACCAGAAACTTGTCTTGGGTCATGCGAGCAATGGATGATGAAGAAAGCAAACATTTTTTATTTTAAATATAGTCTGGGAGTTTTTTCAAACATAGAGATTAAATTTAGACAATTGTCTTGGAAACAATCTCTGAGAAAACTTGGATTTTGTTTCTGTTCATCAATTTTCTAACAGTTAAAATTTAAAATAAGCAGTATCAGTCAATTGCCATTTCCTCTTCTAGAAAGTTTTCTTTACCGGTTTTAACTGTTTCCTATCATTATCACAGTTCACTGCTTGCAGATGGTAAAACAGCTGAACAAAACAGGCATCCACGAATATTTCCAAGTCTTTTTCAACCCACAGGCAAAGCTATAGTCCATTTGTCCATAAGAATTTCACTCAAGGTTGTTGAGGTCTCTTTTGGGTTTTTATTGAATGAAATAAATATTCATATATATATTAAGGTAGATTAAATGATCAGCTAATGTTTGCTAGGTCTTATATCTAGCCTGGAAAAGTTAATTTTTATCGTATAATCCCCATGGAAATGTAACGTGTGTGAGAATTGCTTTGCTATCATTATCTACAACATCATTGCATCAGCACAGTGTCATGGCATTATTTTTAGGACACAAAATACTCAAAGTACGCTTAAAAAAATGCTGATATTGCTATTACAGTGATACGGATATGGTTCAAATGCATACGTACCTCGAAGTCCTTTTATCAACACTGTATTCTTTTGAAGGAAGAAATCAAATGATGTTAACTTTCATTTGAGAATAAATAAAGCAGAGCTGATGGGGTTCATACTCTTTCAGCATTCCTTTTCTAACCAAACACCATTCATCAAACAGAAAATTTGCTCCCTTGGATACCTGATTCTTTGTAAACCCAGAGAAAACCTAACACTTTAGAGACGTACATCTTGGACAAATATTTTGCAGCTATAACACGCAAACAACTCCAGTGACAGGAATTCCTGTCGCACATTATAAAAAAAATTAAGATATAAAACTGTCACATCCAGCCCTTTTGCTTACACCATTGGTCCCCACACTCTGCTTCATGAGTGCCTGCTGAATAGATTGCGGCTGCTGGGCGAATACCACTGGGCGTAGGTTTAGAGAGTCCTGCGAGGTAGCAGAGTACAGCACCATGGCCTGTCACCTGCCTTGTCATAACATACACTACATGGGTCCCCTGCCATACAATATATCTCATGCCTAGGTGATGCTCCACAAACAAAAAGCTTAGCAAACAGTGCTGCCTGTCCTGCTGACGAAGACCGGAGTTGCCCACCTCAACATCAGAACGGAATTTCAGTCAAAAAGGGGAGGAAAGGCTTCACTTACTTATGGACACCAAATAATGTGGTAGCAAGGAAATTCGTCTTGCCCAGAGCACATCCAGGTTTAAATCACTGCTGTCAGATTCGAAGCAGTGTCTGAAATGGGGATTCACCACTACAGGTAACTACTTGGCCCCACTGGTGTGTCTGTCTGCCTGTCTGTCTCCTTCTTGGACTGTCTTGCTTTCAAAACACACTGAAAAGTCTTCATTTCACTCTGCATCAGAATGAAACCAAATGCCAAAACCTCAGAATTTTTCACGAAACAGAATCCTTGTTTCCTGGCCAGCCCTATTATTGAACCTTAATATGATACAACATGTGTCCATATTTGCACACATGGTCCACAGCCCTTACACATGTGTAAATCCTACTGAAGTCATGTATAAAGGATCAAGCTCTAAGGCTGTTATAGAAAAAGTTCATGTTTCACTGACTTTTTGGTATTCTTTGAAGATATTACATTAAGAGTAAATATAGAGAAGTACATGTTATATGCAAGATTTTCAGAGAACATTTAACTTCCACACCAGAAGGTCACATCTAAGGCAATATGGTCTTGGAACAAGTTCAAAGTTGTCACACTTGATAAAAATAGCTTAAAGGGCACATAACTGTGCTGGAATACGGGAAAACAGTGGAACATGAGAGGGAGAATGATTGAAGGCCCCATTACTAATTATGTACATACTTTGCTGCTATTGAAAGCTAGGTTTCCAAGCATGTACATGCTACTTAGGTTAAATAGAAGTGCAAGCAATTAAAAAAATAGAAATGTTTCTGTATTGCTACATCTAAGGAAATAACATTTAATAAATATAATAATGGAATAATGGAAAATCTCTTGCCAATAAAAAAATAGAGGATAAATTATCTTTGTTCCTAGCTCCAAAATTATGTTTATACACGTATATTTTTGCATTGGTTATTAATTTTTTTAATACTTTCTTGAAAAACAAACCCCATATATTTATTTTGCTAATATAAGAAAGTACATTCACTTTTTTTATGTTTCACTTGAAACTCTTGCAATTATTTTGTGAGGAAAAATAATCGACAGTTTCTTCCAACATTCTGAAAGAGGGACAGATGTACACAACAGGGAGCTGAACTTTAGGAAAACTTGAATTACACTGCAAGTCTTGATGGGCTGTTATAGGACAATATGTGGTATATTATAAACAAAAGTTTACATTAAAGTGCCTCTTGAAATACACATGCTAGCAGGTTGGCAGTCATTAGCCCCTAGGATTGTGTTCTATGTATTGGATACCAGTCAAACCTCCTGGTGATACTTCAGCCATACAGTTAAGTGAGCATAAAATAAGATCCTGCAGCCCTTCTGCAAACTGCTTCACTCGCACAAAAGTCCCGCTGAAAGGAGGTTGTTGCATACTTATCAGGACACTCAGTAATTACTGTCATGGGTCATGTGTGTCCTACATGGAAAGCAACATCATATATCTTCCAGTTTAATGTTTTGACTTATTGTATTGTCATCTTAATTTTGTCTCTGTAAAGAGGATGTCATGCAGAGGAATATTTTGTTTTGCTTTTACTTGAGACGTTTGCTATATTTTGCACATACCTTTTCATGATTGATAGTACAGTGCAATCTTCGTGCCAAAACTTCAAAAAAATTATTGTGTGATGATTTTGTAATCCAATACTTTTGACTCAGTTCTGCCGAGAACTACTACACGCAGGGCTCAGTCCTGCCCTGATCCTATATATCTCAGTGAGGCTCTTAATGATGAGAAAATGAAATTGCTATCTTCCATACTTGGAAACAAATTATTTATTCATGCACATTCTTCCCTGTAGAGAAACTGCCTCAGATACAGGTGGTTTTTTTGACCAGGTTTCCTCTCATAGAGGAAACTTACTTAGATTACCATGTAAGGTAATTTATTTTACAGCATCGGTCTGAAAAACTTATGTTTTATGACAGCGACACTTTTTTGGTCATAGCAAGGAAGTACTTAAGAACTGAAGGTATCCCTTCAACCAGAGAAAGATGCCCAAATGCAGAGGTATCTCATGCCTCCAATGATACAAATAGCTAACAGGAAGATTTTATATCTTTGGTGATTAGGAAGTAAATGATTGCAAAAGTGCCTGAAAGAGACTCTAACTGGCGATAGGGAATAACCAAACTCCAGGAGGTGCGCTGGATACACAGAACTCTCTATACCACCCCTTTAAAATATATTACAGCAGAGAAGCAACAATGTAATTTATGCTGCTCAGTTTAAAAGCATCACATTTTTATACAATAACAAAAAAGCAGAGTGTCTGAGTCATTAGAAAAATACTTGCACAGCTGGTAAATTGTATTTTCTATGGACCTTATACATGTGATTCTAAGTGCTAAGTATACACATTATTAGGGTCAATCCAAATCCAGGCTGTTGAAAAATCCAAAGTGTTGGAGGATTTAGGATCTTCCTGTGGATTTTGTTGTAGCCTCCACAATCTATGCTTTCATTAAAATAATATATGTTCTAACTTCCCAGGCTCTGAAAGGAGCCTTTACAATGTTAACCAGTGCACTGTCTCATAGACCATACAGCCGACAGATTGAAACAATGCTATCAGGATATGTAGAATAATAACAATATTTATTCTGTATTTATTTTGTCTTCTTAGAATGGATTGACCACCGATTCAGAAGCAAAGAACTACTGCGATATGGCCCTGGCTTCGCACTCAATTGGAGATGGTAGTGTTTTAGTGGTTTTAGCGCTAACCATCTATGAAAAAGCACAAAAGGTAGCACGCCCCTGGAAGGCAAGACGATCAGGGTCTGCGTGCCTGTTACAACCCCGTTAAGACGGACTGCACTACTCTGTTCTTTCCTCTTTGTAAAGTGAGAGTGAAACAGTCCATCAGAAGTTTGCTTAGCTGGGAAAAACGACACATCTGCTGTCCATTCTTTTTTTTTGTCTTGGTGTCTGGAAAGAAGTGCTTCATTTCTTGTTGCATCTGGACAAAGATAGACCTACTGGAGGTGCTCCCAGCTCCCTGAAGTTTCTAGGATGTTTTGGTTTAAACTCCTGCTCTACTCAGACTTGGGTTCACCTACTTTCCCAGTCATATTTACACACCACATTTGTTTTGGCTGTATTTCCCGGCGGTCACTATATCCCTCTCTTTATCTAGTGTACAATTCTGAGAACTGCAGTGTACAGGAAGGCTTTTAGTCCTCTTGCCAGTTCATATAGTCTACTGCTGGGAAGCCCTTGAGCTGGAAGAGATTAGAAGCCATGTAATTCTTCATGAGTCAATGCCCATTGCTTTTAACTCAAGCAGGTTTAAAGGCCATCCAAGTAATGCAAACTGGATTTGCATGACTCCAATCCAAAGGATTGGATCTCATTGAAAGGATTTTGCTACCAAAATTATTTGCATTGCAGCAGAGCTAAAAGCCGCAGTCAAGAATCAAAGTAACATTTTACAAGACACTGTACAAACCCAGAACAAAAAGGTGGTCCACGCCTGAAAAATATACAACATAAAGGTGTCATCTAGCTTTATGCTTTCCCCAGATGTAACAGTTGGCATGTGTTTTGTACATAAGCTTTGCCACAGGAAAAACTGTTGCACCTAATTACATCCTAAGGTAAGAGATAACAGGGAGATATGACTGACAGATGGGGAGCCCAAGGACATAATTGTATGACAGTGATCCACCAGCCAAGGAGGGTATCAGTTCCCTTGCTCCTAGCTGTTGTCATTTTGGTAGACATCCTGGTGACAGTGAGTTTTAAGAAAGGAGAAGAAAAAGTATACTGAGAGTCTTTGTAGATGTTTAAAACATGTTGTCTCCATGTTTGAAAGACTGCTCAGGTGATAACATACACAGGGTGAAAAACTTTGTGTCGGGATGGTGATTTGCATCCATGCCAGAGCAGAAGTCAGTATGGATCAGCCGCAAGAGTAAAGGAGGGAAAGTAAGGGTAATGGGCTTGAAAGAAATGCAAAGCATTGAAAATGAAATCCTTCGTATCTATTGTGAAAAACTCACACAACTTAATGGAGGGATGCAAAGGGGAGGTTGGTACTTTGTAGAGAAGAGAAATGGTGTAGATTTGCAATTGCAAGCGCTTTAGGAAAGGATGCTGTGGTACCTCAGACATGAGATGATGCGAACACGAACTTTATCTTTGCTAATTAATAGCAGCTGCCCTGCTTTCAGAAGTTTTCCATTAGTAAAGTTTAGGTTTCCTTGATAATTATTTTGTCCAGCTTCCCGAAAACAAGTATTCATCCTTTCTCAGGATCAAATTAGTATGTCTGAAAGAAGCAAACAGTCTCCTATGAAATACAACTACTTCTCCCTTTTCATACAGACTTGTTTCTTGTTGAAGAAGAAACTGGGTGAAACATGAGACAAAGCAGATGTACGAAGAGAAAATAGCCTAAAATGGCTCAGTTTTTCCAGGTAATTTGTGACCAGAATTAAAATCAGCAGCTGTGTTCGGTTGGGAAAAGAACATTTTTTCAGTACACTAAATTGTTAGGCCTAATTTGCATTTCTAAAAATGTCATGTGTTTGTTTGAAAACACAATAAAGGTGATGATAAAACATCTGGACATAAGGGTATGAGATCTGTTACTGTAAACCAGGTGATTCATGTGGTGTCAGTCTTGGAAATAGAAACTAGGAATTCATTTTTGAGAGTTCTTTCCACCTCATAGACTCATACATATTTGTTCTTAGGCATGAGATATCTATATAAATCTTGAACAACAGATCAGAAACCCAGTGTCCTGATGTCAGCAAGCTTTATTTTTGTAGTCTGTGTCACAAATGTAATTTACTAATAGAATGGGTTAGTCATATTTCCTTTATTTCTCACATAGACGTTAAGAATTTCCAATATGGAGCAAGATTCAGAAAAGAGTGAGAGCTATCACTAATAAAATTCTTTGCAATATCTCATACAACATAATAATAACCTCTCACTTAAATCATGCTATAAGTGTTTGGGCTCTTTATGAAACAGTCTTTCAAATTCTGGCTACCATTAATGATCTGGGGTAAGTCAACACTCTTCCCATCCTTCCAGGTTATGTGAAGAAAATAATAGGTGCATATCTTGTAATTGAAATGGCATCAAGAACACTGATTTGAACTAAAACTCAAAAAAGTGTAAATTGGGTGGTATAATTATTCATCTTTGGACTAATGACTGATGTTTATCTGTACATAAAGAACTGTTCATTATATTGTGGCTGGGTGATATAAAAAGCACAACAAATATAACACGAAGTTCTTGAGCATCACATCAATGCATGTTGGGTATGGCACAGTGGAAATCAATACCAATTGCTAGTGAGTACATTACGGAAAAGTATGGATTAAAAAAAAGTAAGTCAGTCCTTAGAATGTAATACAAGATAAGCAATGCTGTCTACTTTGTGAACTTAAGATTGAAAGGAAAAGTTTCCACTTTCTCTAACTTTCATTTCATACCTAGATTAATGTCGCTAGCAATGTTGAATCCAAAATGAAAATTACATGAATGAAAAAAAAACCCCAAAACAGGAAAGCAAGTAATTGATAGTGGCTGCCTAGATAGTGAGAAGCACTTGCGTAAAAGCAAGAACAAATCCAGTGTCTCAAAACTTCTAACCAAAACAAAAACGGAATCACGGAATCACGGAATTTTCAGAGTTGGAAGGGACNCTATCTCCTAATCAACTTTTCCAGGTCTCTTCTACACCCTCTGTGTTGCATTCACCTGCTCTGTCTTCTCCTCAGTTCAAAATCCTATTGAATCATAAGGCTTCCAGCTTGGTGCAGTTTCCTTTCCAGTGAAAGGGGATGGTCACTCATTGCCCATCTTTTCAGGCTGTCACCTCCTCCAAACTTCCTGCTGTGTGCAGGTGTTTTTCTCAGACTCTGAATGTTGTTGTTCAGGGGCAGAGGGAATCCTGAGCAGTCATTCCATCGGAAGTGGGATCCTTGCAGAGCTTTTATAGCCATTGATTTTTGGAGAGGTGTGAGACAGCTACTTAATTTCATGACAAAATACGTCAAAATATGTCATAAAATTATTTAATACTAACGTCTGTANTTGTAAATTTCTGGAGAAAAAAAAAAGCCTACCTAAGGCCTGTAAATTATATGCTAGGAGGAAGAGCTAAAAAATTACCAAAAGTTCTGGAAATGACAAAAAGTATCCCTCACGTAGAAGATTCAAATATCCCAATTATATGCTTTATGTGTTCTCTCTTTAGTCCTTTGTCTCTTTCACAGTCTGATTTCAATTTATACAGACTGATTTCAGTGTTAGGACCCATGTTTACCTATCTATAAAGTCCAAGAAAGCCCAGAGACCAGTGCTGAAATAATGAAGATTTTACTTGCACGGAGCTGTGGCTGCCAATCAGGTTCCAAGGGTGGCTTTTTGGAGCTGACATACGTTTTCTTGGTTTTGCAGTTTTCCTAGGTGTTCAACATGTCTGATATTAATTAACACCAGCTCTACAATATCCATATCAAACCTAAGGACATTTTCATTTATATTAAGAAGAAGCTTTAGAACAGACTTCAGCTTGGGAGTTGGACTAGATGATCTCTAGAGGTCCCTTCCAACTCTGAAAATTCTGTGATTCTGTGATTCCTCCAGAAATGCTCCGGGCTCCAGCTGCAGGACAAGCCAAGCAAAGGGCATCACAGAGCATTACAGTGTCACTGAGCAACTAATTTTTCAATAAATAATGAAGGCAACTGGATTTTAGCATAATTCAAGCAAAAACATTACTGAGCTTTGCCATTTCTATCTTCACCCTCTAAAGAACCAACCGATGATACAGAAGGAAGCAGTCAGTTACTTTTTATCTTTCGAGAACATATAATATTTTTAAAATTAGAAAAAATATAGTAGCAGGGTGGTATGCATAAATGTTTATTTAATATATATTTATAGTATATCTATGTATGTTATATTTATTGGAAATTATTTATAAATACAAATACATATAAAAATGCATATATTTGTAATTTTTTTGTAAATATAAATATATAATATCAGAAAACAGTGATCATTTAACTCTGGAAGAGCAGGACTGCTTTAAAAGAATGCATGCTAGAAGTCATTAGAAGTACATATGTTTTGCACGAACAGTACAGCAATAGTCAAGCAAAAACCTGTGTGAAACTTTTAGTGCATAAATCTCCTCGTGCCTGGAGGCAGTAATAAATTACATGTTTCTTTACAAATACATTTTAAAATTGTCAAACATACATTTCATGTACTGGAACCAGAAATAACGTCTTCTTGGCTGACTTATTTTGATGTATTCCATAATTAGGTGTAGAAGTCAAAGATAACTCTTTATACCCAAAGGATCCATAAAGCCTTTAAACATATCAGAAAAGGTCAAATATCTTTGTATACCCTGAAGTTTCACTACTGCAAGACGGGTTATTGTTCTCCTTTGTTACCAATTCAACAAAAATTTGGAAAATACTTCTAACTTTCCTGGTTTAGATAGACATGCATGCTTCTCATGATTTACCTAGAAGACCAAAAGTGCATTGCTTGTACATTCCCACTCTGTTCCATTCAGGTTTCCTCTCTTGTTTTTCATTCATTCTGGTGTGCAAATGAAAGTTCAGCACCGCCGGTATTCTGGAGACGCAACATAGCCTCTATATCAGGAGTCTAATAATTCCCAAAATGATCTGAACGTACGTAAAAAGAATTTATGCATGCACTCTGCATTTTAAAACACCAGTTACTGTAGTTAAATCCTTCCATCTGAGTGCACCCGGCTATCTGGACCAGACCCTTTCCACCTAACCCTGCTCACTCTGGTCAAGCTGGTCGCTAGTCCATTGCGCACCCTTCTGAAGAGGGGGTTCGTCAGATGCTTGCCCTGTTCACCCAGAGCTGACGCTCACTGACAGAGGAAGCACTGGGGAAGCTGGCAAAGCCCCTGAGCCGCATTGGCACCCGGATCTGCATAAACGTGCCTCACTCCCCAGTGCCCTGAGCGTTTTGTCCCCAAGATGCTACAGGGATTTTCATTTACCAGAGATTTAGAAAGCGTTGGGAAAAGCGATTTCCTAAAGAGCCAGATGAGGCAGCAATTATATGTGATTATATATCAAAAGTGACTTGCATCCAGAACTTTGTGCCCTTCGTTCACTAAATTAATACTTTTCAGTTTTGCTTAGTGTGGACTTAACCATTTCAACAGACTCTTGCTCATAATCATAGTTCCAAATTCTAAATTTATTTTTAATTTTTTTTCTTTTTGAACTCTGATTTTCCATTTTGAAGGTGCCATAATTCAGTCTGTTTTCTTTAACTCCTGAAAAAATTTACTACCTCAAGTCTACAGCTGAAAGTTTTTTCAGTACGATTTTCAAGCAAAATTTAGGGAATGGAAGAACAAACAAAGCTTACAACAGACACTCGTTTGCACCTTTAAATCTAGAATATACCTAATGTTCACATTGCAATGAAAGTCTCTAGGCATTTTTTTTTTTTTAATTTTTATCTGGTCTTGATTTTTCCAAATTTCAAATCTGTGTACATTTTGGTGAATTTGAAAATAAGCCCATAGTCATAAAAATGGGATGCAATGGGATTTTTGTCTCCCACTTTCTGATGGATGTATATGATTTAATGATTAGATGCATGACATCAGTAATAAGCTATGTAATTCTAATAGCAAACCAGTTTGATTTATATTGCTGCTTTTGTTGATGTAATTTTTAAATGTCTGTACAATATTAGAAGATGTATAATTTTAGTCAGTCTAGTCATGAGCTGAGGAAATTCCCAGTAAAACTTAATATCTTTACAATATATTTTATATATATTATATAATATGCTTTTGTATACCTTTTTTATATATTTATATATAGGATACAATAAGAAAAAGGAATCACCAAGAAACATTACAAATTAACTAGTCTGGGTTTTAGCACCTAGAACAGGAGAGGAAGAAGCAGCCCAAGTCATTTTTTATTTCCTTCACAGGTGTTTCTAAAATATCTCTATTAGTATTGCTTATTTAAGGTCACCAACTCTTTCATGCTGTCAGTCTCATGCTGTCTATAGGGCACCACGGTAGGCTATAACGAATTACAAATTAGCAAAGCCTGCTCCCACATGGATAGACTGAAGGTTCCTGGAACCAACTGCCCGCATCCACACTGCTGTACTTGGAGGCATTGGAGCAGGGCAGGCAGAATCGGAGCAGGACAGACATGGACAGTAGTTTGCCCATTAAGTGAACCCTGTTAAAGTACCCAATGCTAAGTGATATAGCGAAGGAGAAGTTTAGGGATTGGAAACGTTCTTCCAGTGAAAAAAGGAACTCCTCACAGGTTGTCTCCCAAGCCTCCTTGTCAGAAACCTCAGATTCTCTCACTTCCTGCAAACAGCCTGGGCCAACCATTTAAACTCTATTTAAATGTCTAATTTCCTTGGTTTTCCCCTTGACTGCAGCCTCTAGTAGTGGGATAGTCACTTAATCGCCCTCTACCTTTCCTCATCTTTCCTTATTTTTATGAACACTGTTTTTCCCCTCCATTTTGACTCCATTGATCCACCTCTGTAGCAGAAAATGCCCATCAGCCATAGCAGCAACAACACTGAAGCTAGAAACACACCTACAGTCCCTTTTATCAAGATGCAGTCCTCTGTAAGTAGATACATTTCCTGAGGACTTCCCTNCCTTTTATCAAGATACAGTCCTCTGTAAGTAGATACATTTCCTGAGGACTTCCCTGAAGTCCTGTCCTCTTCACTTCTGGCCGAATATCACACAATCTTCTGTACACTTTCCCAGTCTCCAGGTTGAACCACATCTATTTTTGCTAGCTTTTAAGGGATTCAGAGTTACTCAAGTTATATGAACGAACAGGATGAGCATACTACTAGATCTGCATTTTTTGGTTACATCTATCCGGCATGTTCCACTGAGTTGCTGAAATACTGAATAAATCAGACTAGCTCAGGCACCTGACATTTCCAGCAGACGTGCCCTCCTTGCTTTACTATGCCCAAGTTCATTACTACACACAACGTCCCTGTTGCTTGCAAATTCCCTGTGTACTCGGCTCTCACCCCTTTGTATGTCAGGGACCTCTTGTAACCCTCTCCAGCTGCTTTTGTTTCATGCCACCCATTTCCTTTCTTGTCAAAGACTGATTCCCGCATGATCCCTTCCTCCCATTTTTTGTATTTTTTTTTTCCTTCTGTAGAAAATAAATTGTTCAGGGTGTCAACATACTTGAACTGGAACTGAGATGGAGGTAGTTATAATGAAATGGTAATAACTGCCAGGAAAATTACAGAGTTGTTCTGCGCTGCTGGGTCTGCCAAGCAGCTGCCACGAGCACTACGCGTCTCCCCTACTCTTCTTCTAGTTTACTGATTTTCACCAAAACAGGGCGTTGTTCTTCAATTCCAAACTTTCAGAAAACATTCCAGCGCTGATTGCATGTGTCATTCAAAAGTAATCACACAATGGACAAAGAAACAGAGGAATGTTTTTCTGTTGAAACGAGGGCTTTTGATGCACGCTTAGGGTGTGCTTCAACATTACACTTATCTGTTGGCACATCCCTCTGTTGTGTCAATGCAACTCTACAGAGAGGCTGTGCTATAAATGAGGTTGCGGTTGCTTCCATTAACACAGATTATTTCACTGAGATGGCTTGCAGCGCAGGGTCCCAAAAAGTTTGACCAGTAAAATTCACCACTCCCACAACTCTAGCAGGGGGACAGAAACGTGTAGCGGTTGTGTAAAGGAACTCTTCAAGACTGTTAGCACTAGAGAAATTGTAAGTCAGAAGCACATCCTTAAAGACCACTGATGGTGTAAAAATGTTTCTGTCCCTCACCTGCCCACTGCCACCTCTTAGCCACAGGTTAACATGCCACAGCTACTGAAGAACGGTCAAACATACGCTTGAGTATGAGCTGTGGGAGCAGTGACCATCGGTCACAGGAAAAGCAGTCCAAGCTGCTTCAACTCTGTGTGAGGAGAATACTGTCTTACGGGCTGTGATTCATGAGTGAAGACGGCACAGCAAGTGAGGCAGTGGTGTATGTAAAATGAGGGTAGAGTCATGATTAACTCAGCATGCGTGTACCAGAGGCGGAGTAGACAGCTAACCCATCAGGAGCTGGAGCCTTCAGACCCTGCCTAGCTCAGCCAGGTTTCGACACAGGCACTGCTGCGGGGGGCAGACTCCTACCCCAGCGCTCGCCGTGTGGGCCCTGCTTCACATGAACCTGCCCCACCTGCCATATATTGCTTTCTTCTCTGTTTTCAGCCATGGAACCACACCGTGCAGATTGAACACACAGGATTTCAAATTCCCAGCAGGAATACATAACTCAACGGTCATCTCCCAGGCTTTTCTTTAAAACTCAAATCAGAGGCCTCTGTAAAAGGTTATTCATTATCTACATCAAAGCCATGCCCGCAGGCACTGCCTACTGCACTTCAGCCTGGAAGAGATGGGCCCAGGCTCTTTTCCAGATCACCCACACGCCAACCTGTGGGGAGTCCATTTGCTCACGCCTCTCCAGGGCATGTTCTCACTGCCAGGAGCAACCCCAAAAAGGACTCGGGGCTGAGGGGCAGGGCTTTTTCTCGATGATCAACAGATCGAGAAGAGCTCTGGGCACAAAGAAAACCGAAGGTGTTCCCCAGTAACTTGCTTCTCACAGTTGAAATGGTGAAATTCAAAACCTGGGCAGAACTTCACTCAAAAGCAAACCAGACAACGTCCACCTTTATTAAACACAGGGGAAACAACCAACGTGCTTGCCGTCACCGAGATTTGCCCCAAATGGTCACTCATTGATATAACGACATAAATCAAAATTTGGAGCTGGCGTTGGCGGAAGCAAACCAGGGGAGGTTTAGGTTGGATATTAGAAAAAATTTTTTCACTGAAAGGGTTATTCAACATTGGAATAGGCTGCCCAGGGAGGTGTTTAAAAGCCATCCCTGGAGGTGTTTAAAAAAAGGGTAGACAAGGTACTTGGGGATATGGTTTAGATGTGGTTTTGTCAGGTTAGGTTAATGGTTGGACTAGGTGATCTGAAAGGTCCCTTTCAACCTTAACGATTCTATGTTTCTAAGCCAGACAGCCAACAGTGACCCATCTCTGGGATTCACGGTGCTGCGGGTTCAGGCCCGCCCTCCTCGGGCTCCCCCGCCTCAGGAATTTACACCCGTGTGGAGGCAGGGCCCCCTCCGCCGGGTGAGGAGACGCCAGACACGGATCGCGGACCCGGCCGGCTTTGCCGACTGGCCGTTACCCGCTCACGGGGACCCAGCGCCGCCGCTCGCTCCCCTCACGGCCACCGCCGCTCCCTCCCCTCACCGCCGCCCCGCCCCCTCCCCCGCTGCAAGGCCCGCCCACCCCGTCCCGCCCGTCCGCTCCTGGCAGAGCGCGTGACCTCCGCCGGCTTCAAAGCCGACTTCCGGTCCGGCCGCCAAACCCTTCCGGCGCGGGGCGGCGGAGGCTGGAGGAGAGCACACGCACCGGAGAACCCGGAAGTGCCTGTGCGCCGGAGCCGGAGCGGCAGTAGCTGCTTGCGCGGGGCTCCCGCGGCCCGGCCGGCCCGGTGAGGGCGGCGGGGGGAGCGGAGCCTTGGAGGCGGTTGGAGGGTCAGGTAAAGGGGTCCTCTGAGAGGGCGTGGGGCTGGGGGAGCCCGGTGTGAGGGGTGTCCCGACGGTACGGGCGAGGGGTTCCCGGCTTCGTGGGGTGCCCGGGAGAGGCTGCGGCGGTGATGGGGGCGGGAAAAGGTCTCCTCAGGGCGGCGGGGGTGCTGGAAAGGGTGGGGGGTGGGAGCGGGGTGGTGGCAAGCGTTAATGTCACTTCAGCTTGCGTTTTGGAGGATGTTGGTTTGCTTAGAGTGAAGGGCGGCACGAAGCTGGCGTTTTTGTCGGGTACACGATACGCGAGATGTCAGATTGGTGTGAGGAGTGTCTACGGTGATGTTTTAGTACGGGCTTTTATCAGTTAAAAGTGCCACGGTTTCTGTCATTTAAATTTTGTATGAAAGCATGGTAGACTGCTTGACCACTTCCATCTCTGTTTTTTTTGGTTTGGTTGGGTTGGCTTTTCTTTTGATAGTGAGCAAGCCAGTTGTTAGTTCATATATATATATCTGAAAAAGCTGGAAACTCGTAAATGCAAATAGATGTGCTTTCATCTTGGTATATATTTCATCTTTATGTGTAAGTTTATCTATCTCTACATATAGACATATATATGTTTAGAAAGCAGGATTTGAAATGTAATTTTTCATACATCCAAACAGTGCGACTGTTGCTTTACTGAAAATTAGGCTGACAGATTCATAAATAATATCTCACTGTCTTGTCTTTTTTTCCTAGTGCTTGACCTGTGATACAGAAATCTTCCAGAATGCTGGAGTCCTATGTAACTCCTATTTTGATGAGTTATGTGAATCGCTACATAAAGAACTTGAAGCCTTCAGATCTACAGTTGTCACTCTGGGGAGGAGATGTTGTACTTAGTAAACTTGAATTAAAGCTGGATGTACTTGAACAGGTATGTTATGTTTACAGTAGTTACAGTCTGTGTCTTTAATTTAAAAGAAATTGACTAAATAACTTAGATTGGTCTGTGCAGATAAATGTTCATTTCTTACTCAGAGCCCCCTGCCTTTAGTTATTCTTGCATTAAATCCATGCCATTTATTTAGTAATGAACGGTAACTCTTTGCACATTCTATAAGTTAGAGGGTGTGAAGAGAAAGGCTTTTTTGCGGACATGTTTCTTCTTTCAGTAGCTGTTGTTTTACAGTGTGAACATTAACTAAATTGATTTTCCAGTCANTTCCATGCCATTTATTTAGTAATGAATGGTAACTCTTTGCACACTCTGTAAGTTAGAGGGTGTGAAGAGAAAGGCTTTTTTTGTGGACGTGTTTCTTCTTTCAGTAGCCGTTGTTTTACAGTGTGAACATTAACTAAATTGATTTTCCAGTCACATTTGCTAGTTACGTATAGTAACTAATTCAAAATACCACAAAGTAAGGTANTACTTACTAATTACGTATAGTAACTAATTGAAAATACCACAAAGTAAGGTAGGATCTCTTCTTAATTATTCACACTAAACACAGATTTGTGTTCTCTATATTTTATGACTCCAGTTTTCATCATTCCAGTTGTATTTAAACTTAAGAGTTATTGAGGGACAGATTTGGTCAGCTGGTTTGTGTTGATTAGATCAGAGGCTCTGTAAAATTTAGCCTTAAAAAGACAAACTTGACCAAATAAAACACTTGATATAGAATTTGGAACCTGCTGTCAATATGAACTGGTTAATTCTTAGTGGAGGGACCATTTCCTTCTATGCTTATCTGAGTTGGCAACTAAAGGAGTTGAGTGTGTGAGACAGATAAAGCTGTTTTCTGTTGTGCATGGTGTAGCGAGTCTTAGCTGGAGTCCTGTGTCCTGATGTAGCCCAAGTGAAGCAGCTGAGAGAAAAGTAGCAAAAAATAATGGGAGATTTAGACAGTATGGCCATTGAAAGAAGAATAAAATAGACAGGGAATGTGTTTTTAATTTTGAATAAAATAAGGCAAGACAAAGTAGGGCAAGAGTTATATGGATGATACAAGAAATAACGGAATAAATTGCTCTCAGGGAGACTTAGATTGGACGTCAAGGATGATTTTCTGATGTTTTAATTGGATTATGAGGAATTGGAGTAGACTGAGGAGACTGCATGGTCTCTATCAGGGGAGACCTTTTAAAATGTGAAAGAAATATTTATGGTTAATTAAGTATCTCTGATTCTGTCTTGGAAGAGGAGACAATCTTTCAAGAGATCCTGTCCTGTTTACTCTGCTTCTGTGAAGAGCTTGATTTGTCTTCCTTCAAGTATTTGGTTGCCTCTGTATTTTCTGTCAAGTCTTTTAGTTCCTTATTTTCTTGGCACATCTTGTCCGTACAGCTAATGTGGATATTAGACTTCAGTTGTCAGGATGTGTTTCTCCTGTGAATATTCAAAGCCTGCTTTACTGTATATATTATGGAATCAAAGAAGTGTTGATCAGAAGGGAATTCTGAAGGTCATCTAGTCCAACGACCTGTTCTGAGTAGGACTGTTGCCAGCATTATGTCAGATCAGCTTGTGGTTTTCTCCACTTGAGTCTTGAAATCTCCTGTCTTGGTTGTGAAAACGTCCTCTTTGGGTAAACTGTTCCAGTGCTATACTGTGTAGAGAGAAAGTTTGTCCTAATAACAAATCATGACTTGGGATGGATGTGTCAAACTTGCATAGGTTACCTGGCGCTATTAGGATTTTGCTGCCGTCATCTATGTGGTTCCCTTTCAAATAGTTGCGGTTTGCTGGTAGCTGCTGCCTGGCTTCATCTTTGTCTGCCTATGTTGTCAGCTCGGTACCTAAATATCTGGTGCAATCTGTTAACGTCATTGCTCTTGTAGAGGCAAATGTTGCCATATATACCTGTGCTTATGTCTTATCAGCTTGAATGAGGATGTGAATATGCGATGAATGCAAAATTTAGCTCAGATTAATGTTTTTACATTATTTGGTTGTGTGTTTATGTGAAACGTAGTGGTCTAATTTGGCTCTTACTGTTCATTGAAATTTGCCTGGACCCACAGACTTTATTTAGGGTGTCTTTTTCTTTTTTGTGGAAGGGATGCTGCTTTATGCCTGCTCAGCAAAACTCTCAAAAACTCAGCAAAACTCAAAAAAAAAAAAAAAAAAAAAAAAAAATGTAGTGTGTGTTAATACAACTTCCCCAAGCCTTTGCAGCTGGCAAGGAGCTCCCTTGAAAAGCTAAAGTTTCTAAAAAACTACCAGTATGTGTTATTTCATTTGGATTCTCTGCCTGGATGGATTCATAATATCCAAAATTAGTCATCTTAACTGCCCTGCTCTTCTAACATCCTTTCTGTCCTGGGCTGTTATCGCCAGCCTGGTTCCCTGCTCCTTACCTGGCATGAATGCAGCCTTGATTTCATGCTTTAGGCTTGGGATACAAATGTACATACCCTGGATATCTTCGTCTGGAGCCTTAAACATTTTCAGAGAGTACCAGCTTTTATGGAACTATACATGATTATATGGGAACATTAACATAGGTGCCAAACTACCTGGACAAAGCACTTTATAACAGATCTTAAGAACAAGTCTGTGCTTTCTCTCCTTGCTCTTCAGCTGGTATTATTGTTCCCATGTCACGTTGCACTCTTATGGGCCACCAAACAGAATCCCAAAGAACAGATGAGAACAGAGTGTGAACTTGTCTGTCTTCTAGAAAATCTTACTTTATTTTTGGGACCAAGTTGGAACCAAGACCTTTTGAAATCAGATGTAACGTAGTTGTTGACATAGAAGATTTATCAAACGCAAAGAGAACGTTTCAGTACCTGAAAATACTTTGCATGTTTTTACGTATGTTTTTGTGTGTTACGTGCTCTCTTTAAACTAGGCTGAATGTTATTGCAATAACTGTTGGGGTCTGTCCTTCCCCTGCCCTCCCCCCCTTTTTTTTTTTTTTGACAATATTAGTTCTGTAGTGAAAGCTGAGTACTAGTTTGTACTCAGGTTTGACCTTCTCGGTACAATGTAGCTTCTGTACATAATTATGTCACTCTTTGAATAGTCAGTTAATTTTATAACAACTATCTTTAGTTGAAGATTAAATCTAATAAAATTTTGATATTAGTTTTTTTCCTAGCCTGGATTTAAATTACTAGAAGACTAAGCATTCCAAGAAATTTTCCATTTAGGCATAACAACTGGCATATTGTACAAAAACTACTTCAAGAGAGTATTTTATAATTAAACTTTAAGATTAATATTTAAATATTGTTTTACGGAATAGCCTTTTAAGCACTTTTGGCAACTTTTATGTGAAGTCACTATGGTACCAGAACTATTATGAACTTGATAACTAGCTTGTGTGTAGTATTTCTGTTGACACAGTGGTACCAAAGAGACGAGATGCATGGTGAGCGCTTTTTGCTGCTTGTGTATATTTCCATAACATCGTAGCTTATTATGTTAGCTCTTTTACTCATCAGAAGGGAAAGATGAGGTGGTCTTTGATTAGAAGACAAAGGAGAACTTGATCTAAAGATTATTGAGTTTTATTGTAGTGTGGATTTTTCATATCTGAAAGAATTTAGAAAGAAACAAATACAAAAAATGCTAATGTTAGGGAAATGAGGGCATTAAAATATCCTCATTGTAAGTGTCTGTTATGTGCCACTGGATTACTTATGAAATACAGCCTTGAATGTGAAGCAAAGGTATTTGAGGTAATACTGACGTGGAAGAAACTGTACTTGCCTATCACCCTGAAGTTTGGGAGAGTCTTATATTTTACGGTAAGGGGAGTTATGATCATCTAGTCTGCAGTCTCGCATGATGTTGATCAGTTATTTATGTGTCAAGACCAGGAGTTTGTTTTCAGCCATATCATAATTTTTTGAAGGATTTATATGATGTAAATGTAACATCTAAAATGTAAAGTCTAATCAGTCATAAGTACAAAAGATATAAGAATTTCATGCAGTACTTAATGAAAGGGGAAAGATTGCACAAGAAAGGAGGAAGAATAAAAATGGTCTTTGTAATGTTGTGTTATGAACAATTTACTAAATTTGACACACATTTGTTTTGTATTGTCTACTGAAATAGCACAACAAAGATTTCTCTGCATTGCTTTAAGGAAACTTGCTTGTGCAATTAGGATATGTCAGACAACGTTTGTATCTAAATTCCTTTGAAAAAGAACTGTGTCTTCCAAATATGCTGTGCATTTGGTTGTGTCACCTCATTTTGAAAGAATTCCTACTTCTGTTTCTTTCAATATCTTAACAGTTAAGCAGACAAAAATGGGAATCTGTTAAATCAATCCAGCAAATATTGGAAAAAGATTATTCTGGAATGCCTTTTGAAGTAAACTCATAACTTACACTTCTGAACACAAGTCAGGATCTAAATAGACATTGCAGTATTGATGGCTTAATAATTACATATCTGCAAGTCTGGAAAGGGAATTTATTTCTATTACTGTTATTACTGATAGTTTACTGTCTTAATTAATGAAATCATTGTCTCTTAAGTTGTAATGTATTTTTAGATTGCATTTTTTATCACTTATTTCTGCACCCCACCCACACCCCCGCAAACTGTGGGACATAAGGTACTTTTTCATTTATTGTATGATCAGTGTAGCAACATCTGTAGCTAGACTGCCCAGTAGTTGCTTTTCAGTGGCTAAACTGAAACTGTCTGGACTAAAGTTTTATTTGTGTTGATTGTAAGCCTAAGGCTGATTTTTTGAGAGGCTTTTAGCTAAAATCCTTCAGTATGTTAGTGAATGATATGAAGAAAAAACACTTTGTAAAAACAAATTAACAGTTTTCTTCAAACTGTTTTTATGAGAAGGTCTGTAACTGTCATCTTTTGGAATGGGGACTTGAAATTAGATGTGACTTTTTGTGTAAGCCTGGCGGAGGTAGGAGTCAAGAGTTTCCTTGACATGAGATGGGTGTGACTTTTTGAACTTCCCTAATGAAAGCTCATTAAACCCCCAAAACTAATTTACAAACTGAAAGCTGTACTTTGCAAAAAAGAAAAAAAAGAATAATACAGCTATAATTTTGTGTTGTTTTCTTCTCTGAAGATTTTGTCAGCAGTGAATATACTTAATTTACTCTTAGCTCTTGGATGCAAGATGAACTTTTTCATAGTAGGAGTAGAAAGGCTGAAGAGGTATCAGCTGCAGAATGGAGCTTAAAATTGCTCCTTTTAGCAGCTGTTGTTGCTTTGATGGTGTTAGGTATTTGTGTGTAAGAATAATTGACTTCTTTGTGTGACTCATTAGTGGCTGTCTCAGGATGCTAAGCTCTTGCAGTTACGATAGTGGTTATTTCAACTCTGAACTTAGGACAAGGTAACTACGTAGAAAAATCAAATTTTTTAGTGGGCTTTCAAAACATGTCACTAAGATTTGATTACAGTTTCAAGATGTTAGATATAAGATGAAGATGCAAACACCAGGCTATAAGCAACTCCAAGTGAAGACATCCCTTGTTTCCCCCTCACCCCTGCCTTAAGGCTTTAAACCTTGATAGCCAAAAATGGCAGGATTGGAGATGAGAAAGGTAAGAAGATATATCATCATTAAAGCCTCATCATTAGAATACTTAGCGTTGAGAATGTTGACTTAAAATTCTGACAAATCAAATATTGTTTCTTTATTTCACTTATTTTTATGATTCTAAATCTTGATTTCTAGTCCTGGGACCAGGTCTCTAGCCTGACCATTCTGTCAAGTGTTAAGCGGATGCTTCCCCAGAGAACCTCTGAAGCTACTGGGGAAACTGCAATGCTTTATGTCTGAAGAATTTATCTAAACCTTGGCACCTGGTTTTGTGCTGACCTGCTGCATGCAGCAGCTGGCACACTGGGGCTGTCCTGTAGAGGTGTGATCTATGCATTGACTGGGTGGTGTGCCAGGCATTTGTTAGGAGTTCTGGACTGGCTTGCACCAGTTTTTAAAGCAGTGTGACATCCATTTAGGCCTTGGTGAGGAGGAGTCTGGTTTTGCCAATGAAGAATTTAATAACTGGGCAGTTTGATGTGAATGGGGCAACAACAGGCCAATCTTAAGAGCACTGAGCTCTTACAACTCAAAGTACTAAAATATTTTGGAAGAAATTGCCTTGCTGTGGCTTTGTCAATGTTTGTTTAATTCCAAATTTGTGTTCTTCAGAATAATGCAGGTTGCATGTCAGTTTAAGTATTTACTTTCACCTGTTTATTTCTATATGTCCCTTGAATAGTGACACATTTTGCAGGAGCTTCATGTGAAAGAGGTGGGTTTAAACTCTTTTATTATCAAGGCCACGGTAATCCAAATGTCTCCTTTGAACAGACTAGTTGTAATCTAAGTGTGCAAGTTGCCAGGCCCCGTGGCACACTGTTGATTTGGGGAGGGAGAATAAATATTGACTTCTGTTTTGTGCTAGAAATGTACTGTTTTAAATTACAAACTTGTATTGAATTTTGACATGTTTCAGTAGTTAATTCACCACTTTTTTGTTGTTAGGAGCTGAAACTACCATTTACTTTCTTAAGTGGGCATATTCATGAACTTCGGATTCATGTGCCATGGACAAAATTGGGATCAGAACCAGTTGTCATCACTATCAATACAATGGAATGCATCTTGAAATTAAAGGATGGAGCTCAGGTAAGAAATGTGATGAATGCAGTTGAGAGATTGATGAGAATAATAGCTTCTATAAGTCACTTTAAAACCTTCTGAAGAATAAGGCATGTGAAGTTACGGTCCCCGTTATTTTCTGAGGTTAATATTGTTATTCTCATCATGGCTAGATGTGTTGTTACTGTTGAAGGAGCGCTTTAAAGTTCCTGGAGCGTGATTCTCTTTTCCCTTTACATGCTATAGTACTTGCTTGAATACACTTGGAAGACTTCTTACATGTAAGGGTCTCTAAGGGCTTTTTGGTTAGTTGCTCACAATAATTTTTCCACTACACCATTTCACAAGCTCAGGAAAGATTTCCTTCTGACACAATGAAGCTGAAGTATGCAGTGGCTCAATTTTGTTATATGTCTAATTTACTTAACAGAAATTGCTTGTGTATGTTAAACTTGCTTTTTTAGTCAGTGTGGTGCTTTAAAGCACCTCTGGAGAGTTTTTTTTTTTAAAGCTTTGTTCACATTTCAATTTCAACAAAGTCCTCCAGTTATATTAAGGATCATGCAAAAGAAAATTTCAATTTGTGCAAAGCTCTTAAGTGTTTGGTAGGGCGCTTGATGAGCTGTTAACATTTAACATCGATAATTAGATATAAGTCAGCAAGAACACTGGAAAACACTTTTCCATTATGTTTGATATTTCTTGTAATATTCTTTGATTGATTTCTTGTAATATTCCAGAGCTAAAAGGCTTTTGTTGCTGGAGTAGAAATCCCTAATCCTAGGTATGCCACCCATAAAGCATGTGCTTGCGTTCCGTAGTTACACTTAATCTGTGTGCGTACGTGCATGTGTGTATACACGGGTGTAGGCACACCAAAAGCCGAATGCTAAGTACTTTTGCAATGCTAAGGTAAGATTTCAAGGCCATATGTTCCATGAGAAATGTGTTTTAGAAGCAACAAATTGCAACTCATTATAGAAGTTGCAGAAAGAGATTTGTAGCCCATGACTTTGTGCAACCCAGAACTAATATTTGATATTGGACCATGCAGATGGCTACTGCTGGAATGATCAGATTTCCTGCTTGCATGGTATTTGAAACTTAAATTTTGTGGTGCATACAGCAAAAGGTCAAGTGTCATGAATGTAAAGCACTCTCAAAACAAGTATTTGTTACAGATGTTTAAGATTCAGGGGCAAGAAAGGACTTTTGAAAATTGCAACTGACATTTGAACAAATTATTCAGTGGTATGTGCACTCAGGAGGGTAAAATTTGGGTCTGTGCCATGGAAGGATTACCTTTGACTAACAAGAATGTAAATGAAAACACTTTTATGCTGTTTTCTGAGGATATGGTTGAAAAAGTTGACAGCTTGAATTTTATTTCTTAAATTACTATTTGAAAGTGTTATATAAAAGGGAAAACGTTTTGACAAATTCTTGTGTTCTAACTTCCAGTGTGACAGTGTACTTGGCTAAAATGAATTGTCATAAAAATCTTTGTAATCAGTGAATAAAGAACCTGAATGAAATAAAATATTTCTGTGGAAAATTGTAGTAAAATGAACTTTCAGTGAATTTAGCTCCAACTGGAACTGTTATGCCAAGAATTTCATATCAGCAAAGAGCATAATTAGCAAGAAAGTTTAGTTCTCAAATTTATTGGCTTGGTCCTGCATTTTCTTCCTCAGGTGAAACCTCTAATGAGCACACGCATAATTTCACCTGAGCAAAAAAAAAAAGTTTCTGACTTCAGCTTAGTGTGATGTGTATTCTTTGGGAAGTAGCTATTCCAAAGCATGTTTAATTTGAAAGTGTATGGGGATTAAAATACGTGGCATTGTTTAAAGCTATTGTCCGGTGGACCCTACAGGTTTTTGTGAGGAAAAAACCTCTCTCCCTTTGTATGGTTTTGAAGAGTGTCAGCCCCCTGGGAATGCTTTTGTACATTTGTGCTTTACTCTGGTGCTGTGTCATTGTTAGTTCAGTTTCAGTGTTAGTTTGATTGTTCTTGTGTTGTTTATGCTGTTGCAGCATCTCCTTAGCTGAGGTAAAAGGTTGGAGTAGACAGTAATGGATCAACTTCTAGTTTTATGCTAATATTCTCATTTTCTAAGCAGAAACGTTGTATAAGTGGTAAGTTCATCCAGTGATATACAGAGTCCACAGTGTAAAATTAACCGTATTTTTAGTGAATTTTGAGTTTTGAGTGTTTAGAAGGTTACTGCTCTTTCCCCTCTTTTCTGTGCTTTTCTTCCTTCCTTTTCTTCTCTACAGGTCATACTACCACTTCCAAAAACAGAATGTTAAATAAATATGGCTACTTTATAAGAAAATGAAACTTCGTGAATGTTATGTATTGTTTTAGAGGGTGGTTAAAGTTCCAGTATTATATTCTTCTCATTACTTATTGCTACATATTAAATCTCAGGGCTTTTATCTAGAATTGAAATCCCCTTGCTAAACCTCTGTTGATGCTATTTTTCTCCTTTTCTGTCTTGTTAGACCCTTCTTAACTTTTTTCTACCCAAATTCTTCTTTTTTCTTTAAAAAGCTATTTGAAATTCTTCGCTCATTTTTCTTCCCCCCTCCATGCCACAATACCTCTGTACCCAAACCAAAGGGTTTAAATTCAGACTGTGCAACTCGGGAAGGACAAGCCTGTGTCTGTTTTTCCTTCACCTTCCTGACATTATAACTAACCACAAGACTAATCATCTTTGTGTTCAACCTTGAAATCTGTGGTTTTTAGTCTTGGAACTGACGCAAATGAGGAGATTCAAGGAGAAATATATTATCTGCATTACTGCTTCACTTTTGAGTCCTTGCCTTTAATCAGGACACAGTGCATCAGGAATATGATGATGTATACAAAGATGAAAACTCTCCCTACCCCAAGGATAACTAATTATGGAATCCAGGAAGACTGTTAGATACAAGCATTTACAGGGGCACAGGGAAACCCAGTCGTTGTTTGGATCAGCATACAGACAATTAAGCACTGAGGCATTACAAAGAAGGTTTTGAAGGAATATAATAACTTTGTGGAAACAGTGGAGAACAGCCCACAAGCATGACTGTCAGAATAGCAGACACATTCTTATCTGACAATCAGCAGAGACTGCCATCAAAGAATGCTGAAAGTAGAAATTGACTGGGAAATGATCGAGATGGTAGATAGGGTGTGCAGACAGGTTATGAAGGACTTTGAAAGTGAAGACAGAAGGCTTGTGTTTGATGAGTGGATAGTTATATAAAGTTGTTGCTTAGGTGGTAAAGCTAGCTCCAGGTCTGAAGCAGTGCTTTGCTGTTTTTCTCCTTTTCACCTGAGTTGTAGTAGTTCAATTGAATGTGGCTGTATGGACAAGCGGTGCTGTTTTTTCTGAGTGTATACATAGCTGTTCAGCAAAAATATGGTAAGACTTAAAGTCAGAGTACTAACTAACAGTCTCTAGTGGCCCACCTTCCTGCTTCTTGTTTGCTCATGTAGAAGCTCAGGGTCGTTATTTTTTTGAAATATTTTCATTTGGTACTTACTCATTTTCATAGTGGTATCTTTAGTTCAGTAAATCTGATATTGAGTTTTGACACTTGCATACAAAGTTTAAGGTGAAGATTGTATTGAGAGCTGCCCTACAGGAAGCAAACTATGTTGGCAGCTAGTGTTGAATCATAATCTTAGGTTAATCACAAATAAGAAATTCATCATTAAACAGCCAGTTCATGCTGCTTTTATTTGTGTTTTAATAGCTTAATGTTACAAAGGGGATTTTACCTGTTTCTGTGTGTGCATGCATACAAGTAAGTATATATAAGTAACAAGAACAATTTTCCGTATTACCTTTAATTAAATTCCTTTGTGTAAATTGGACTCTAAGTAGTTTAGTCGTTTCCAAAGGTTCAGGAAGGTTTGGCAGAGCCTTTGGCTGGGTTTTATGCCATTTTTGTTTTGTCAAGAACTCCAGTCTGAAGAGCTCTTATGCTTTCTGTGAACATTTATATGTTCTAGCTGGGCAAGGAAGAGTGACCATGTAATTTACCCATTTTTTTCTACTAAGCACTTTCACATGAAAAGAAATGATAAATGATAAATTGTCCCAGTGTCTTGAGAATACCTGTGAGACTGTTTAAAGTGAGAAGGATCTGACTAGGAGGACGCATTTCTGAGCAGCCAAACAATGGATGACTGAGCAAGACAGGGAAAGTATGAGTGCCCACTGCAACCAAACTTTCTGGTTGTTTTAACATTTTCCCATTGTTTTTATTTGTTGTGACAGTACACATATACATGAAAGATGTAAACAAGATATGTTTTTCTTACTTTCTGCCAGCTTGTCTCCTAAATGCTCTCTATAACTGGCTGAAAATGAAATGCTTATTAAAAGATTTAAACTTGATAGTTTCACTCCTTGAAATATTTAGTCCCGCAAATGTCAACATTATACGTGTTTAAAAAGAGAAGCCAAGTACACTGTCAGGCATGTTTACTGTGATAGCAGATTCAGGAACAGAAGAACAGTCAAAAATGTAGTTGGGGCCGTATTCTTACTAAGAAAGTCAGATCTTGAATGCAGTTTATTGTTGTCAAAATGGTTAATGTTTGGACTTGGTCTTGGTTGGAGCTGAACTGGCCACTGAATGAACTGAGTGAAAATTCCTGTTGTTTTGTTCCTTCTGTCCCTGGAGCTACCTCTTTCTAAACTGAGGGTTTGCTTCAGTTTGCAAAAAAGTGATTGAAAGACAGTCTTTGTAATGCAGTGCTGGTAGCTGTAAAGCTAATTTGACATGGACGTATTGTCTTGTAGCTGCTATATTGGTGGAGGATTGCTGTTTAAAACCAAATTTATTCCAGAAGTAATAATGCCTGTCAACTGCTGGGGTTTTGTTGATGTTCAAGACCTCAGGTTCCCTAGTTGCCTTGTCATGATTTGTGGTATTTTATATCTTTTAGTGTACTCCTACAATCAGTTTGTCTTAGGCGTATGGACTAGGCTTCTTGTGATCTATTATAAGTTGCTTTTTTGCTTTTCTAAAATTTAAGTATTTAGAATTAAACATTATTTGTTTTTTTAATGACTGTTTGGCTATACTGGCTGAGACTGGCTCATTGTCTTTTTAAGATGTCTGTTGTGTGTTGGGAAACATGGCCTTGCCAAAGAGGAAATAACACTTTTTAAGTTTTAAGCAACCCATTGCTCTCAAAAAAACCCAGTTTAATTGTCCTTTAAGTTCAAGAAGGACAAATATATTTTCTTATGTATAAGCAGGGGTTATATATATTAATGTTTTAATCCTTTATACATATAAGTGCACGTGAACTTCATTGTAACTCCCAAATCAATGTCCAAAGTTTGGAGGCTGAGCTCTTTTTCAAATGCGTGTGTGGCGCTAGCTCTGTACCTCACTTAACATATGACCTTTCTATAGGCTGTTAAACAACCCTGCAGCTGCAGAGACTGCAACTCCAGTTTTCTTCCTTCAGCAGGCAGAGCTTGAGTTAACTGGATGATTGCAGGATATGTGTGTTTCCAAGAGACCTCTTCTGGAGNCTGCAGAGACTGCAACTCCAGTTTTCTTCCTTCAGCAGGCAGAGCTTGAGTTAACTGGATGATCGCAGGATATGTGTGTTTCCAAGAGACCTCTTCTGGAGCCCTCTCTGACTTGCTCTAGGGTCCCAATCATATTTACAAAAGTAGGCACTTCAATTTATACCAGATTTGTGGTGTTGCTAGC
>RSEF01000002.1:140214480-140236425 GCA_003993805.1 Himantopus leucocephalus
ACCCATGTGCAGGACCTTGCCTTGGCCTGGTTGCACTCACTTGTCATGAGGTTTGCACGGGCCCACGTCTTGAGCCTGCCCAGGTCCCTCTGGATGGCATCACCCCCCTCCAGCATGTCTACCTCACCACACAGCTTGGTATCATCAGCAAACTTGCTGAGGGTGCACTCAATACGACTGTCCATGTCTCTGACAAAGATGTTGAACAGCACAGGTCCCACTACTGACCCTTGAGGAACACCACTCATCACTGGTCTCCACTTGGACATTGAGCCATTTACTGTGACTCTTTGAGTGTGAACATCCAACCAATTCATTATCCAGTGAGTGGTCCATCTGTTAAATCCACAAATGAACAAAAAGGTGAGTCTTGCATGGTGTGGGGATTTTTCTATTTGTGCCTGCAGTACTGTTTCAAATCTTGTTTTAGAAATAGTAGGAGGGCAGGCAGGAAGATGGGGAAAGGAAGACAGGGGCGCTTATTAACATCAAGGTCAGCCTATGCATGTAGGAGGCTGGTAGGCTTGAACATTTTCAGAATGATTCTTAAACTTTACTGCCTGAGAGATGTTGTATGTTTCAGCTTTCTACTCATCACTTACTTGGGATCACCACTTCTTCACCTGAGCTGTTTTCTGTTGCTTGAGCTTATGCTTTGCCTTTCTGAACTTCCCTTCCTTGCTCCAAGCAGCTCTCTCCCTTAACTTCATTTTGAATATGAATACAGATTTATTGGAGCTATTGCATAATTTATTTTGCCTTAATTAGAGGAGTGCAAGACCTCAGTTTTGGGAAGAGTTCATGTTGTTTGGGATGAGTACTGTACAAGCAAGCTCCCCCTCAGAAAGCCAGGCCTTCAAAGCTTGTCCTGCAGTCCTGTACTAGTTTCCATAAATACTAGTTTTATTCAGAATCCGGATCTAAAGTAGGCTGAAAATTAAAATAGCAATTAATTAGAGGACAAAGGTAGTTTTTATCAATGTTTACAGTTTTGGAAACGTTTATTTCTTAGAGATTAATGAGTCTTAAAGATTAACAAGTGCCTATGACAAAATAAGTCCTATAGTACTGTCTTTTTCAGTTTAAATTTATACAGTAAATAAAAAAAAAGAGATTTGGATTCCATTAGAATAGCTCAATCCCTTTAATAGATTAATTGGATGATTCTCATAATTTAAAAAATTGAACGCTTGCACAATTTCTTGTGGGAGTTTCAAAGTATTTTCATTTGGCTTGGTAAGCAGAGGTAGTGTGCATAGATTTTTTTTTCTCATGTAGGGTTTTTTTCTGACAGTAAAAATTCAAATAGTAGTAGTCTATCACACTTCTGTTTATAAATAGAGCTGTTTATAGACTTTCTTGATAAAATTTTTAATGAAAAATAGTTTGTTTTAGCAAAAATGGCCTTTTCTTTATCCTATTGGGAATGCTACCCTTCTCCTGTTTTTTCTCTTTGTTCTTTTGGGAGCTTTCTTTTCTAAAAAGTTATTCCATGAACTCTTTAAATATTTGATGTTTTGTCCAAAGCTTCTCATATATAATTCTATGATTCTATAAACCACTTATTTAACATCCTAGTGAAAAAATATATATAAGACTGAAGTCAGTTCACCATTGGAATATCATGCCTATTCTTATGATCCATTTTCTTAATTGAGTCATTCCTTTTCCAATCTTTTAATTAAAATCACCCCTTTCATGGGATCCTAGCTATATTACTTCATTTAACATGTTAGAGGACAGTGATACATAATATGCATTTAAATATAAATTTAAATTATAAACACTTTTATATATCATTATCTCTTTTTGCTATAATCTAAGACTTGGAGAAAAAAATTTATTAGCAGTAATGTACCGTGTGATTTGGTAGAAAGAAGGAACACAGTGTGGTTTTGGGTGTGTGGTTTTTTTCTTCTTTTGTTGTATGAGGCTGCAGATAGTATGTTCGCACATGTTGAGTTACATTATCTGCTCAGTAAATCAATTCTTTTGCTCCTGTGTAATAGCAGCTGTGACAAACTTCTAGCAACATGTAAGTTGTTGGAAAAAGTGCCTAATAAAACTGCTAAGTTTAATTGAACTTCAAAACGAGTCTCTAGTACGTGTACATATTCAGACACAATTGTCTCTGGGGCTTAGCCTCTATTTTATTGAAACTAGCTGCCTGTTGGTGTTTGCTGTGTAGATAGCTAATTTTCTTCTTTGCGTGGGCCAAGCACTGACTACGTAGGTTATGCAGAAGGCTTCTTGTTGCTACAGGGTGTAGTGTTTAAGGTGCTGCAGGAGATCAGCTTGGGGGCAGCAGTGTTGCTGCTTCACTGCCCTTATGGTGCCTGCTGAGAAGTCTGCAAAGCACCTGACTCCCAAGGTTGGCCATCTCATCCCTTGCTGTCCACAGCCCTTCCCTCACCTTGTGTGTGGCCCAGCAGGTTCCCCAGTTGTCAAAACTCACATGTGGTTCAGTAGCTTTACCTAGTCTGTTTCATTGCAGCAATATGTATTACTCTTAATTAATGCAGTTCTGAAACCAATAGTTTGGTTGCCCAAAGATTAATTTGAAAATAGTTAGTCATTTTAATTTCCTACTTAGCAGTGGCATCTGCACAAAATACCATGTGAGTAGCAGGTAGTTTCATGATTCTCTGGGGGACGTGGTTTGCTACAGCTGGTTTTGCGGTACGCTTATTCAATAAAATGTTTTACTGAGTATCTCATAACAAGCTGCTGTTATACAGTCATGGTGGTATTTTGTAATATACCTACAATAATCCACCTGCATGGATTTCAGCAAAAGGTTTAATGAATCGAGTCTTCCGCCACTGCTGACCTCCTCCTACCTCCCCACCCTGAGTTGGAGAATGTCCCAAACTCTGCTTGAAAGGTAATACTGGGGCAAAGTAACTTGGAAACTCGGGCTCCTTCCACCTGTGAAACACAGCTCCTTCCTCCAGATGGGGGGCAGGGGGAGGAAAAAAACGCCCAATCTTGTTAGGTATGTAGAGTTAACAAACAGGCCTTTAGTTGCTTGTCTGAAATGCTTGAACACCGTATATTCATTCTAACTATATTGTCTTATGTGCTCCTGTTTTACAACAGGAACAACTGGATGTATCTGAGGTACATACTGGCACCTAGTTTCTGAACATTGTGCTGTGGGATATTCAGATGGTTTAAAAGGTAGTCATCTAAACAACTGTACATTAGCATGGGAAAAACCATGTTTCAAATAACTTTTCTAGATCTTGCAGTATTTAGTATACATCTAGTAATAGCTGTGTATGTAATTGTCCCTATATGATCAAAATCAATTATTGGACTTACTTTTACATTCAGATGCCAAATTAAAATTTACTGTCGAATGTGAGAGAGGTTTTTTTTCCATTTAATAATGCTGGAACTAAGATGTACTGCTCTGTGTGTAGTTCAACTTAGTATGCTGTAGTTGATTGAAGTATTGCTGCGAGATGCTTATGGGAATTTTCTCATGCTCATTGGTTTGGCTGTTGTTCAGAGAGCCATTTTCATAACTTCTTCCAAACTGTTTTGGTAAGCTTACAGATCTTGCATATAATAGGCCATTTAGTAAATTTTAGTCCCTTTAAAATCTTGTAGAGAGACAATCATGTATTTGAGTTTTACATAGCAAAAGGTACACCTGTGAAAGAGAATAAGGGCAATGTCTTCTACTCTTTTTTTTCTTTCTTGGATTAAACCAGGGGACTGGCCATGCTATGACTTACACTCTTTGAAGGTTGTGTTTCTTGTGTATTAAAGATGCTGTTTTTAAGGAGCACGTTGTTTTTTGTTTCTGCCATTCTGCTCTCTTGTTTCCCTTGCCTTTTGTCATCTTTATCCTACTATCCCATCTCCATTTCTGATCATCTACTAGTCTGTCCTTTTTGGCACTATTCAGTAGTCAATATTGGAGTAACTAATTATTGAAGAAGCTTCCTACCATCCTGGATGAATAGGCTTTTAAGACCAACAGGAGCTTTTTGATCATCTAATCTGATTTTCTTATAAGAAAGTGTCTATAAATTGAACTGATTTTCCCTGACCTTTAAGGGCTATATAAATCAGGTTTCTTCCTTGGGCTAACATACGGCACACAAAAACATCAGTTTAGTACCCGAAAGTTTTTCTTGGGTAGACTTATGAAGGATTTTTTTTTTAAACTTGACCGGGATGTTTGTGAGGCTAGCCACCCTAGGAAATTATTATCTCTGGCCTTGTTACTGGACGCTTGGAAGTACAAGAGAAAACTTCAACTTGGTGATTCTCTCTGATGTATATACTGCCACAGGGCTGGTGGTGTCCCAGACGCATGCTCTGGGCTAATGGAACTGGCATCAGGAGAACAACATGAGACTGTAGGGTAGAAGACAGAAATAAAGAGTACTTTCTCCTGTTTCCTTCCTGACATTAGGAAACAGAGGAGGATTTCGTGTTCAACGCTTGTTACAGAGGTAACCAATTTTTAGAGTGGATAAGCAGCTCTGTGCGTGTTTTTTTTTTTTTAATTCAACTGAAAAGCCTCAGTACTTTTCAGAGCTTGCTCTTCTGTTCCTGCAGTTTTCTGTCCTTCATGCTGCTGATGCAGCAGTCAGCAAAAATTCCTTTTGGCAGCCCTCAGTTTATAGTGCTTTTGAAGACTTCTGAAGTTGAGGCTAGAGCTGGTTAGTATATATTTGTGAGGACTTAATCTTGTTCAAAAAACTTACAATGTACAGATGTTCTGCAAAAAAGAAATGTTCCTATTGTCTTTGGTCATTTGCCCATTGAGATAGAACCCAAAGCTACTGTGAGGAGTTACTCTGTGTTGTTGCTTTCTGCAGCTGTAAGTCAGAGTTGATAAGGAAAGAGTAAGAAGGTGCTGTACCATCAAACTTGGTAAATCCCAGCCTTTTTTATGTGTGATTCTTTAGCAGCCTTGAAGTGCTTTCCTGCTTTTAGGAATGTGTAAATAATCAAAGGGGTCTCCATCCGTAAATGTCTTGGTGCAACCCCTTGAAAATGATGGGTAACAAATATGATGTAATCAGTGATTTACATTAATCAAAGCCCTCTGAAATTGAAAAGCTAGTGTCTCGGTATGTTGACTCATCTTTAGCACCTAATTACAGTGCAAAGCTTTTACTCTAGAACAAATCCCAGTTGGACTTATCATGTAGAAAAAAGAGAAATGTCTTTAGAGTCTTCTGCTGTGTCTTACATCATGCAGGTTAGGTTTTGAGACATTTAGATTTTGTTATGCTTGGAGCTCAAGAAGTCTTCAGTGTGATATAAGAAAAATGTAATATTCCAAATCCAAGTACATGTAAGTAACTATTTTTGTTGTGATTGACCTAAAATGATGTAGGGGTGAGGGTGGTTTGCATTTTGAAAGAAAAGTGTAAGCCTGTGCTTGGTTTTCTAAACCAAGCATATTTTTATGTAATAAATAAATATGGTTTTCATTGTATATTTTTAGCACTGTTTTATAGACTAAAAAAGTATATAATCTCTATACATTTTAAAAACCTGATCAGACAAGGAAATGTTTCACAATGAAGTCTAAACCTGAGTGGGGGGAAAAAACAAACCAGGCAAAGATCTTAAATTTACTGGGACAGTTATGAATAGTTATGGATGTTTGTTACAAAATAGTTATGGATGTTTGTTACAAAAGTAACAGACAAAAAATATTCTCCCTGACCTACAATATATACCACATGCAAAGTTTTTGATTAAATACAAGGGTATTTTTCTGGTAAAATATAACCTTGTGAATACCACAGATGAATATAACTTCACAGAATCACAGAATGGTAGGGGTTGGAAGGGACGTCTGGAGATCATCTGGCCCACCCCCCCTGCCAAAGTAGGTTCACCTAGAGAGGTTGGACAGGAATGTATCCAGGTGGGTTTTGAATATCTCCAGAGAAGGAGACTCCACAACCTCTCTGAGCAGCCTGTTCCAGTGCTCTCTCACCCTCAAAGTAAAGAAGTTTTTCCTTGTGTTCTTACTTGATAATTAAAACATTTTCATATGCTGTTTTGCTAAGCTGAGTACAGGAACACAGAATACTCATGGAAAATATTGTGCTGTATTCAGACCACCTGCATTTTTTTCTTAAATTTATTTTGCAGGCTAAATCTAGGGGAAAAACTGCATAGTATGAGTGTTGTCCATGCAGACGTATATGGGACCCTTTTGTTTGTGGAAGTAGTTGTGAAATAATGTCTTAATAGATAATCATATTAGATCTCTGACACTTCAAGCAAAAGTTTATAAATATATAGTGTGTATATACACATACACAAACTCATATGTAAATGTATATCAGTTTAGCTGTAATTATATCCACGTATACTGTGTGTATATTAATACATTTTATATACTATGTTGATGAGCATTGCCAAAATATTTTCATGAATTAATATTTCGTGGAAAGTAACTGAAGACTTTTAGTCTCTGCTCCTATGTGCAGATAGGAGCACTTAAGAGCAGAGGGTATGTGATGGGCAAGCATGCACATAATGTGATTATAATCCAGGCACAAAAGAAGAGCAGAGGTGGAAGCATCCTTGTTTTCTTTTTTTTTAGATCTTACATGTGATGTGTTAATTTTTAGCTGGAAATGACATTTTAGTAAGTGGCATCTGCATATCTAGAAGAATTCATAACTTAAATTTGTAAATAAGTTAGACCTTGACACTTGTGATTTAAATTTATAAGGGGTTTAGATGATAGCACTGTGACTAGTGGTATTTTTGTCATCTGGGGTTTTTATGAAAAATCGTAAGAGTATATATAAAATTGATAAATTTCCAATATTCTGTATCATGATTTGGCATGAAGTTTTGGCTTGATAATGTAGATGCTCTTTGTTCTTAATCTATATTGTTACTACTTCATTTTTCAAAGAGTTACTAAAATCTACCAGTTATCTATCTCTAGTATTGTGTCTCTTATTTTTTAACCATTGCATTGAAACCACAGCTGTTTAATCGTATTTTAAATTAATTTTTATATTGCTTTTTCCATTTAACTGTCTTTGTTCATCCTAATGCTTGTAGAGTATGGGATAGTTTAAAAAAAGGCTGCATGTGGATAGAAAAAGGCTGTTCATCATTTGGCACAAATGCTTACCTACATGTAAGCGTGCCTATGTGCTTCCACAAAGGGAACAGGGTTAGGATGAAGTTCTAACTGCCAAATCATATTTCTAAAAACACATAGAAAGTCACAATGTAGGAAACACCATTTAGTATATTTAAAAGGACGGATCTTCAGATATCATTGTGTGATGATGTTGAGACTCATATCAGTATGACACACTGCCACAATCATGTCCTGTGCTAACTTTCTTGATATGTAGCATATTGTCTATTTGAACCTTGTATTACAGTTTAGAAACTGATTTAGAGGCTCACATAGACATAAAAGGACTATTTAAGTGCTCAACGCTTCAAAATTTCCAGGAAATTTGAAAATAACAATGTGCCAGCTCATTAGCTATATGAAAGCTAGGTGCATTTTTTTCTTACCAAGTATAAAACAAATAATTAACCTCTTTGTGCAATGAATCGCAAACTTGTGTTCCTCACCAAACAGTAAATCTTGAGAAAGAGCAGCTGTCGGAATCAGTTGACCATGCTTATTCTAAGATTTCAGAAAAAATATTGCTCGAGCTGACATGTTTTAGAGCTTTTTATTTCCAGAGCACTTTAGCAATATGTATAATATGTTTCAATACTTTATGTTGAACAAACATAGTTTTAAAAACTTTTTTTTAATGGTATATGGGACTCATTCAGAAGTGATAGTTGCAGTGTCCAAATTTGTAGGCACAAGTACAGTATAGCTTAATGTGCTCCGAGATGTGGGGTAAATACTTGGTCCACAGGCTGTTTGAGGGGGAGGGAGGGGAAAGACGGTAGTGAGGAGACCTGCCTGGAAAGAATAAGTGGATGGTGTTAGTGTATGGTGGATTCAGGAGTGGATGGTCTATGGTCTGTGCCACAGGAGCGTGCTAAAGCATGAACGTGATCCCTGGGTGATTGCCATGGGTGGACAGTCCTGGATTGTCTTAGTCCTTAACTTACTGGTTTTACCTTAAATTCACATCAAAACTCTTTTTGTAAAGTGAGGGATTTGCCCTCTGAATAATGGAATTATCTGTTGCAACTGCTCTTCACAACTGCAGATAAAAAGCATCACTCAAGGAAAGCTCTCTATTCATTTGGTATGAATGTAGTTGCACTTAAATGAATTTGTAGTATTGTGGGTAATATGCTTTAAGTTAGTTTTTGAAGAAGCTAAAACTCTCCACCATCCCAACAAATATATACCATGTGAAATGATAAATGTTAGAGAAACCTGAATGAGTCGGTGACTTAGTGGAGTGGTGTGTTACCTGTGATTACTCATGTCAAACTTAAAATTATAGATCAGATTTCTTAATGTAAATGAATAGATAAAAACCTGATGAATTCTAGATTTAAGAGAATATTTTTGAATGTAGCTTTAAATATGTTCTTTCGCCTGTGTTATTCAGTAGTTTTGTTACAGATGATGTTCCATGTTTTGATTTGAAACAAGATACATTATTTTCTTCTTCCACATTAAATGCTCCCTCAGGTTTCCTGCTTGGCATTATATGAGATTAGAGGATGTTTCCAGGCTTTTAACTTTCCCACATACATATTTTTTCCTGAAGTTCTTTTGATTCTTATTTCTCCATCCTGTTGTCCAATTTTTAATCTCTTACTTTTGCACGTGGCTGGAGTGTGCAGTTGAGCACCAAACAGTAACAGTCCTGTCCCGGTCCCCCCACGTCCTTTCAGAATATTTATATGTTTTGTTCCCCTGGGCACTTAACATCATTCCTTGCTGACACTCACTTTCCTCCCTCACGTTAAACCTGTGCTCATTCTTTCATTGCAATTTAGGCCAGGAATAAAATTAAAATTATTTTCCATTCAAAGTGAGTGGCACAGATTTGGGAGAAGGGATTTTGCTGTTAATTTTATATTAAAAAAAAAAATCCCTTCTGATTAGCTTGTACCAAGGAAGGTATATTTATTTGAAGAATTTTGATATTCAAAATTCTTCAAATAATGAAGGAAGTGGCATGCACATAGTGCTCACTAGAAAGAATGACAGAAGTTGGATCCTGATAAAAAGTCCCTACTGCCTGAGCAGAGGCACACTGTATTTTAAATAAACCAATGTGATAAAAACTTACATGTTCTGTTACAATTACAGAGGTCTTTTGTAAAACTTTGCAACAGTTATAATGTAGCATTGACAGCTACACTTCTTAATACATAGCATTCTGGTGGTTTTGTGTGATTGCTGACTCTTTTAGAAGATAAATTATTGTTTGTTTAGGTTTAAGGTAATGTTTCAAAAGCTTTCTTATTTAAAAAGCAGTGTGTTATAAATAGCAATAAATTCCTTGAAATGGTGTACATGTCACAGACTGACAACTGCAAAAGAAATGACTGATTATAAGCAAAAACTCCTTAATGTACATGTTTTGAAGAAGTTGCACCTATGTGTACTTTTTTACATTGATTAACCAGGAAGTTTTTGCAGCCATTCATCCAGCTTTGTAGTTTAGTCCATTAGTTTTAACTAATGTTATTTAGGTAGGATGTAATTGATAAATTACATTTGGTGAAAATCTATTCTTCCTTATAGTGATGTCTGAAGTTAACTTAAGAAGAAAGAATAAAAATAAAATACAAAATTTAAAGTGAGTTATTACAAATACTGTAGGGCTATTAACGTGTAATTGGAAGTTTAAATACAAGCATTTTGATAAAGTTATCATCTTGTTTTTATAGCAGTTTTGCTTGAGACGACTAGATAGCTGGAGATAACGGGGATCCTCCACTAACTTGGTTTCTGTGTTTAGAATTTGGTCAGCTGAAAAGTTACAAAACTATCTAAATTAGGACAAACGATGTTTCAGCCAGGTGTATGGAAGTCTCTAAAATTTGACATACAATTCTACTCACCCAATAGATTTTAATTTGTTAAAAGTATTCGAATATCATTCATACATGCCACTAATAATACAATTACATAGTATTACATGTATGTGCATAGAATACACAAAAAGTATGCTGCAAGAGAATAACTACTGGAAATAAGTTAGGAAATGAGGTTTTTGTCTTAACATAGCACTAAAACCATTAGTATTCTTTTTGTGAAGATTGTGCTTAGTTCTTAAAAAGGGAAAATTATTTTTTACAAGTGTCATGTCAATGTTCCAATCTCCTGCTCTAGATCGTATTGTACGCTGAGACCTTACTTTTTCTTTAATGAAACTCCCCATGCTTTTGAATTTGCAGAATGCAGTGAAAATTGTGGAGAGTTTCAGTATTGCTGTGCCTGTGGCTGAGAAATCTCTTTCCTACTTGAACCTCCCTATACTGGCAAAAATATCCTGAAAAGTACCATTCACCAGGTGCGTGTTCTGTGGAGAATGGCCACAAGCTCAAGTTTGGCTTGGCCTCATCTCAGACAGTAACTGACGAAGAAAGGACTGCTAGGCTAAAACCGATGACCCAGTGGTTTTTAGTTGTGTTGGGTTTTTACCTTGGTATCTTAAGGAAACCAGACGTGTGTGACTTTGTCATTCAGTCTTCTCTTCCTCTTCTTTCGCGCCGCTCCATTAAATTTTGAACATATTGACTAGTTTCAAACAATTTTGATGGAGAATTAGTCACTTTAAGGATAATAACCTGAAAATTTGAAAATCAGTGGCAGCTGGGGAGACCCTAGTAGGTATACTCTTCCTTCTGACATTGGCATGTATAATCCATTGCCATTTCACTACCTCCTTTCCTCTCTTTCCACCCCTTGCAGCTGCCAAAAGCCAAACACTACCCAAATGATGCTCAGCGATGAAAACAGCTCTCTTGGATAGCAAGTTCTCCAGGCAAAGCTTTGTGCCTCGGGTGTTTGTCTGTCACGTGTCAGAGGTTTGTCGTGATGTTAGAAATTTGAGAGCTGGGGATTATTCAATTTGCTGGGGCCCTGCTGTAGGTATGCTGCTCAATAGTGTTTGGGATTAGGAGAAAATTTGGTCTGGACAGTATTCTGCCTTCCTCTGAAGGAAGTGGGTGGCAAAGTTATGTTGTAATAAAAATTATTACTACATCCTTGACAGGTGCTTGGGGGAGGGAATTCTTGCACGTGGGGTCTGGCTTTCTAATAAACTGCTGTAGGAAATGTGTTAGGGGAAAGTACCCCCTAAAGAAAGTGTGAAATGGAGCTACAACTACAACCCACTGGGACAATGGGGGGAAACAAGTACCCTTAATAATCTGCCACCACAAAGGAAAGTGATGTCTTGAAGAGTCTGGTGCCAGTTGAAATAAGGTTGGGGACTCCGGCTAGCCCTCTAGCAGGTGGAACAGATGACAATAGGAAGAGTGACCTGAATGGGCCAAGGTTTTGCTAATGGTTCCCAGGTGTTGTTTAATGAATCAGTGACGTGATTGAGCCATGCTCACAGTGGTATTTCAATCTTCCTGCAGTGTTCAGGACAACATACTTGCTAAATGCTGGAGAAATAGTGCTCAGCTATTCTTCGTTAATATTTCAAGGGACCTGTAACAAGGATGAGAGTATGTCCGGTCCGTGGTACAGTGTCTTCCAAAATAGCACACAAAAAAATGTAAGCTGGCTTAAGTATCATTACTGTACACAGAAGAAATGCAGTGGTGTAAGAAAAAAAAAGTTTGTTGTGGTGCTGACCAGTTCAGTGGCTGGACCTGTCTGTGGGTGAGGTGGTCCTGTAGCAGCCTGTGAATTGTGTGTTAGGATGGATGACAGCAGAGAAGTCAGACTGTTCTGGAGTTTCCACGTATGGAGATAATCTATTTCAATGTGAAATATATATTCTGTTTTGTTCAGACTTAATTTTCAAGAAAAAGTTGTGGGTTTTTTTAAATAGGTATCAATTCTTCTAACACTCTTAATTTTATTAGATTTTATTGTTTCTGAATACAAGTCAAAAAAGAGAATAAAAATGTTGTAGGTCACTTCTTGTCTCTTTTCTTGTGTTTTGCAGTCTGTTCTCCCAAGTGTTTCCTGTCACTTTATCTTCCCAGTCCTTTAGAGTAAACTGTTTCAGCTACTCTTCCTTCTCATTTCCAGGCACAGAGAATATGTGGGGTAAAGGACCTTTTTTAGCCCACATCCATCCTGTATCAAGGATGCCTCACATCAGTTTTGCTGAAAGAGCTCACCTAGCACTGGTCGTTCTGCTATGTCTCTCCTCTCAACTCTGTTCCTTTCAGGCCACCCTGGTCTGGTAATTACGGAGTTAGAGTTCTGTCTATTGTGTCTTTTGTGGAACAAACATTTAGGAATCGCCTTTTTTCTATCCTTTCCATCCTTCCTTGTGTAGTAATGCCAAATCTTGAGTATAGCTGCCAGTTGCTGCTGTAATATTTGTTACTGTTTGTTGTTTTCTTCTTTGTAGCTTTGAGAGCTCTGGTCATGGATCAGGACTCCACTGTGCTAGGTATTAAACAAGCACACAATGTTACAGAATTAAGATGCCCCCACCCATATCCCCCCAAACCGAAGCACTGGTCAAATGTCCTGTAACATGAGGAAGACTGAAATCTTTAAAAAGCTTATCATAGGAGAAATTGCAGAAAAGCCATTTTGAGATGTTTATTTCTATTAAAAAGCACTTACAGCATGGTAGGTGGCCTCATAATGTTTTAAAAACACAATAAATGTATCAGAAACTTTACTAGACGATCAGGTAACAGTCTATAATATAACTTTGTTTCCAAGATAGAAAGAAGATATTTGTACCACTCACTTCTCTCAGAAAGACTTGCAAAGTCACTTTATTTGTCGCTCTGTCTTAGATGTTGAGAAACTGGGGTGTATTTCTAAGGATCACTTAGTGAGAATAGCCCATTTTATTTATCTTTGGCCTTGTCACCATAGGCTTTCAGACTGACAGCTCCCTTTCTTGTAAACAAGGGAATGTTCCTCTCAGATAATCAGCTAATCAAAACAGTAGCAACATCACAGGGAGATGCGATTGCCCAGAGATGAGTAGGCAGACAGCACACATTGTGAAGTATCGGTGCAACAGAGTTCCTACAAGCTTCTTGGCTTGTAGGGCTGTTGTGGCAGCGTTTTATTCTGTCCACAGCTTTTGCATGGATTTTTAACTTGTACCTCTATTTCAGAGCACATTGTGCTATGCTAATATAGAATTAACAAAACATGTCTTACGATAACAGACTGAGAGATGGATGTAGCCTCCTGATCTAGTATGGGTATCTTGGTGTCCCTTGCTGATCACTGCTACTACGTGTTTCTCTGAATCTAACATCAGCTGAGATCAGATGCAACAATCAAATGCAGGCTAACAGCTTGTTAAATTATTTCTTGATTGCTCCAGCTTGTCCATTATTCTTAACCAGGTTACCCTTGTTTATTTCCCTCCACTCATCAAGGTGCTTTGCTATTGCACCTCTGCACCAAATTTCTTGGCATTTCTTCTTCATTGTCTGGTACATAATTTAAAGAGTTGATTTTTGGCATGTTTCTACATGAAATAGTACTGAAAAAAAATTTTAAGTAGAACAATAAAGACCTTTCATCATGTTCTCATCTGCCATAGAGAAAGACAGAGCTTAATCTCTGAGTACTCACTCTGACATGTGTGTTTTGCCAGTTTGAAAAGATTTAAAATTGGGTTTTGTAACAGTGAAAGAAAATGGACTGTCCTGAAGACTTTTGAAGGTACAACAAGTGTATATGTAGAAGCTATATATAATTTCCACATATAGAGTAACCCAGTCTGATTTGGCTGTATCTTCTTTTCAGTATTTTTTACTGTCATAATTTTTAAATATACATATATGTATATCATTTTAAAGTTTGTGTGTGTTAGACTAACTCACACCTTCCAAAAGATTTACAGATGTCATGTTTATGTCCGTGATATTTCTGTTTGTGTTGTTATGTTTCTAGTTTGCTGTTCACTAGAAAAATAATAAAATTAACTTTCTGTATTTCAGTTTCTGTTTGTTGTTAACTCTTAGTAAAGTTTTCTTTGCAGGGTAATTGTGCAATGAAATTATTTAGGCTGTATTAAAGTTGATAGCTCATTTGTAAGTAATGCTTGACCTGTGCTAGCCAGCAGAAATGTCGCTGCCAGGTTAGACAGAAGAGTATGAATGAATTTGTCTATTTATGTATGTATATAGTGCATATTGAGAGTTGTATAGCAGTGCAACGTAATCAGATATCTTTCTGAAAGCAAGGTCTTGATAGGACTTACCATTTTAGTGAAACTTGTAGTGTATTTTTAAGATAAGATTTTTTAAAACTTGTATTTTTGTTTTATTTTTGCATGGAGAGGAATCATAGAGCAATTTGAGATGATCTCTGGAGATAATCTAGTCCAACCTCATGCGCAAAGCAAGTCCAATTAGAGCAGGTTGTGCTGGGGCTTGGCCAGCCAAGTGCTGAATAGCTCCAAGGATTGAGACTCCACCACCTCTCTGGGCAACCTGTTCCAATACTTGATCACCCTACTGGTGAAAAAGCTCTTGCCCTCCTCGTAATTGCCTGTGTTTCAGGTTTGTCAAAGGTGTGCTGTAAGAGGATGAGTAGCAATGGACACAGAGCCTGGCTCCCTCTTGTCTGTACCCTCCCAGTAGGGAGTGTGGATAGCAGTTGGATCTCCTTTCCCCAGGCTGAGCAACCCCAGTTCTCATAGTCTCCCTTGAGAGAGAGTTTATGTGCTCCAGCCCCCTAACCACCATGGTGGCCCTCCATTAGACCTGGTACTGGTAACTCCATGTTCTTCTTGTATTGGAGAGCTGTAGACTGGGTGCAGTATTCCACATAATGTCTCACAAGGGCCAAAGAGAAGGGAAGAACCATGTGCCTGGCTTCATGCTTGCTAATACAGTCCAGCACACAGTTGGCCTTCTTTGCAGCAAAGGCACACTGCTGACTCAGGTTCAACTTGCTGTCCACTGGGACCTTTTGATTCTTTTCTGCAAAGCTGCTTTCTAGCAATTTGGCTCTTAGTCTGTATAGTTGCACAAAGTACCTCCATCACAGGTGCAGAACTTAGCATTTGTGTCTGGACTTCATGGAGTTCCTGACAGCCCATTTCTTCAGTCTCTTAAGGACCTTATCAATAGCAGCACTTCCCAGCAGTACATCAGCTCCTCCCCCTAGGCCGGTACCATCCTCAGCCTTGCTGAGGGTGTGCTCTGTCCCATCTTCCNCCTTTTAAGGACCCTATCAATGGCAGCCCTTCACAGCAGTACATCAGCTCCTCCCCCTAGGCTGGTACCATCCTCAGCCTTGCTGAGGGTGTGCTCTGTCCCATCTTCCAGGTCTTTAATAAGGATGTTAAACACCATGGTCTTGGTACTGATCCCTGAAGGATGCCATACATAACCAGTCACCACTTGGACTTCATACTTCTGACAACAACCCTTTGAGCCCAGTGGTCCAGCTGCTTTTTCACCCAACTTATCTCCCACTGTCCAGTTGATATCTCACCAATTTGAGAATAAAGTCTGTGCAGGAGACTGTGTCAAAGGCCTTGCTAAAATGAATATATGCTGAATATTACTTTCAGTCTTGCCACAGGCAACTAACTACTCAGCCACATAAGCAGAGTCCACTAGTGGGAAATGAGTTCCTCTCTTGCAGTTTTTGCATCTTGCAATATAAGATATGCTTTACAGAAGTAGAAAGTTATATCTCTTGCTGACTTGTAAAGGATATTAAGCTCATTGTTTTAGAAATGACAAAAGATCAGGAAAAGCAAGATTTTGTAGAGGAAGAGAGATGATAGCCGTGGAGAGCTCTCTGAAAGTTTGTGCAGTAGGTATTTAGGATTGGTTCGGGTTTTAAAATTTTAATTCATAATGGTTGTTTTTACACATTTTCTTGTGTGGGTGTTTTTTTTAACTCAGTTTTCTTTAACTCAATTTGGTGAAAGCAGAGGGACAATATTTGCATAAATAGCTAAGTGAGTCCCAAGAGAAAACATTATTTTCCCATAAAGCTTGCTTATGAGGCATTTTATTTTGGAGGTCTTGCACATTAAATAGGATTTATATATTTTAAAATGAGAATGTCTTTTTTTAAAGAGAAAAAGAACTATGGATTTTAAAATTAGAAAATGGAATAATGAATGAAGATAGTAAACTTGTTAAGAAAGATCATAGTAAACCTCATGTAGTATCTGTTCAGGTGTTGTCAATTGCAATTTGCTTTAAAACCTCACGATGACTGTTTTACATTGCACAAGAAAATTGACAGAGGAACTTGCATGTAAATTTAGTAGCCTAGGTGTCTTTAGCATGTTACTTATGACTTGCATAGTTTTAGATGTAACCATAGTGCTCTATAAAAACATTTTAGTCGTGTACCTAGTCTGACACATTTGCCAAAAGGGAAAAAGGGGCCTGGTTGTGCAAACTTCTATTTGTCCTGCTCCAAAGTATATTTGTATAACAACTCCCATAAGCAAGACCTCAAGTTAAATTTCTTAAGTTTTCTAGGCTTTACTTATGATACAAGCTAGTGAGAAAAGATATTTTTGTAAATGAGCGTTATTTTCTTTAAAAATCCTCTCTCTAGATAAGTCATGAATATTTTTAGTTTTCTGCTGTTGTGACTGTTGTTTGGAATCACTCTTGTTAATGCTAAAATGAATGGGCATTTATCAAATCTCATACTATAACTGAAGTTATTAGCAGTTTTGGAATGTAACTCACTTCCCAGCCCCAGTATAATTTTGACTTTAACTTTAAAATGTTTGTCATCTGGTGTGAGGTGGATTTATGGGAGCGCAGTAGTTTTAGTGCCTTTTGGCCGGGTGTTTCTGATGACATCACTGTGATCTAGACACAGTGTGTGACTCTAGTTGGTTCCAGTGTTAAATAGTTTCATAATTATGCTAGTTTTGGCAGTTCGCTTGGAACTTTTTCCCGTCTCTTTAATGAACATGTTTTACTTCTGGGCTTATGAGACAGCCACATGGTTGAGAAATTAATAGTGTGCCCTTAAAGTTAACATTGAGCAGAAACATTTAGATACAGAAAGCTTTTGGTTATACGTCTACATAGGAGTGTAGTTCCTATAAGGTCATGGCCACTGTTATCATCTTCCAGTAATTAAAGAATACAGCATTTGCTTTATAAAGTATCAGTAGCTGTTGTGAAAAATGGTGTGTGTTCACGCTCAAAAGACACCCATGCAGCACTCTAAAACTTTTTTGATAATTATGTAATGTAAGGAAATGAATGGATGTTATCCCAGATTAAAAAAACTTTTTTCAAATGTTTGGACAGGTTGAATTCTTCTTAAACTTAGGAGGTATACTCTGTTACTTCATGTGTATTAAGTCACATAGGTATATTTCTGAGGTAAATTTTTATGTGTTGCATTTTGGCACCATCTTGGAATGTGTACACTTTCGTGTTGATTACTTTTAGGTCCAACTTGCTCTAAATGGTTGCAACCATTTTCCATCACAACAGACTTGTAGTTCAGGGAAATATAGAAAGCTTATTGTATTGAATTTATTTATAGGTTAAGATTTGAGACTTTCAAAATTAATGCAATCTAAGGGTTCTCCACCTCTTTCCTGTAAAACAAACAAAACCACTCAAAACCCAGTGTGTGTGTGTATTCCTTATTCATGGAAAGCGATAAAAGCTTAAACTGCTGTTATTTCATCTTTAAGTGCTAATAATCATAGAATGGTTTAGGTTGGAAGGGACCTTGAAGTTCCAACCCCCCTGCGGTGGGCAGGGACACCTCCCACTAGACCAGGTTGCTCAAAGCCCCATCCAGCCTGGCATTGAACACCTCCAGGGATGGAGCTTCCGCAACTTCTCTGGGCAACCAGTTCCAGTGCCTTACCACCCTCATAGTGAAAAATTTCTTCCTAATATCTAATATAATCTACCTTCTTCCAGTTCGAAGTCATTCCCCCTCATCCTATCATATATTACTCTATATGATTAAAACATTGCGTAGACTTTGCATGAAGTTATGATAAGATTCATCGAATATGGTTGTGTCGGTATGCAGATAGAAAAGTTAGACTTGAATGTAGTCAGGCTTGATACAGTTAACACTTCAAAAACAGAGTGCCTTCCCTGTGCGCTTGGCCCCCCTTTCTTTTTCTCGTAGCCAACATAAATATTAAAAGGCAAGCGTCATGTGATCCTATCAGATCAAATCATTAAATATGCGTACCACAGCATTCTATACAATCCATAAGTGAGCTCAGGAAAGAAGGAAATGTGCTAATTGAGCTGTTTGATCACTCTGACAGCTAGGGTTTGGTTTTTTTTTTTTGCAAGTTCAACACAAAAATAGCAGTGTGGTGACTCATCTGAAAAAATATTTTTGAGCTACACGGTATGGTTAAAAGTTATTTCAAAAATTTTAGCTTAAAAGTCTATGATCTAATTTTTCTCAGTAAGCTGGAGATGTGAAGGAGAGGTGAGCTTTTCTGATTACAAAATATACATGCTGATGAAGAGGCTTCTGTCACCCCAGTTTTAAAGATAAAGCAAGAGCTTCAAGCTGCCATTATTGCGCAGGTATGCCATGAAGAGAGCAGTGGCTTCTGATGAAATTGCACTGCAGTTAGATGTTCTGAGGGAGTCTTCAGGAGACTCACATTACTTGATGAAAAGCATCAGAAGGTTGTCAGAGATAAGAAAGCAAACAAATACCCTCCAAACAACATTGATGCTAAACACCCATTTCATTTTTTCCATGCATTGGAATGGGACAGTCCTGTATGACTGAAATGGCCAAATAACCATAAAGTAAAGGCAACAAACAGCTTTTTTCAATTCCATTTTCAATTTCCTTGTAAAGTATGAATGTGTTTGCCTTCTGCAATTTCTCCAAATAAGTTCAGCCTTATGGTTCCGCTGCCCCACTCCCCACCTGACACCCCCTAAGATCATATTGCTCTTTTTTCTTAGTGAAATGTTTTTTTCCACTTTATCAGAGAATTTCCTTCTGTGTTCTGTTTTTTCTAAATATGGAGTTGAAGGAAAGAAACTATCTCTTCAATTGTTTTTGAAGTTGTCAACTTCTATTTAAAATGTATCATTACATGTAACTTTCTTTTCTTCATGCGAAAGACATTAAGAAGCAAGTAATGTGAAGATTCCATTTTGTAATTTCTCTGAGATGATTAAAAATGCCAGGCGGCACGCAGGGAAACACATGATCTATCCTGTACAAAAGCCCAGCACAATTTAAACTGTTTGCTTTTTGGTGGTTAGAGGACTTAAGAATATTATAGCTTCACACCGTGGCACTTGACATTTGTTCCCCGAAACCTTCTTTTTGTGAACACGTTATGTGATCCCAGCAGTGCCATGACCCAGAGAGCATTTTGCTCTTTTTTTTTTCTGCAAGGGACTACATCTATTAAAGAGATAATTTGGCTTGGGTCAAAAGTTGTAAGAATTTGCTTCCTCTCTAACCTGCTGTTCTAATACGCTTACAAGATTATTTACCTTACTTTTCTTGGCTTTCTTGCACTTGAGTCTTGTAGTTAAACTGTCAATCTGGAATGTAATGGGAATACTAGTGGGGTATTTAAAAGCCTAAATTCAGCTAACTAAGATTTTCTTGTGTCTGAGAATTTTGTCTTGTAAAGTATATATCATATTTTCTAATTATGAGCCTTGTTTCCTGCTTCTGAATTCCTTATGGTGTATAAGCTATATAGAATCTCAAGATAAGCAGGTGCCCTCAGTTCATTTATCTTTTCTGGGGCCATGTTTTACTATTTTAGAAGTCTGCAAATGTATTTTCTTTCTGAATCAGTTTCAATTAGCTGTATTAGGAAGGACATTACTGACATCTTGGAACTGTCTGAGGTGGTTTCATAAGTAGGCATGTAAGCTCATAAAATTCAGTAGTTTCTCATATTTGTTTTGGTCGTCTGCAGGGCTCTGTCTCTGTTTGAAAGCATGTTTCAGCTGAAATGCAGCTAGATGAAATGTGTTCAATGGAAATTAATTAAATGACAGGGTTTTTGTAAATAAAAGTTAGTGGCAGTATTAATTGCAAATAATTTTTTATGTTGTCAAGCTGGTTTTGTAATAATTCCTGTAGTTATATGCATGTACAGGATTGAATTGATGGAATTACAGTAACAGAAGGTTAATTTACCAAATCTTTACTAAATTGCACTTCCCATACTTATTTTCTTTTTGTTTGGTTGACTCGGTTGCTTTCTTTTCCTCTTGCAGGAAGACCATGAAAGTTGTGGTTCCAGTTCAACAAACCGCAGTACGACGGAAAGCATGAAATCAGCAGTAAAACCACGACGAGTTCAGCAAACTGCGTCTCCTGACCCTGATTTACCTCCAGGTAATCCATAATTTCAGAAGCTGGATTGTATTTCAGTGATAGAAAATACCTAAATTTCATTCAGGTGTCACAGTGTCTAAGTTAGGCTATTGAATGTCTGTCCACCTACAAATCATGTAAAGGTGAGTGAAATACTTGAATATTATAAAATAGAACTAAATTGCAATAAAACATAATTAATGTTTATCTTTTCCTTCCATTTTGTTGAATCCTTAAATGTACAGAACTCATTTATAGCAAAAGATAGATTAGTGTGAGAAACATACAGTAGGGGTAGTGTGCTAGATTTTATCCTCTGCTGCTCTGGTTCTTCTGTTTCAGATCGCTCTGTTTTCAACTGCTCAGTGGTTCACATTAGGTTCTGTTCTTGCATGTTTTTAGACATTATGTTTTCAGATTCTTACAATAGTTTTAAAGGTAAGATTTTTCTCTTTGAGAGTAATAATTCTGAGAGATGTTTCTTAGAGTCCTGTATCTACTGATTGAGACGTTAATTTTTTTCTGATGTGGAATTTGGTACAGTTGAACTTGGTGATACTTATATGATATAAAAATGCCTAAGGAACTATATATCTGATTACTATTGCCTCTGTGTTTGCACAGAAATTTGGAGTATGAGGTGGTGTTTTGTGCAGAAAAATGAAATTGGAGAGTACTGAAATGTATTGCAATTTACTTTCTTGGGGCATGTAAATTTAGGTGGGTTAAAGACATGATGGTTTTGTTAGGCCTTTTTTCCTGTCTTTTCTTAACAGAAAGTTTATACTTACTAGTGTGTGGAATATTATGTACTAAAGAGTATCATCTTGCTTTGGAATGGGTACTTGAGGAGCCAGGTCTGCAGGGTCTCTTAAAGCTCTGTGATTCAGTAAACTCTGGTGGCTTGGAATTGCGGGAGTCCTGGCATCCACTGTGTCCTACCATGGACAGCGCTTCACCTCTGCAGTTCCTTGATGTTTGGTTCTTTGGGTTTCATCTTTGAACAACAGGAGTCAAAGGCTCCCCAAAGAATTGGACGGTTGTATGCTCCAGTGACAGTTTTAGGATTTTGGTTCCTCAAGGTTGTTTCTGTCAGTGTTATCTGTCGACCTCCCAGAAAGGTATAGTCTTAGTGGAAGGCTGGAGGTCTGCTTATTCTAATGTTGACATCTGATGAAGTTAAAACATTCCAAAAGATGTGTTTCCACAGATCCAGGTGCAACATGTGCATTGAAAATTGGTTTGCATGTCATCTGTTATGAACGTATGGTGGTTCTTAATGGTTAGTGTGCTCATATGAATTGCACATATTGTATTTGCAGTACCGTAGCGCACTATCTGATCTGCTGCCATCTTATGTTTGTATTTGATAGATTCTGTACACGTACTTTGTGCTTCTGTGAAACTGTAGGGCACTGTCACCTCCTTTGTTGTCATCACATTCCTTCTTCAACTGCATGGAGTATGTTGGTAGTAAAGTCTAATGATTCAGAGGGAATTAATGAAATCATAGAATGGTTTAGGTTGGAAGGGACCTTGAAGAT
>RSEF01000002.1:140275212-140289317 GCA_003993805.1 Himantopus leucocephalus
CACTTGTCACCAATCTCCATGTGGACGTTGAGCCATTGACCACTACCCGCTGGATGTGATCATCCAAGCAATTCCTCATCTGCCAGACAATCCACGAATCAAATCCATATGCCTCCAATGTAGAGAGGAGGATGTTGTAGGGGACTGTGTCAAAGGCCTTACGGGAGTCCAGGTGGATGACATCTGTAGCTGCTCCCTTGTCCACTGATGTAGGCACTCCATCATAGAAGGCCAATTTATTTATTAAAATACTTGATTGCACAAATTTAAAAGGCTGCTACCAGTTGTGATTTAAGTTTTTTGAATGTGTTACTGGAATGTAGAACTCAGTGTATGTTCCTTACAATTGGAAAGACAAGTATCTAAGAGTGCGAAGCTGCAAAACGTAAGGCTTTTTTGACAACTCCACTACCCCCCATCATTATGTATTAATTTCTATATTTTTATATAGAATGACAGCTTGGTTGCTTAAGACCAAATCAGGTATCCATATGAACTACTCTTAAAATATTTAATGAAATGGTATGTGAAGTTCTAAACTCCATAATGAGGATTTTTGGGGTGAACTATAGGTAGAATGGTGTCCTAAAGTGCCAGAGAACAGCAATTATTATCTGTGTTTAAATAAAAATCAGAANCAAATTTAAAAGGCTGCTACCAGTTGTGATTTAAGTTTTTTGAATGTGTTACTGGAATGTAGAACTCAGTGTATGTTCCTTACAATTGGAAAGACAAGTATCTAAGAGTGCGAAGCTGCAAAACGTAAGGCTTTTTTGACAACTCCACTACCCCCCATCATTATGTATTAATTTCTATATTTTTATATAGAATGACAGCTTGGTCGCTTAAGACCAAATCAGGTATCCATATGAACTACTCTTAAAATATTTAATGAAATGGTATGTGAAGTTCTAAACTCAATAATGAGGATTTTTGGGGTGAACTATAGGTAGAATGGCATCCTAAAGTACCAGAGAACAGCAATTATTATCTGTGTTTAAATAAAAATCAGAAATGCAGCCAACAGCAGACCTGTTAACTTGATGTTAGTGCTCTGTGAAGTCTAGAAAGTGTTTCAAAGAGAAAAATTAAGAATGTGGAAGAAAATATAAAGTGACTATATATTAATGTGAAGTATCTCCTTATTTGGAAAATTATCATATACTGTACTATGGTAGGGATGATGGGACAGATCCTTGTACTTCCCCTGTGAGAGTGGCATTTCTTGGCATCCATCTCAGGTGTTTGCATGCAAATGCGTGCAGCACAGAAAACAAGCAAGAAGAATTAGATATCCTTACGCAGCTGTAGCGTATGACATTATTGGGATTGTAGAGGTATGGCGGGACATGTTACATGACTCGTGTGCTACAATGGGTAGACATAGGCTTTTCCAGAAAGACAGGCTAGGGAGGCAAGCATGAGCCAACTGTAAAAGATGCTGTGCTGCCCTTGCTAGATACAAGGGAGACATGGTTGGGCATGTGAGGGTGGACGGCAGCCTCATCTGCAGCAACTGTGAGATTGTGAGGTATAAAATCACGAGAGAAGTGATTTTTGGATTAGTGTGGGTGGGTGAGCGAATGCGTTTCCTGTTGGTTAGTTGATAAGGGACATTTGGCTTTTTGCTCTTTTTAATTCTTCTGCCACCCTCTAGGGTGTGAGTTTAAGAAAATATCTGCTTTTGTGAGAACAGTGGTGATGTTGATACTGCCTCACCTGTTGTCTTTCTGTACTGCTACAGTTGGGACTGTACCTTTCATAAAGGTTCCAGCTTTGTCGTATGTGATTGATTTTTTTCCAACCATCTATTCTCAATCTCATATAAATAACTGTGTTGGAAGGATAACTCTTGATGGAAAAGCTGTGTTGATTTCAGGAGGATAGAGGGTTTGGGATATGGAGAAGGCATGTAAAAATCTAGATGAATAAAGAAGATTGAGAACGTAGCAAGGAGGTCATACGCTGAAATAACTGCTTATCATGAGGATGACAGGTAAAGCATCTGAAAGGCATTGGTCAGAGAAATGGGAGTAGGTAGTGACAAGAGGATGGGGCAGAATTCGGAGTAACAGTGATCTGAGGTTATTTTCTGTTAAAATGAAACTAGTATGTTCTGTATCATGGGTTCTATAATATTCGCTAGCTCAGACTGTTTTGATTTGAAAATGGGGAGGGAGCGGACAGGAACTTCAGCATTATTTGAATAAACTTATTTTAATTTTCTTATCTTCATTCGTAATGAAATACGCTTTTGAGGGAGGCTACCATGTCATTAGTGTATTATGACAGAATTGAAACTGCTCTGTTAATTGACTGTGTTTTTTTTCTCCCTTGCCTTATTATTTTCTACTACCTCTGAAGGAGGCCTACTTCTTTAATTGCGGAGAAAATTTGAGTGCAAAAGGGATGACGTACCTTACAAATTCACTATTTGATTACCGAAGTCCAGAAAATAACAGTATTCGTGCAGAATTTATATTGGATGCAGCTCATCATAAGGTCAGAGAATTACATTTTTCTTAGGAAAAAAATTTCTAATGCTCTCTAATGTATTTCTAATGATTATTTAGATCTGTGTACTATTAGAGGAATGATTTTCATTACTTTGTCATGTTTAACTAAGTCTTACTTTGCAGATGGCCAAAAAAAAGTAAACCTGTTTGTGTTTTAAAATAAATTAAAAAAAAAAAATGTCCAAAAGAAACCTTGAACTCCCCTCCTGCCTAAAAGCTGAATTAGTGCCATAGTTTCTAAAAGCACTAACTACAGAACACCTGCAGAGAAAAAAAGAGATACAGAGAATGGTAGCAAAAGGTCAAGCTTTACCAGCACATACTTCTTTTAAACCCAACCAGTACGTAGTGCGTGGTCTTCAAACTAAGAAATGCTCTCTCAGAAACCGGATCTTGAGCAATGTTAATTTTATTGTCCGTGTGCTATATTTGTCTACTTAGACAGTCTTGCTAATTCTGCCTTTGGTAGAGACAAATTTTCAGTCACCGCTAGTCTATTTTGTAAATTGTGCCGTAAAACTTTATTCCCTGACTGTCTGCAATTATTAAAGACTGGATGTGGTGACCAAGGTGGTCCCTTCCAGGTATGTTCACAGGTGGAGTTCTGGACTTTGTATTATTGTACAGGTAAGCAGTTTAAAAGTTTGAATATATCTAATTTCTTTTAAATTTAAATTTTACTATTTTCACCTTTTTAGTACTACTGATGAAGTGTAACCCTGAAGGATACCATTAAAAAAAGAAATTAATTAGTGAAATCACAAGTAATTATGCATACTCAAACATTTCCCATAGTGTGTTTTAGTTTTAAGCTTAACTCTTTCCTTGGCCTGTTTTCCATGCTTTTATGATTTGCCTATTTTCTTGGCAAGAGGGGAAGCTAACTTGCTGTATAGTAAGGGATTATATTATGTATTAATCCCAATAATGGCATGAAGTCTTAAGTCTCCTACTGTTTAAAGGTAAAACCACAATATTTCTTAAATAAAAAAGCTAGAATGAATGAGCTTCAGTTTTCAGTGTATTTAATTAGGCAGATCTGTTGGATGCAAGAGGTCAAGTGAAGAATATTTACTCCATTAAAGGTACTAATTAACTAGATGCTATTGATGAATTGGTCAGCATGTCCACTGGAATTATGGATGTGCCTTTGTGTGGCCTCAAATAGAAGTTACATTACCTATCGGAAAGGTGAATTCTTTGGGATAACCTCTGTCCTTTGTTTTGATAAGCCTTTCCGTGTGTTGATGCACAAATCCAAACATGAATATATCTCCCTCATACCAACCTATCAGTTGGTAATCTCAAGATTCTTTCCTAATACAACGTTTTCTTTGTTTGCTTTGCTTTGTTGGTAGGAGACATACACAGAGATAGCTGGAATGCAGAGGTTTGGGGCTTTCTACATGGATTACTTGTACACAATGGAAAGCAGCAGTGGCAAAGGTACCTTTTATTTGTTGTTTACCCTGTTAAATAATAGAAACAAAGAGTTTTCATGCCCAGCTGGTCCTTGACCAACTGTCCTCTAACTTACCTTAGATTTACCATCAGGTTCGTCGTTAAAATGGTTTCATCTTCAGTGATGCGCTTGACATGAGCTGTTTTGGTTAGCTGTTGATTGTTGGTGTTCTTCCTTTTTTTTTTTTTTCCCCTGCATAAGTAATTGCAATGATAACTTTTATAGTCAGTTACTAAACTGAAAATAATTCTCTTGTAGCAGTGGTGAAGTTCATAAAGTATGATGTCTCTTTTTTTTTTTTAAAGTTGTTGTCATTGACTTTGTGGGGGGGAAAAATCTTTTGAGAAACTTTGATTGAAGAATGAAGTTGATCATCTATTTGGTGCAGAAGTTGAAAAGGACTGTCATTTTCTCTTGCAAAGAAAAATGCAAGGATGAGATATAGTGTGGAGAATTAGTCTTTAAAAATACATACAATAAAACTTTTGTGAGCACATATTAGCCTAAACCATGCACACATAGATATTAGCCAATTCCACGTAATTTTTGAGATTCCTATCAATTATTTTCTAAATCTTAGACAATACAGTGGATTCAGTGCAGTAAGTATATCTACTTTTGTGAGTGTCACAAAAGTCAGGACAAAGAAGTTTAATGTATCAGCAAGTAATATGTATATATTTTTGTACAGATATTCTTATTGTGAATTGCAGTGTGATTTTCCCCCCACCCCTGGTGAGATTGTTGTCTACAGCTGCTGTGCAGTTTTATTGCCTAAATAATGCTTTCTTCCCCACCTGTGTATTTATTATCATGAACACTATTTCTGTGAACATCTGTTGGGAATGTCTTGCTATTTTGTGACCGAACACTTATCTGTCCTTGCTACCTAGTCCAACTCATCTGTGGTTTTTTTGCATGTTTTTGTCTCTATGTAAGAGAAGTCTTAACTCCTAATAGTTTTTTTTCTGGACTTGTTGGACATTAAGCATAAAAGGAGTAGGAAAGAAAACCTTCCAGTTTGGTTAGAGGATGGATCATGCAAAGCTTATAAAAAGAAATAAATGATGCTATTGCTTTTGACAGTAGAGGGATACACTAGGTAATTTCACAGTTCTTTCCTGACCCTGAGACTTTCATCTCTGTACCAAGAGTGTGATGTGAAGCTGAGAAAACACTAAGTCAAGCTTCTACTGTAGTGTACTTCTTGTTTAAATAAAGAAATAATTGTTTAATTGCATGCAGAGCATTTATGTAGAGAAGTTGAAGACCTAGGGTAAGCCTTATCACATTTTTGAATTGTGGTATAAAAATTTGAATATGCACAAATTATTTGATTATGAGGAAAAATTGATTTTGTGGAGTATTTTGTCTTGTTTCTCTGAATGCACAAGGAATTTAATGACATCTTTTTCTGACTGTAAGTAACCCATTTCAGAAATTGCTGAACTCAAAATGCCAAAATGCCTGCCTTTTTTTCTTTTTTTTTTTTTTTTTTTTTTTTTTTTTTTGCTTGTGTNTTTTTGTTTTTCTGAGGGCCAGGCTACTGGTATTTTCTTTTCCCCTCCTCAGCTTCTCTTCTATTTCTTTCAGTTTTCTTTCTCAGGGCCTTGGCTTTTATTTCCTGCATCAGTCAACAGGAAAACACCTCACAAAATGTAGCTTGGCTTCCTATCAAGCCTTGCTGTGTGCTTTTATTTCAGTATTACTCCTCTAATTTCGGCTTCCTGACTACATAAAAGAACAAATAGAGTAATTAATTTTTAAGTCAATGGTTTAAATGGTTGTTATAGCTCTAGAATCAAGAACTTAAAACCTTAAATTTTCATATAGTTTTGTTCATCAGAAAAACAAATGTGACATTTTCTACTAGTTATTTTCTAGCTAATTTTTCTGTATTGTGAATCAAGTATGTAATTATTAAATAGAACGTGATCAAATAGGTATAAATTATTTCATTTGAAATGAAGGTATAAATACCTCAAGATTTTGAAAACAATATAAATCTTGCCACATTTTAAATATATGATGTTTATATGGAAGTATTTATGTAAAATTTTACTATTTCTTGCTTTGACATTGTTAACTATGTTTTTAGTTACAGTCAGTGTACACCACCTTCCCTTAAAAAACTTAACCCAACTTAAGTTATGGGAGGCTGTAACTGTGATTGTAAGATTTTTATCTCTCAAGGCAATTTTGGTTTGACACCTTCTTTGCCCCTTTAACCTTTTGTGAAGCATACGATTACTGATTAAACCACAAGTGCCTCATGGATAACATTAACCTCAGGAGTTTCATCTGTCACTTATAGAAGTGCATTAATCACTTTTAGTATTTTGAATGAAAACAAGATAGTCATGCACGGTAGTCTTACTTTGAAACTCTGTCTGTCCTTCCCTTCCAACTTTCTTTCTATTTTTTGTTTGTATCAATACAAAATAGTGATTTCCCTGAAACGTTGTGTAGCCTATCGGTTCCCTGATCAGTGATTTGCATGACCTACAGACCTCACAGGGTGTACTTCTGAAGTTATATTGTGTTTATAATGTGTACCTATCTATTTTTGTGGCATGTTTGTTATGCAGCACCCTCATTTGAATTTTTTTTTTTTTTCAGTTAGAATTAGACATATGGTTTACGGAGAATTGAATACTCGGTGATCAGAAATTATTTTCCTTTATACGTCTGTGAAGTTTCGGTAGTAACCTGTGATCAGCTACTTCTGTAGAACCAATAGATTTTCTACTACATTCTCTTTGCACTTAGTTAGAATTAAATGGAACTATTCCAGAAAGTGGTTTGTGTAAATGCTGTCACTTCAGCATATTATTCATATACATACAATATATACAAATGAGCTTGTTTTTTTTTCTTTTTGAAAAGGTAGGCTGTTATTACTTCTAAAGGCTTTTGGCCTTGATATTTTTTGAGGTTAAGGTTTTTTACACTTCTTAATAGTGTTCATCTGAACTGGATACGGTGTAGAAATGGAAAGACAGAAATGTGTGTTAACTCTGTATTAAATAAAGCATACCCTGACAGCAGGCTGTATGCTGGCTTTTTTTAAAAAAAAAGTCTTTTTCAGGGTTTATTAAAAAGGTGGTAACTTCAGTTTCATCTGAAGATTTGAATTAGGTTTTATATGGTAGTATCTTTCTGTCCTTTTTTTCCTTTTTTTTTTCCCCTTTTTCTTCTCGGAAAGGGTAAACAACCAAGGGAAGCAGAGGCTATAAATGCTGTCACCATCAACTTCTGTTTGGCTTTTAGGGACAAAGTTAATTCTTCTGCTGAGGCTTGTAAAGGCCTGCAGAGCATTAGGGCAGCTCTGTGTCAAATTCGGCATAGTCTCAGTTTATTCCGGGACCTTTTTCCTCACCAGTGCTTAGAAGCAAGAACATTTTGTAGAATATTATTTAAACATAAGGGAAAAAAACCACCCCTACCTAGCCTGCCTTCCTTTTCCCTGAAGCTTGCTTTTCCCATTAAAAAGACTGTTTTGAATGAGTATAGTAAAGGAGGAGGGAGGCTAAAGGATGTGTTCCCCAGAGGGTGAAAGACAACTAGGTTCCTCTCGGGCAACCTGAAATAAAACATGCTTTCTTCCAGTTGCTTTAAAAGTAAGATTTGCCTTGAAGTTATGAAGCACACCATGCCGGGCTGCTTAACCACAAAGCCTCAGCTACACAGAAGCTGACAGGTCCTATGGCTCTTTGACAAAGTGGGGAGGTCAACTGCCTGCAGCAGCTGCGGCCCCCACTGCCCAATCCGATGAGCTGAGCTTGCCTTGCCATTTATGTTAGTACAGACAGATTGTGTTAGTAAGGAAGATGGTGTAACAAGAATTTGGAATTGTCAGATTTTCTGGTGGTTTTGGGTCATATTTCTCTCTACAGGTGTGTTTAGTTTGTTACTGTAACAGAAAGGCAGGAGGTTATTTGATATATGCAAGGAAATAGGTTGATTTGCATCCGGGCAGATGGGTGAAAAGAGGAAGGGATGGGATCTATGTTGCATTGAGTAGGTATTCAAGATCCTCATTGGATAAGAGCTTGGAAATCGTTTGAAAAATATTACTGTTGAGAAAGATCATCATGGAAGAAGTCAAATAATCATGGAAGAAGTCAGTCTACTGCTTACAGAGACCTTGGCTTCTGTGGTATGACTTGATCATGAGTACAAGAAGAACGTATGAAATGGACAACTCTGCAATTGCAGATGCATTAAATTGTGGGAGCCAAGGTGTAATTGATGGCAATGGCTGTGCATTTCCTGGCTTTCCTATTTGTCACAGCTTTGACCAGATGGATTACGGAGTACTTTGCTATCTAAGGAGTATGCGCTATCCAGATTCACTGAATGAATTAAACTGTTGTCCTACAACTTTATCTCAGAACTTTTTAATTTTTATAGGTTAAGTGGTCTCAGAATCCATTTAATCTTGATTCTTATTTTGTCAGACCGTTCATTTGTGTAATGGTTAGCAAGACATTGAATGTTTAGTGCTTGTGTCAAAGCAATGAAGATGCTGTCAAAGTGATGATTTAGTAGAAAAAAAAATCTGAGTTAAATTCTGTAAACTAAGTATGTTAGAGAGGTGAGGGTATTTTTTTTTTTTTTACAAGTCACATGTAACAGGAAAACTTAAGATTCTGAAATTTGCATAATTTAACTGAAGAATTTCCATGAAGTTTGCTTAGAGAAATGTAGTCATACTGTTCGATAGCTGAGTAGCCTGTATACAGTGAATTTGTGATTTTGGTCTACCTCGTTACCCTATATCTATGTCAGAAAAAGGATAGCTGTACTTTACTTGGTACCCTAGTTGCTGTTCTGAACACAAAGGTTATAGATCTTTTGTATACAGAGACTAAACCACCCTTTTATCTCTGTGGTGGTCCTTCTAAAAATGGTCCGAGACATAATTAAAGAAGTTTTCATTCTTGCTGCCCATGCTTTACCTCATCAGTGAATGGAAGGATGGGTCAGTCTGGTTTATGACAATACAAGTGAGTGTGAGTATCATCACTGTTCTAGCTCGTGTACCAGCATCTAGCATTTCAAGGGCTCATATCTGTAGTTTCTTTCCAGCACGTCTTTTCCTTAATTATTTGGGATGGATATCTTTGTGATAAACTGTAGGAAGTTTTGAATGGCATAGCTGTCATTGGCACCTCGTGGTAAGTTGCCACAGAAGTTGAGAGATAGTTTGGATACCTTCAAAGAGTCCCAAGCTTGAGAGATAAAAAGTTAATGGAAAGGTTCCTAAGTTGTGCTGTGCTTGTAGGCAAGGCAGAATCTTGCCCTGTTTGCTCAGCGTTAAACAGGACTAATGTTTGTTTGAACATGTTAAACTAGTCACGGTATATTTATGTGTTCATTTTGCCTTGTTATATTTTCTGTATAAGTCTGTGATCACAGGATTTGAAACAAAAGTAGCTGATGATAAATTTTATTATGTCCAATTGTTTGGTGTAAATTGTTGTTATTTATAAAACTTCTTGTAGTTTCTGGGAATCAGCAAGATCTTTCTTCAGTAAAGAGTGAAGATTTTGGAAGTGTTCAGGAGATGTCTACAAAAAGCCTCATTGTGGGTCCACTGAATCTTCGATTGGATAGCAGTGCGGTGCACCGGATAATGAAAATGATAGTTTGTGCTCTGGAACATGAATATGAGCCATACAGCAGAACTAAGCCAGGTTTGCTCCTATTGCATATATGCAAATATACAGAATTAAACCAGATCAAATTCAGTGCTCTTGAAGGCGCAACTTCCAAAGAGTTAAACTCCAAATCGGTCAGGGGATTTTATGAGTCCAAAGAGCAAAACTTAAAATAAAGATAAAATTAATTGCAATGTCCCCATCAGTGTTGGATATACCTCTGAGAGAATTTCAGACACTTTGGAGGCCATTTTGTTTCAATCACAAGCCTCTTGTTGAGTAAGGAGGGCTTATTTCATTGACAGCTCTAACTTACTTTCTTCTCTAAGACTCCAAAATTATCCCTGTTGGTATGTATTTATTAGATTGAAATAATAGTTATAAAGTATAAAAATGCATGGAAACAAGCTATGATAAACTGTTAAGATGAGTTTCTGAGAAAGAGATACAAATTTTAAAGCAAGGAAAATGCAGTTACGATTGCATTTAGCCCTAGTAGAACCAGCGTGGAATAAAATTATTAAGTATAAAGGGGGGGAATTGCTTTCCGTTTTTTGCCAGTCACTGGCCATTTCTGAAACAGCAACTGTAGGAGTTATTTTATATGTTTTCATTATGTAATTAAATTTAATTATTTTAATATGTAATCCTGATTTATTGTAGATACTATGGATGGAAATAGAACTATGCCAAGCTCAGAAGAAGTCGCATCATTGGAGGAATACATTCCCACTCGACTTACAACATTCACTGTTCTTAAGTGTACAATTATAATCCCTGTGGCAGAATTCAATTTACTAGACCACTTGGTGCCAATAATCATGGGTGAGAAGGTATGTATGCACAGATACTTATTCAGTTCTTTATATCAGCATGTGCTGTTTCATATAAATTTTCTCACTGGGCTGTTATTCCATGTGCTAGATGTATTACTGAATTCCAGTTGAGTTTAGTGTCCGTGAGCCTTCCCTTCAGATACCTAAGACAAGCAGTGTGCGCGGTGACTAGCTAGACTTGTAAACTGAAGGTGTCATGTACTGGTAGGAAAAAAGAATTTGGAAGAAAGAAGATTTTAAATCATCAAGCAGATTCAAAAGAAGTAGCTCTGACTTGAAGTTTTATATGGAAACCTTTTGATCTCTGTACCTGTTATCATTTTGCTGTGCAGGTCTTCCCAAACTTGGTTATGTCTGAAATCTTTAAATACATAGGCTCAGTAGAGACTTCATAGATGTTAACAGCCAGCTCTGTGTGTACTAGTTCCATCCAGGACACCAGCAGGACTTTGGCTGTTACTGAGCCAAACTGCTGAGTCACTAGCTCAGAGAGCCAGAAATGAAATTTCCTAACTGCCTTAATTTGTTTTATCTTCTGGATTTATGTATTATAACTCCACCTAAAGAATCCTGTACTGGTTTTATTCCTACAGGACTCCTTCCTCATTGCACAAAGCTGAGGTACTGTAGGGATGAATCAGTGTTTTGTAGTGAAGACTTGCAGTAGGTTTACCTCTTGTGGCAGAGGCTGGAAGGTATTTTATGGATAAGGGAAGGGACAGGAAGAAGGGGGGGTGGAAAAAAAGTCAACTCTTGATTGAGTTCAATTTCTAGGAAACTTATGTGGTATTAAACACTTCCAATGTGTTTCTGACATGTTCCTTGTACTTGAGGACAAGCTTTTTTAGTGGGATGTATTTTGTGGAAGTTCTCAGTATTAGTGAATTATTTTTGTGTCATCCTTTCTTTTCAATGGTAATTTTTGTCTCAAATGGAGATGAAGTTGTATATTCTGAAGGTGTCATGAATATAACCATATTAGTATTTGTGAAGTATTTATATGTAAGAAAGTTGTAAACAACTTGAAAAAGTTTATTACTTTTTTCTTTCAGAGGTGAATTTGAGTAGTATTACATCATGGAAAACACAATGACATTAAATTGTCTTGATAACATAATAGATACCTGCTGACTAGGGGAGCACTGTCTAACTTGTGCTGTATTTTCTCATGGAATGTGCTTATTTACAGCATGTGTGTGTATGCACAAGAGTACGGAGTATGGAAAGTCTTAATTTATGGTGTTTCTTATAGTGTGCTTGTATAACCATTTTCATTGGTGAAGTGAAATACACCCAATAACCTTACATTAATACTTCACTCGGATCCCTATTCTATAGGCTGCAACCTATATAAAATTTCAAGCATGGGCCTTTTATTTGGTGAGTGACTGTAAGAAGTGTGCATGTTTTTCTTAAATTTAGACTGTTTATCTCTTGAGTTAAGGTAGCTGGAGTGAGTAAACTGGTGACAAATCTGTGATCTCTTGATGTATTAGGATACATTCAGAAGCTTGTAGTACTAGAAAATGAGACATTACCAGGTGCCTAATGGGAAGCATTATTTCCTTTCAGCCTGGAATAGCCCAATGGATTGTGGTGTTTTTCACCGCATGGGCAGATGACATTTTTTAATGGGTGAGCAGCCCCATATTTATTGTATGTTTGAGGCAAACAAGTTGAACTCAAGTGAGCTTTTTGTGATTTTTTTTTTTTTTTTTTGGACTTGGAGTTTCAATTTACATTTCCTCAGTGAAGCTGAGCCTGTTCAAAAGAATAATAATTTTGAATTTTAGATTTAAGGTCATACCTGCATCAACTTATTGTCCTACTTTGATACAAGTTTAATACAATTTTTAGATTCATGGAGTGATTTGGATCAGAAGAGATCTCTGGAGGTGATCTCCAGGAGTCCAATGTCCTGCTCAAAACAAGCCCAAGTAGAGCATGTTGCTCCAGGGGCTGTCCAGTCAAATGCTGAATTAGCTCCAAGGATAGAGATTCAATAAAAAGCTTTCCCATACACCTGTGTGGAATTGCAGTGCTTCAGCTTGTGTCCATTGCCACTCATCCCCTCAGAGTACACTTTTGACAAGAGTTTGGCTCCCTCTTCTCTGTACCCTCCCAGCAGGTAGCTGTAGGCAGCAGTAGGATCTCCCTTTGGCCTTCTCCAGGCTGAATGACTCCAGTTGTTTCGGTCCCTCCCAAGAGAGCTCACGTGCTGCAGCCCCCTAACCACTTTGGTAGCCCTCCAGCAAACTTATTCTGATATATCCATGTCTTTCTTGTACTGGATAGAGTACTTCATTTTAATCAATATTATGAAAAATATAGTTGAATGTGTAAAACTTGCAATTTTGGTTTTTTTTAATGGCATCTTTTTTTTTCTTGCTGAGATGTCTGGCATGACTCTGAATACGTAATAATAAATGACAGTGTAAAGGTTAGATTAGCATGAGTTTAGTATGGTGATAGTGCTTTGGAGTGGTAAAAATGTAAGCAAATATTTTATTGAACAAAATATTTTGACTTTGCATATTCTTGCAGTGGGTTGACCTTGGCCAGCTGCAAGATGCTCACTCAGCCACTCTCTCGCTTCCCCTCAATGGGACAGGGAGGGGAGAATAGGATGGGTTGAGATAAAGAGCAGGAGACCACTTACCAATTACCATTATGAACAAAACAGACTCAGGGAAAATTAATTTAATTTATTGCCAACTAAAACATATTTGGATAGCGAGAAACAAAGACAAGAATCAAAATAATACCTTTCCCCCATCTCCCCTTTTTCCCAGGCTCAACTTCACTCCTTTATTCCCTAACTTTTCTACCTCCCCCCCCTGCAGCACAGTGGGATGGGGAATGGGAGGTTGTGGTCAGTCTATAACAGTTCATCTCTGCCACTCCCTGTTCCTCACACTTTGCCCTGCTCTAGTGCGAGTCCTTCCCACAGTCCTTGAGGAAAAAAATCTCCTCCACTGTGGGCTCTCCACAAGGCTGCAGTGTCCTTCAGGGCATATCCACCTGCTCCACTGTGGGGTCTTCCAGGCTGTGGTGTGGATATCTGCTCTGGTGTGGTCTCTTCCACAGGCTGCAGGGAAATACCTGCTCCACTGATGGAAAGTGGTGCAGGTACTAAACATGCTGTGTCCCTTGCTAAGGGACAGCAGTTCAGGACTAGTGGCTTCTACGTGCCTCCAGCACAAAATAAAAATCTTCACACTCTGAAGTTGTATTCTGAGGGGTAGTTGACTAAATGGTCTGAGTGTCAGTTGATGGTGGGGAATAATTAAGGTCTTTCACAAGTGTACAGTAGAAAATCGGGAAAACAGGAAGAGGTTGTTCTAGAACATGAAATATGTTCGCTTAAATCAGGAACAGTTTATTACTAAACTTGTTCTAGAAGCTTTTAACTTGAAATTGATAATTCATTAGTGAAGGGTCTACAGAAATATGTAGGAAAACTGAACTAATTGGGTTTCTGGCTTATTGGTGTTCTTGTCACCGAGCAGGTAGCTCAGTTAAGACTTAGTGAAGCTTTCATTTTTGTCCTGCTTTGAAAATCTTTGCCAGTGTACAGGAATATTTGCCAAGAAGGCCAACAGCATCCTGGCTTGTATCAGGAATCGTG
>RSEF01000002.1:140289417-140304629 GCA_003993805.1 Himantopus leucocephalus
TAGGTGTGGTGCTTAGGGACATGGTTTAGTGGTGGACTTGGCAATATTAAGTTTACAGTTGGACTTGATGACCTTAAAGGTCCCTTCCAACCTAAATGATTCTGTAAGCTGCGGGGGAACATCCGCTCGGGTGCCTGGAGCATCAGCTGCTCCCCCTCCTCTTTTTCTGACCTTGCTGTTCGTATTGCTGTTTCTCACTTTTTTTTTTTCCCCTCAGTCCTCTCAACCTGTGTGGTGTTTTTGCCCTTTCTTAAATGTGTTTCCACAGAGGTGCCACCGGTTTGGCTGATGGGCTCAGCTGAGCCCTGTGGTGGGGCCATGCAGTGCTGGCTGGAACTGGCTGTGCCTGGCCTGGGGCAGCACCTGGTCTCCCCTCACAGAGGCCACCCCTGCCACCCCCCGCTGCCAGCACCTACACCCAAGACAATTATGGATAAAAAGATTATACATAAATTTTTAAACTTTGAAGAAGTTATTTTGCAAAGATTTGAGGATTTGTATTACAACGACCATAGGCTATTCTGTCTGTAAACAGTGTATTACATGTAGATTTGCTTGTGTGTGTGTGGAGGTAAGAATATGTAAATACGCTAGGTAATACGTCTGTAGTGTAATAATTACATGGTTTTTTTCCCCCCTCCCCTAGAACTTAAGCGGACTGTTAAATGCTGCAAGCTTCCAGCCCCTGCGGCCTTTACCTTCTGTCCGAATTTTGGTGGATAAGGTTAACCTGGAGCACTCGGTGCCGATGTATGCCGAGCAGCTGGTGCACATGGTCAGCAGCCTCAGCCAGCCCTCGGACAACCTCCTTCATTACTGTTACTCACACTGCTATCTGAAGGTAAAAGAAGGCTTGAGATCTGTTTCTTATTGTAGTGTGCTTAGAAAAAGTTTATGTAAGTGTAGATAATCCGAAGTGTTAGCGGGTTTCTTGGGAGAAAGTTTTCAGCTTATCTAAAAGGACACTGAGTAAACACATTTCACAGAATGTCGTTGTTTGGGATCGCTGCTTCTGACCTGAGCCAAATGTTTCGTAATATGAACAGAGAATTTCACATGAGGAAGCTGCGCAGACTGAAGCCCCAAGGTCTTTGTGGCAGGATTGAGTGAAAATAATTTGGGAAGAAACCTTTCCCCTTTTCTAGGATAGAATATGCAGATTGCAGTGAGTTACACTTAGAAACTTGATGCAATGTTATGAGGAAAAAACATCACTTCTACTAGTGTTGATAGAGCAAAACCATGATAGTGAAGGTATGCAATCAAAAACTGTTTCCAGGCAATTTCATTTGTTTTCGTTATAAAAGGAGAAACCTCTGAATGTTCTCATTTACAGATCCATTATGTGAGAGGAGTTCTTATTGTGAGGTTGGGGGAATTTTAAGAAAGTACTGAAAAACTGCTGTGATTATTTGGTTGCTATCGGCTGAGATTTTAGTAGAATGAAAAAGTGAAATCTCAAGCAGAGTTTTAAACAGGCCTTCCAACATTTTAGGTTGTGCTCAGGCAGTTTGAAACCTTTTGGGTGCTGCTAAAATGTGAATACTTACAGCTAGTACTGTTAATTTTCCTAAATTTTTCAGTTATCCATTCCATTCCATGCTGATATCTTAATAGAGATTTAAACAATTAAATTCTTACTATCTGCATAAAACAAACTTTGCCAGAAATGCATGGCAAGCTCTCAGTTTTCTGGGTGACGTGTTTACCTTCTGTCACATTTAAAGCGATTGGGATAGATATATTACAAGTCGTCTGTGTGTTTTTCAGTTTGAGAGGATTTGTTTCTATTCAAAAAGTTTTTACCAGCTGTTTGATCAGTGTTTGCAAAACGTGGACTGCAAATTTTTATAGGATTTATTTGCTAGCTTTAATATAGACCGAAGTGTTCTGTTCTATTATGTGAAAGGTGGTACAGCATATTAAAAAGTCAACTGTACAACCATTTCTTTTCTATATTGAACAGGGAAAAATCATAAAGAATAGTTGTGATGAACCTTTCTTTAGATGCTCTTATTAAGAAAAAAAGCTTTGAAGGGAAGCTTCTCATTTCCTTAAATACTACCTTTTTTAGGCCCACGTTATTACAATTACAAAAAGTGATTTTATTTATTTTATATGCAAGGCAATGTGCAGTCTGCAGATTTAAAGGATATAGAATAATGTATTTTAGTTGATACATTATAATTCAGCATTTTTTTAAAATTCAGCACAGCATCGTTAACATTTTTTGAGCGAAGAAAATATTTTTCTATTTATTCCAATTGGGACGTTATTTTAGGTTTTTCTATTTTTTTGTGTTTGGGGGAAAGGAATTATCTAAAAATAATACACAATTTATTTCATTTTTGTTGAGTATATTTAAAAAATGTGTATATTATGTTATAAAAGTAACTTGAAAGTGATCTCATCATGTGATAGTATACAGTTTGACCAAATTAATTTGTTTCAGATATTTGGTTTTCAAGCAGCACTGACTTCTTTGGACAGTAAAGGATTGTACTGCTTCCCTGTTCCAGTTATTCCCTCATTCAGTACTGCTGTTTATGGCAAGCTGATCAAGTTTCCCAAATATTGGTGAGCATTAAGCATGTACAGTGTACTTAAGTAACGTACTCAACTACTTTTGTGTTTCTAATGAATGGTTTAAAAATGCTAAGCTCCATATAGATCCCTAAACTTCTGTTCTCTACTTCTCAACTATTAAGTCTGTTATCATTAATAAATTTCTTTGTAAGGATAACTGTTAATAAACATTTTAGACCCTAGTTTGCTTGAGAAGACAGGCTACGCAAGCCCCGGAGTAAATGGCTTTCTTCTAGACTTTGTAGAATTCTGTGAACCAGTTTCTGTTCTTCCTTGAATGGATACAAAAGCTGAAGTTATATGCTGGTGGCAAGCTTGATGTGTTTAACTGAACAGGTCAGCTCTTTCTGTTTTAAACTCAACCACATAAAAAGCAACAAATGGGGGGGAAAACAAAAACCCAACCCAAAACACCTCTGTTCTTGTTTACTATTTACAGTTGGAAGTGCTTTAACATTGTGATCCGCTATTGAGCTTTTTGTAATATTTCAGATTTTAAATGCAAACTCTTTTGTTCTGAAAACAATTCTGTCCTTTATTGTAAAATGAGCTATATATTTTTTTTTTACTTTAATGCCATGGAAATACAGTATTTAAATTCAGTTCTGCAGGTTAAATCTTGTGATCATAAGTGTTAGTGTGTAATAGATTTTTATCAATAAAATATTATTTATTAATACATTGTATTTATAAAAATATTTTCAAGGAAATGCGTTTTGGCAATACTTTGGACAGAACATTGGTTCTTTTTATCCCTCATTTTGAGCAGTAGCTCTCTAATACTACTTTATAACTAAATCCGTACAAAAACCGTCTTACATAAAATGACAAGATAACAGGAAAACAGGTTACTGTGTTAAATACTTTGGCTTCAAATGTTCTGTGTTGTATAGGTAATTTGTAAGAGTCATTTGTTTGTGAAAGCTTAATGGGTTAGAAAAAAAAAAAGACTGTGGATATGATTGTTCATAGTGCTAGAGAATATGCTAGTATTTCTCTCACAAGCTGTGATACCATGTTAAATACTAGAGGTTTTTAGCGTAATCAGCACACCACCAGGTGGTAGCAGCCTAATTGACTTCCTCATATTTTCCATCAATAGTTTACCAAAGTACTAACCACTTTTAATGGATTGCTGTTCTGTTGTGGCATTTTGTTGAAAAATAATAAATGTTACCAGAATAACCCATAATCAGCACTAATCGGAGTACTTCAGTACTCTGGTATGATTGACAGCCTTTCCTGACATGACCTGACATTTAACACTAAGCTCTGGTTAGTGATCCTTGTTACTAAACTGTAGAAATAAATTAGTGTTTAATAGTAAACTTAAATTTATTTAGTACATTGTAAAACCCATGGTTAGTTGTGCAAAACAAAAATATTATTTTAGAGATGACAAATGATTGGAAAAAATCTGCCATCTGACAAGTTCATGGCATTCAAGTGCTAGTGCTTTCTCATGAGTGCACTTGCGCTGTCTTTTGTGTGTGCTTGTGCTCGCTGCCCTTGATCTCTTGCTCGCCATGCGTGGTTTCTTGCACTTTACTGCGTGCGGTGTTGCACGATTGCCATCATGCCCTATCTTGTGTCCAACGGTCTCATGCTCACATTCTCTCGTGCATTTTCTTTCTCTCTCATGCTTTCTGTCTTGCTCACTTTCTTTCTCTCTCTCTTTTTAAAAATACATCATGTTACAATGTGTGCCCAGCTGGAAAATAGAGTACTGTAGACTAATAACATAGAAAAATAAAATGAGCAGTAGTTTTGGGGAGTGGAGGCAGGGGAATGGTCCTGCCTTAAAATAGCAAATAATCTATCAGCATTTATTAGTAGATGTTGTCAGACCAACACCATGTGGTCTAGTGTATTCTAAAATAATTTTCATAGCTTTCTCACTTTTTTCTGTGATATGATATCTTTTTAAAACTTACTTGTTTATTAACAGTGTAAAATAATTATATAAAATTAACTTATTCCAACAATTTATCTAAACTAAGCAACACCAATTTGCGGGTAATAAAGTAGAAAAACAAATGAGTACAGCAGCAGCCTGGTTAAATGAAGTGTAGTTTGAAGTGAATAAAACTCCAGATGAAACGCATCAAATAGCACTTGAACTAAATCGAAATCAGCATGAGGACTGAGAGCTTCATTGAAGTCATGCAGTGAGTGAGAATTAGTCTGGTAGGATAACCTGGTAATGTCATTAAACTTAAATTCAGTCCTTCCCCCCAAATTATACCACCTGCTTTATTTGGATTTTTAGATTTCACATTCCAGAGTTTCTTAAAGCACACACATCTGATGCTACATGTGGTCTTCTATTTCTTCGTAGAAAATATATACCACAGACCATACCTTTTTAAAACAAAGACATTTTATGAACTGTTATGGAATCCCTCAGGTAGTATGTTTTGAGTTAGCAGTGAAAATTTCAACTTTATTTCTGACATAAATCAGTAGAATAGCTTTCTTTTCTAGTTTCAATATAATAATCTCAATGTATACGGTGTATAAAATACTGTAGTAATATTTATTTTTTAGAACTAGTTGATAAACATTGGTAGCATGTTTTAACAGATAAAATTTCATCAACATCAGCCCAGTAACTAACCATAAATGTTACGAAAGTGCTCTTTCATTTGCCTACTAGATTGATGTCTGTTTTAATTTTGGTTAATACACTTTCTTCTTATAAAAGAAATGTGCTCAGGCTCACCAGTTAACTAAGTCTTGGACATCTTTTAAATAGTATAGCTAATCTATTTTTATATGAAAGTAAAAACATCTGGTCTTTTGTTTTGGTCAAGCATAACAAGATGCAAAATACAACGTTAATGTCAATGTTTTACAACTACTTTATGTAGTGTTGCATGCCAGATTGTAAAGCAGCTTTCAAAGCTTTCAGGAGGATGTCTAAAAACAACTGAGAATTAGCAGAATATGGTTAAAAGCCTAGAATGAATGACAAGAATGTTTATTGCTAAACAAAAATCTTTAGAGGAATTAGCTGATTTCTTTTCTTTTTATTTATTTTGGCCACAATGTCTGTGGTAACAGATGAGGTAATCTAGTGTAAGATGTTTTAGTGTTATAACCCTCTATCACTTATAAAACATCACTTTATTGCACTTCTGAAGAATATTAAANATAAAACATCACTTTATTGCACTTCTGAAGAATATTAAAGTAACATGAAAGATTACAGATTCTGAATAGCCTTCCTTTATTTGTCTGATATCTGGATTGATAGTGAAGTGTTGTGTCTCTATGTTTTGAGCTAGATGTTGGTCCAGTTATGTGTGTTTTTTTTATTCTTCTTTTCTTGACCTGTCTTCTCTAAATTCCCTTCCTGTGACAAGTGTTCCAAACTCTCTTGTTTTCCTTTATCAGGTCTATGGAAAGGTTCTCACTCTCTCCACCTGTGACAGCTTTTGAGATTCTAAACAATGGTGGAATAGAATTATAAATGGGGATGATGTGATCTATCCCTGCATCCTTTCTATTCATCTTCTTAATCCAGTAGTCTACTTCCAAGGGGTCTGTTTCCTTGAATAGTGAGTCTCCTCTTTCTCATTTTGAGACCGGAGCAATAGTTGCTGGTTTGCTGTCTGCAAGGAAGCACCAGTGCAGACTTGACTAATAGCTGGTCGTGTTAAATTTGAGTGTCTGAACGAACCTTTTATGAACAAGTTGAGGACCTTCTGGGTAAATTAGTATCTAGGGTTTCATGGCCTGCACTTTAATTATTAGAGGGTACAGAGCAGTTAATTGATTGTTCTTGAATTGTTACTCTATCAGAACAAAAATCTGGAATAGAAACTTGCAAATAGATCTAGATAATTACTGGTAATCAAAAAAAGAAATCTTTGAGAGACTAAATGGATACAACTTTTGCAAAGATTCTTTCTTTTGAACTATTCTCTGCAGATACTATCGTAGGAAATAAATTTCAGCATAAACATAGGCAGTGTGCTAATCTTAGTCAAGCGGTTTCTGATGAGGAAGGGTTCTTGACAACATGAGATTTGATTTGTGTTGGCATTGTGTCTCTTTCCTTCGGTGATTTTATTGAAAAGCTAATAATTATTGACAAAAGCTGATGAAAGTTTAAAATTTGCTCTGCTGTTAAAGGAAGTCACATGTATTGTATGCTGGGCACCTCAGCTGCCCAGAGATATGATGTCACTTGTTTCACTTGCGAAAGCTGTGGATTACAGTCCTGACATAGTTATTTTATTAACATGTTCTCTTACAGTACTGAAAGATCACTACAGAAATCTGGATACAGAAATCCTCACATGGAATATATATATATATTTTCTCTAGGCTTTGTTTTTGTGAACCCTTAAGAACATTTATATAATATAGCTGTTCTTAATATTTCAGCACAGATTTAACTGTAAAGGTAAATATTTACTATGTCTCTAGAATGTGTTGCATTTACATTAGATTGGCATGTTAGGTTGTAACCTCCTTTTGGCTAACTATTATACAAAGATATTGAGAAACATACTTTGCCAGCAACCTGAACATCAGTGTTTTGTGTTTTCTTACCTGACTTCCCAGCTGTTATTTTGACTTCGTCACTCTGTAATTGCCAAATGGTTGCTTTGTACCCAAAATATTATCTTTTTTAATTTCCAACTTTAATATAAACATTACAAAACCTGAGGACTCCGAAGACCTATGTTATTACTGTTTAGGTTTCTGCTCAAACTTTTATTACCGTAAAGGTGTTTGTGTTTTTGTACAGCTTATTTCCATTTTTTTCCATCATCTATCCCTTACAAGGCAAACATTCCTCTCTTAATCAAAGCCTTCTAGTGGTATGCCATACAACTGTATTCTTATTGACAGAATTCAGCATTAGACTCCTTATACAATCCAGTAATCATTATAAGCTCCAGTATGAATCAGGATGTGCACCTGCTCATGGCTGCTTTATGGATCATCTTGAAAAATCTGTGTGCACTTAACAGCATCACAATGAATTGACCAGAACGAGAGCAATTTGTGTTGATCCACACGCGGTGTGTAGATGGAGATCTGGCTTCTTGCACAGTAAGAAGTTCTTTAGCAAGGAAATTGGCTCCTGCTGACATGGCCTTTACCCACAAGGTACTCCTGTGATGACAGTAGGAGATACTAGGATTTGCTGCTCACTGAAGAGAGGATTAAAAGTGTATAAGGGGGGGATCAGGTGAACTATGTGTCTTGCTTACTTTTTTGATTGAAACATCTTCACAAGTCATGNATTTGCTGCTCACTGAAGAGAGGATTAAAAGTGTATAAGGGGGGATCAGGTGAACTATGTGTCTTTCTTACTTTTTTGATTGAAACATCTTCACAAGTCATGTCCAGTGAAATAATGCTGCTTAGAACTGGAAATCACAGTAGATTGTGAGCTTGAGAGTCACGAAACGTAGCTGTCATGCAGTTCAGTGCAGTTGTGCTAGTAAGAGGCAAGCAGACCCTGCTGTCAGGAAACACAGAGCCAGATACCCACAGACTGTGAACATTAGATCATAAATCTAGGAAGTTTTCCAATAAATTGACACTTGGGTCTTGATTTTGGCAACCTGTTTTATTGACTAGTCACAGTAAATCAAGACTAATGTCAATTTAGATTGGATGTGGATTGTGTTTCACATGGGCAGTCGAGGGGCATGCTCAGTTTCTGGGTCAGAAGCAGAAACAGGTTGAAAACACATGAAACTCATTTTGTAGCATTCAGTTGTGACTATTAGTTATGTCAGTAATTGGATATAACTGCCAGATGAAAATTCAGGGTATCCTTTGGAACAGAAAAGATCTGAGATTTCATGCCTGAACAGATGCCATCAGAGTATGGGACAGGAGAGAGTTTCAGCCACATCGGCATAATCTGAGTTAGAGCTAGCACATGTAAAAACCTGTTGGAACTATTGTGATATGCCAGTGATATGGGCTGTGCAAAACCAGACAGAAACAGTCATTCTCTTGGGTTCTGCAAAGGTGGTTGTGTAGAATTGCCTCAGATGTGAACAATCAGTCTAGGGAGTATGCTGGATTGCTTTGGCATTGTGTGCTTCTCTGCCATTGCCTAGAAAATGCATCAAAGAACTTAATACTAAATCAGATATTTTTTTTTTTTCAATTTATCGGTAGCTGTTTTCAGTATGGCTTTGTCAGCAATGATTTTGGCACTTTCAGAAGTTTGGTTTACTGTGCATCTTTTTGTGTGAGGAGTAGGTATGTCAATATAGCATAGCAAATTATGAACACTAATATGGGCTGATTTAACAGTTTTAACAGGAGAATGATTTTTTCATTCATGTTTAACATATCATTCATTATAAAAGTTAAAGTAGGCCATGCTTGTGTGTAAGGATGAAGATGCTTAAGGAACTTAAGTGGAATATTTTCTAATCTGCAGTGATATTAATATATTAAGTTCCAACATTAACATGTTGGGGAACTTTCCAACTGCAGTCTTCTGGAAGGAGCTGTTGTCAGTTACCAAGAACAACCCTCTGTCCAGGAGGGGTTCTGCATTCTGAGTACATGACTTGCAGCTTGATTAGTGTGATTATAAATTAACTTCAGTTGGAAACCTCTAGTTTAATTTTTTTTAATCGAGCCCAGATCTAATGTTACTGCTTCTCAGCAGATGTGGCAGAAAGCATTCAGTAAATGTGTTAAAAGTGCACTTTTAATCAATCTAAATTTGAAGCAGCTGCATTTTTTATTGTTGTCCATGAGGAGGAAATTCAGCAGAATTGACAGTAAAGGGTGGTCATCTGTAGTGTTTCCAGTGTAGTTATTTAGACTAATTAATTGTCAAGGCTCTTCAGTGAAAGTAAATTAAGCCTAGTAACTAATATCTGTCCAGGGAAAGTGATTGCACATGGTGAATACTTTATTCTGGTTATTGTAACTGTTGCCATCAGTATTTGCTGACATTTGTACTAGAAACAAGAAAATGCTATTTATTTCAAAATGCGTAGGATTTTCAGCGTTAAAGCCACGTTTTCTTTACTTGAGACTGGTGAAAGGTATGAAAATCTTACTGTCTTAAAGCTGAAGTGCTGTTAAGCAGCATAAATACTAAAGAAAATTTCGATCCCTAATATATATTACTTTTGTATTGGATGTATTTGGAAATTCTGTTTCTCTTACTTAGTGTTACCACTATCTGTAGAAAATATCTGGTGTTGTGGTTTAGGCTGGGCTGGCCACTAAACGAGCGACAGATACTTTGGTTAGGATTTTCAGTGATATTCTGAGTTTGAGGCTTTACCCATGTAAACTCTGGCCAGAAAGATCCACTTGTGGCAATTCTCCACACAGTATTTGTCCTATATTTCTCCAGAATTTTGCCTGCAATTTGGTGGCGCCTTTTTTTTTTTAACTTTTTTTAACTTTAAGTGTATCTGTGAATTACAAAGACAAATACAGTCTCTGATGTGGCATCTACACCACTAAATAAAACATTCCAGAAACTGACTGTGGCCCTGAGACCAGGTGGCCTCTTGTGGCTCAGTTCTATCCACACACCTACTTGTAGCTTTCCCTTCCACTCCCCAAAAAAAAAAAATTAAAGCTAAGAAGGATATTGTCAGGCTTCAGACTGGGGACAGCTTTTGGCATACTTGGTCCCTTCAGCATTGTTTGAGAAAGCGCTGGCTGTTGTAGCCTGAAACTGGCAGGGAGCAAGCTAACAGGTAAACAGTATGCATAGGCACAGACCTGCACTTAGCCTTCTTTAGTTAGCAAATAAGAGTGTAGCCTGCTTGAAACTTGCATCCTGAAGCTGAAGGGCACGGAGGTCAACTGTGGTGTCATCCGGCTACTCAACCCTACTCAAATGTTGGTTCATTACATAGGATCTTGTAGGAGTGTACTTTGGTGTTACAGTTGCTCTCTCACCTTTCACTTTTTTCTTTGCATCTTCTTTTTAAGCAAATGCCATGGGAGTTGATAGGATTGAAAGCACTGTTTTAAACATTTGTAGTTGTTCAAGAACAACTTCACAAAAATGTGAAGAAAAAGTTAGATTGTCTTTCATGCATTAGGACTTCTACTACAGTTCCCTATAGAATTGTGTTTCTGAAATTGTATTATCCACCTTGTGTACCAAATGATCTTCCTTCACCAAAGCTGTATGTTTAAAGGCTTCTTGAATAAGCTATAAGCTTATTGATTAAGCTATATAGAATTGCTGGTTTTGTTTATCTTTTTATGGTTACCTTGATTATGCTTACGGAGCATTGTTGGGTTGCTGGACAAGCTGTAGCATATCCTTTGACTGTGCAGAGCTTGACTCTCAAGTGTATGACGTGGGGTTTTTTTTGACGTATGTCAAAAAAGTATGACATAGTGTGATGTGTTTTGGATAAGAACATTAGAGGACAATTTGAACAAAAAAGGAAGAACAAGAGAACAACTGAAGTCAGGCTCATGTGAGATGAGGTCCTTAAACAGTAAACTGTGAGAATAAAATCTGTTTATCAGAACAGATTTGGAAATTGGTTATACCTGTTGCAGGTGCTTCTGATATTGATGCAAGAAATGGAAAGGATTATGTTGGTTAAGACACTAATATAAGAATTGTGGATTCATTTTTTCAGTTAATCAGAATTTTTATCCACTATGAAGTACGGGTTTTTTTTTAAACAAAAGCTTACAGCATTTTAACGTAAATTGCAATGAGTTTTCTTTGATGTTTAACTAGCATTTCCTTTTGAGTTTAATGAATGATTCCAAAATGAATAATCGAATAGAAGGAAGTATATTTGGTAAGCATGATTAGAATATTCCTTTGACAGTCAAGAAATGTGCAGATACATGCAGAATGACAGAATTAAGAATCTGATTTTAGTATTTTTAATTTTTGAAAGAAGGTAAAATGGAAATGGAATTGTAATAATGCTGTCACTGACTTACACATACTTTCAGACCAAGGGACTGTTTGTTATATTGTAGCTTTTATTTTTCATGCATCTTGGATTTAGCTGTGTGTATATATTATAGCAAGTAAATGTTTTTCTGATGCTGTGTTTTACTGACATTGTCTTTTCTTCAGTATGCGTGTATGTCATAATTTCAATGGTCTTAAGCTCACTAGGGCTTGTGGAGTTTTTAAGTAATGATGTAATAAGTCTTCTAGTGAGTAGACCAAAACTGAACACAAAAAACTATATTCATAGAATCTACTTCAAAGTTTGTATTATTTTTGAGGAAAGAATGGTATAAAGTCAGTGCTTAAGATGGTAAATTTAGATTTAACAATAATTGTAGTTCTTCGAAGTAAAAAGTATTATGCATTTACTGAGATTTAATATTTTGCTTTAAATAGCTTCTGATATCCTTTAAAATTCTTTTGCGATTACTAATTAATGAGACCACAATATAATACTTTCAACAGCCTTTATACTAATTCTGCTGTTATGCAGTGTACACATGTGAATCTTTAGCACACCTTGTCCGTTCATGTCCTTGCTGTTGATGATACCCTTGATCCATCCTTTGCTATAGTTTAAAGGCTTTTCTGGTAATGGAAAAACCTAAAAACCCTTCTCCCCTTCCAGCAACTTCCTTTTGATGCTGTAACTTCTATCTTAAAAGACCCTAGAATTGGTTTTTGGGGTACTTTCAGGCAAGGAAGAGTGGAATTAAGGGCTTTTATTCACCTTTCTTGATTTAATGGAATTCAGTAGTTGCCTGTGAATACAGAAATACGGCTTCGTTTCTTTTAGTCTTGTGTACTTTCTGTTTGTGGCATCTCCATTCAATGCAATATTTTAAATCAAATACTTATTTTGGTTTAGCTAATGCAGTCATGCACCTTCTTACCCCTCTGACCTTTATGGTCTAGCTATAAAAAATTTGCCAGAATTTCAAACAACCTTTTTTCTCTCACTGTAAATGTCTTTTTTCAACCAAAAGATTTTATCCATTTATGAAACAAAACAAGCAGTATGCAAAAGTATTTAGTAGAAGAAATACACGGAAAACTTTAAATCCTAACCAACTTACCTTTTGGACAAAGTTTCTTATTTAGGTCAGTTGTTAATGTTTACTTGAAGTTGGGGTCGTGTTCAGCTCTTGAATCTTTAGCAGGGAATTTGAAACTGTGTTAGTTCCCAAGAAGATCTTTGAACTTTTCAAAGAGGAAACAAAGTCAGAGTTTTGGTCCATCTTCTAACAACTTTTCAGCTGTTAATAATTTTCAAGAAAAAGAATAATTAGGCAAATTTATCTACATTTTGTCACTTCTTCTGTTTTACGCAATTTTCATGGCAGTACTTAGAGGTGAGTTAAGACTGTATTAAACATGGTATACATGAGAAGTTTGCAAGGGAAGGCAGGAAGAGGTTCCAATTGCCAGCATTTCATTCCACAACTATCTTTCTTTTAATGCTCTAAATATGATTTTATTTTTCCTGGTCCCTACTTTCAGTTTCCAAGTGCTTTCAGAGAATATGCATTCATACAGCTTGTGCTTTGAGTTTCTTCTATTCTTATGTTCTTCCCATCTCCAAGCATTTTATTTGAAATACTCTAAAGATGCTTCTTTTCCTTTGCGTTCTCTTATTTGTTTCTTTTTTTTTTATTTGGGGTATGTTCTCCATCCTTGTGCCTTAATCCCAAATCTATTAACCCTACTGCATTGGGGTTTTTTTCTTTCTTTTTCCTCTTACCATTTGAAACCTGTGAGAGGAAGATAATTCTGTGGGCCTTTTTGTGTTTCTTTCCTTCTTAAATGTCACTGTTGTCTTCTGTCACTTTGTCTTGCAGTTTCTACAAGGGTTGGGAGAATGCTCTACAAGTTCTACAAGCTTTTTGTGAGACAGAAAAGTCTGTGGTTCTGTCCTTGTGACAGTTCCTGCTCAGAGCAGTTCCTCTTCCTTTCTCCCCAGAAAGAGGAGCCATCTTCTATCTCAAACTCTCACAAGCCACTATTCCTAGCTTGCAGGACTTGCTAATATCCTTACTTCAGGAGATGTCTTCAGATGAGAAGAAATCAAAGCCTCTCTTCACCGTATCTGCATTCTTGAGAGTTCTTCACATCTATGTTGTTTGGAGAATGGTCAGACTTCTGGGATAGCAACTTTTCCTCTGCATAAAATGCAGCTTTACACTCAAGTTTTTCCTCCTACGGGATAGGGTCATGTCTGGACAGCTGTGTGGGCTCTGGCAAATGAGAAGTTAGTCACCATACATAGGGCCCATGAACTGGGCTCTTTACTTGTAAATAATGTATATGTAATTTTTTAATATGCTTGATAATTTCCAAGGTGGTGTAAGAAATAGCAAAGAGGAAAGTCACATTGCAAATGTGGGGTAGGAAGAGAGTTTGAAATTTGAAATCATTAATAGAATGGAATAGACTAAGAAACGAAATATCTGCACATTTTGAAATAAATTTATTAGGAAATAATTAATTTGTATTTAAGATGCCAAATTTGCCGCTCTTCTGGGAGTAAAAAAGGTAATTTGACAGTAACTTAAAATGATGAGTGCAATTTTAAAAGATATTGGATAGAAATCTGTATCAAAAAATCCATATTTGTGCGCCTAGTAATTAAAAAAAAATCTATCCTACAAAATCATATCCTATATCCTACAAAAATACTTCTAAATGACTATATTATTAGCTGCTGAATTGACTGCATGAATTTCCCTCAGATTGAAGGGATGGTTTCTGAGAGCTGCTGCTCTTACTTCTGACAGCATGAAAGGATGATGGAAGTAGTTGCTGTTCTCAGGGCTGCCAGTCATGACTCTTGCCCCCCTGATAACACCAGGTTAAGCATGGATCTCCTGCCGAACGGCAGCAGACTTTGTGTCCTATTCCTGTTTTGTGGCACCACATTCAGCAGATGACTGTGTTTGTCAGTGCAGTTTTCTTCACTGAGCACCCGCGTGTTTCTGAGCCCTCCTGGCTCCCTGTTTTACCTGCTAATGGCAACCAAATGGCTCTGTGTGGCAGATTTAGAGGATTGATTTACTGGCTGTTGCTGCTGCTTCTGGGAGTGTGTGGAGGGGGAAGGAGGAGAGGAGAAGGGAGGGGGAGAGGCTGCTTCTCTGGACAGTAAAGCAGGCTGCTCTGTGGAAAGGCAGTTCCCCAAACCCTGGTGTTCCACCCCGGTGGCTTCTGAGATTGGATTGCACTGTGGTATCCAAAACAATCATACTGGATTTACAAATTCTGCAAAAAAATGTAGCGCTTGGTTTGTTTTAATAAACACAGATCTCTGCTGTTTGGAGGTTTATGGACACAAGCAACTCTTACCTGGTTACCTCTGGTGGATTTAGTGGTCTTGGTCATCTGCAGTTGTTTATTACAGCACCTCCAAGTTCCAGATGATTTCTGCCCCCATCAGGGAAACTATCATTTACAGGGAGGTAAATAACAATGATTGCATTTATTTTGGCATTGCTGCTTTTCTGAGCAGGAACTAGTTCATCTGAAAAGATAAAAGGCACAACTCAAATAATAGATGTAAAAGTGCTCTGCTTCTGGTACGGTTCCCTCTGTACTACCTTCATCAGGCTAGTGGTTTGCTGCAGAAAGTCCTTGCTTTTTTCTGGACTTTCTTTTTTTTTTTTTAATATCTTTTGCTCTTTGGTCCCTG
>RSEF01000002.1:140304729-140326129 GCA_003993805.1 Himantopus leucocephalus
CCCATGGTCCTTGTATTTGGATCTCACTGGATATAATGCAGCTAAATAGCTAAATGTCATATCCCTTCCCTTGTCCCAAATAATATCCACAATCAATGATAATAAGATTCCTAGATTCACCTGAAAAAGTTACAGACCTTCTCAGAGAAGTAAAGAAAGAATAGATGTTTAAAGTGTTAGTAAGAAAAAATGTCCTAAATTGGCATTAATCGCATTCCACGAGGAGAGTTTCTTATCCCTTGTTTTCTCATTTCCCACACACACCTTGTGGAGTTCTGAAAGGGTAGTTCTTCAAAGATGCAAGTTTATGCACAAGGTTCAGTTGGTTGATGAAGTGTGTAAAGCTAACCACATAAAGGACAGGAAGAAGTCTGAGGGCTCATACAGTAATTTCCTCAGAGCAGAGAAGTTGGAATGCTATTCATTTATAGATTGCTCATATCACTTTAATGATTCTTTCTGGAGACAAGTATTAACTAGTGATTAGAAAAGGAGTTTTTTTTCAAAGGAAGAAATAGCGATTAGTGACTGACTTCCACTTGCAGTTTGGTGAGAGTTCAGATCCCTAGCATCTGTCCCGTTGATGAGTTTTCCCAAAGCCAGTAAGCTGAATTTGATCTAAACTTCCTAAATACATCTCTAATGCAGCTGCAGGTTTAATGTGTTCCTACACTATAGTTTCAGCAGCCACCTTAGTTTATCGTGTGTCCAAAAATAAGTCCGAAAACCCAACCCCTTGTTGGGTTATCCCTTGTTGGTACCAACAAATTTTTAGTTCAGATCTGTTGCATTTTGAGGCACGTAGGTAATGCCTTAACTGGAAGTGGAGATAGACGGCTTTCTTCCTTTCCTTCTTAACCTTTTAATCCAGTGGGTGGAAAGACTCATCTGATGCTTAGTGTGGCTGGAGTCAAGCTGAGGGAAATTAAGACTTTCCTACCCTCACATTCCAGGTCTTTGGGGTTTTTTTCTTGCAGCCTTTGACATTTTCTTTTGGTGTCTCACAGCAGATAAAGTTACAATAACTGTCCTACTGAGGTCACTGCTTCTCACTTCCTTGTTGTTTCAAAACCCAGTACTATTCTTTGCATGTAATGGTCATATTTTTAATCTAATTATCATAATTTTTAAAGTCCAGGTGTAACGAAACAAGCTAAATGATTTTAAAAACAGTACAAGTTTAGAGCTCCAAACATGTATGTCCAGAGTCTTGCATTCTTTGCTTCAAAGGGATTTTTTTGCAAGGTTTCTTCCTTTTAGATATTTGTTGGATTTTAGTAGTTATTTTTGTTCTTGTGATAATGCACTTATTTTTGCTTTGCTGTTTAAAGCTAAATTTTATTGTTCCATTAAAACACACACTGTACTAAGAATTGAGAATGGATATTCTCCATTTGTTTTCTAAGATGTATTGAAGCTTATACTTAGCCTGTACGGTTTTGTTTTCTCAATTGTTTCAAGGAAATCCATGTTTTTTTCTGTAGTTCACATAAGAATTAACACTTTACAAACATTTTTCATCACGTGACAATTTCAATTCCATAACTGATGTTAAAAAAATGCTATACAGAAGTCACTTTTGAAATGATCATGTTGTTCCTTTCTAATCCTGTATCTAAAATTTTCAGAAAGAAAAAGTTATTTCTTCATTAATCCAAAAAAAGAGAAAAAAAATTGGTGAATCTTGAGGTTCATTGTCTTCTGCCTTGTAATAAGTTGTATTATTAGAAGTGTTTCCTACAAATAAGAGGCAAGAGCAGCTGCAGCTGCTGAAAATTCACCTATGTAAGAGATGATATAAGATGCCAGGCAGCCTTTAGTGAAGCCTATAGAAGAGCATTCATTTTTGGAATGAGGTCTTCCAAAGTGGGTTTAATTATTATTTCTTGATAATAATTAACTTGGTCCTCTAGCACAAATAACTGTATCTTGCTGTCTGAAGGCTAAAAATTGTGTTAGCGTATGCAGACGTGTGATATGACTGGTTTTTTTTTATTGTGAGTAGTAGTTGACTTCAGTCTTGCATTTAAAGAAATAATAATTCCAAGACTGTAGCAGTTAACTTCCTTTCCCTTTCTTCTTTTCCCTGCGTGCTCCCTTCAGAGTTTTGATACTTGTCATTAAGCAGCTAGACGTTGTTTCCCTTACCCAATAATAGTTGCTTAAATGTTAAGAAAAAGATTAAGAAAAAGGATCAAAATTGTCATTGTTGATGTGAAAGATCAGATTAAGTAGAAATACGGATTTTTTTTTGTAGGTATGTAGATGAAGCCTTTGTTCACGTCAAATATAAAACCAGCATATATTTTCTGTTTGCCTAAAAGGAAGGATGTGCAAATGCTGACTGGAATTATTTAGACATTTAAATTACATTCAGGTTCTTCTAAGGCACGGTTGCTGGGTTCTAGTAGCAAGTTACTGGTTTTGTTATTTTGGAAAAAATGAACTAACCGTATTTTACTGTACAGGATATGAGTAATAACAAAAATTAAATTTTTGGAAACATTTTGCAGGTTCCAGCTTTGCAGTTGGGGACTCTATATAAACCTCTGGAGCCAGCTGTTCACCACTACATTCTTTCAATCACTCTGAGGTGTTGATTTTAAAAGAATGAGTTGCTGTTCCTAAAGTCTACAAACTGAGAATATTTCATAGGAGGCCTGTGAACTTACATGAGTTGGTTATATTGGTGCCTATGCATGGTGTATAATGAGGACCAATTCATGTTTTCATTCAAAAACAGAGAAGAAAACTATTTTCTTTAATGGTATGCCAGATTTATCCAAGTATTTCAGCAAGTCTATATTACAGTTTGTCAGCAAACTGGGTACAACCAAAGTGTATTTAAAAATCATTTAATTAGAACAGATTCATTTTCACTCCGTGCCACTACACAGCAAGACTTGCTTGTTCATATTTCCTTAAATTTATTCTGGAACTTGTCCAAGTTCAGCTTTAATGAGTAGCCTATCCTGCTAGTTACATTAGGATTTATTTTCCCCTAGAGAAGAGTGTTTGAATTAGTAGTTTTTTAACCTGTTCAGTTAAATGAACATATGTTCAGAACTGCATCTTAACTCTTGAGTGTAAAGATTTGAGAAATAATTATTTCTATTGTTGTTACAATTTTAAAGTGCGGTTTAAATAATGGTTTTAGACGCCAACTATGTGCCATAACTGTTTTAATATGGTGATGAGTTTTGATACGAAGTCACATTCAGTTGCTTAATACAAATTTAATGATATAATATAGAAACGCGGGTCTGACTTGGTTTACTGAAAAACTTATTTGTACTTGTATTTTCACTTATTGCTCGAATATATCTCTTGGGTCATAAAACTTGGTTAAATATAGCTCAGTACCTTATTAATGATGGATTTTCTGTATTAACAGGTGCATTTTGGTAGCAAACTTGTATTTTAAGTTCTTTTAAATGCATTATTTGTGTTTCAAAACTATTATAATAAATCCTGAATTATAAATGTACTTTCATCACTAGCCAGGTCTAGTTAAAATTTCCTTCAAGCAACATTTGCTGCACACATGGTACAATACTTCCCCTCTGTCTTGATTTTTTTTTTCTATAAAAAAGGATTTATTTTATTCAACTTCCCATTCTTGTTATCTGAAAGGGACCAGTAGACTTTATTCTTATGGGATTGCTAAATTACAATAAGAGTAGAATTTGCATATTGTTAAAAAAAAATCATACACTGTTATTACCCATAAGGGACTATTTTATGTGAAAATTTTAAGTTATAAATTTAGAACAGTTCAGTATAGTAGCTGTAATATGTATTAAATGAATAGGCAAACTTTTAAAGCAAAATCTCTTCTACTGTCACATTGTATGCTGTGATTGTCACAGCTCTTCACAGACCTCCCCCTTAAGTACATGAATTTGTTAATACAAATGTGTTATTTTAGATGGAATTATTGCGGAGTCATGTTCATCCTGAATTTTTCTGAAAAGTTTTCTACCTTCTTTCTTCTTCCTTCCCAGTTTTACATTAGGGAACCAGAAATATTCAGGTACTTTTTTTTGAAAATATTTAGCTTTGATCCTGCAATAAATAGTCAGAAATAATAGGGAAAAGTAGAAAATATAAGTTATCTGAAAGGCTAACAAAAGGAAAAAGAACAGAAAGGAAAAGGACAGAAAAGAAAAATGTTACAATGCTCTTCTGCAATGAGATAAATAATAAAAGATCACAATACATGGCTTGGAAAAAAGGAATCCTAGGAAGCATTCTGATTGATATCACCATGCATTACACTTCTTTCCATGTAATACCTGCAAAAGCTTTGGTAATGTGCATATCTAGTTTTCTAACTTCAGTTCTACATAAAAGTAAATGGTTTGTGCTGTCTGTTTAATATTGAGTATTAAATTTTTTTTAATTATGTATATAGCATTTTGTTTTACGGGGTGGACTTTCCTAAATACAGAATCACCTTATATAGTCTTTTACTTATGCACACCTTCTCTGCCTAAATTGATAAATTACAGAGCTTGGATTTACACTCTAGGAAATTCTAGGAAAGAAAGTTCAAATTCTAACTGGGGAACAGCATTAGAAAAGGCCACAGTGTTGCAGCCTCCACCTGTGCTTTTCATGGGACCCAGAGCTTTTCTTCTAGTGACTATATAGCTGTATGTACATTTACATGGAGGAATGTACGTCTATCTGAGGAGCTGAAATGGGAGATACGTTTTATCTAATTGTGTCCACAAGAGAGTGATCTTCATGTGTCCTTTCGTGTGGCAGAAATTGTGAGAATATGTTCCAGGCTGTTCCTTTTGGCTGTCTGAGTCAAAGTTTTTTTTCTTTAGGTTTTTTATTTTGTTAACCAGGCAGCATCTTTCTCTATTTGCCTGACTTAACACTAGTGTTATTTTCAGCTTTTGTTGTCTATCCTTAAAGTAGTTCTAATTTTCTAACCAGCTTATTTTTTGAAATTTAGCCAAAGATGTTTGTTTAAATGGCTTTCGTGCACCAACAGATTTCAAATGTGTTTGGATCCATTCTTTTCTCAGATGGCCAAATGGGGCATTTGTACTTCTTGGGAGAAGAATATTATCGGGAAAGGTTTGTGGTGTGTTTGAACTTCAAAATGAGAAATGGGAAGAGCTTCAGGAGTTTTGTACGGATATTTCTTACCCCTTTGGTGACCTGCTGTGCTGCAGTTGCTGAGAGTATTGGTCTCAGGCAGTGAGGCCGGCATGTGGTCTGCTCATAATACTCTAGAAAGATCTTTACATGGCAGAAGAGGCAGGTAGGAAATGCTTAGTTCCTCCAAGCAGGACAAATGTAACTTTTCTTGTTCTTCCTCACTGTCTGTGAGCTATTAAAAAACGAAAAAACAAAAACCCAAAACCAAACAAATGAAGCTAATACAAGCTGTCTTCTGAAAAGGCCTGTAATGAGTTTTGAGGTTCCTAGCCACAGAGGCTGTACTGATCCAAAACGTGGTACTTCCAAACTTCAAAGATTGGTAGATTCATTCAAACAGTGGACTGCTTTTTTTTCTTTTCCATTCTGAAGGAAATTTCCGCTGCCAAATACAAGGCTTAGTTCTCCCATATAATCATGAAATGTTTCTCCTTCATCCATGTTTTTTCTGCACATGACATCTGAAGCTGGCAGCACAGTTGTGTTGTTAGCTTCAGATGAGTTGGAACTTGGAGGCAGTCTTGTTGCTGGTTTCTTCACCCTTCTCAATACTTTTGAGGCAGGTAATCCTGATTCCAAGCTTTGAGGTTGAAAAACCTTGGTCTAAAGAATACTGATTACTACTACAGAAGGCTACAACATCTGGTTTTGTTTGTTCTTTGTCCTCTTATCTGTATTTACATCCATTTTCTGAGAATCTTTCATATCTTCTTTCATAGAAATCAATTTTGGTTTTATTCCCTTTGAGGAGAAATGGAATTGGCTTTTGTGGATGGGTTTTATCTATGAAACTTTGGTCTATGGTGTAGACATCCACAGCTGAGATAATTATCATAATCTCCCTTTATAGGCAATGTGCAGAAATAGCGGCCTACAGGAAGCAGTTCATTTAATTCTCAGATCTAGAATGAATGGATCTCTGTTACATATATAAATGCTGTTTTCTTTCCTTCGCCTTAAAAGGGTCTATGCAGCCATTTTAGATATGGATGTTTGTTTATACTATAGGTACCTAACACCTGATGAGATTAATTCCTCATGTTCCAGAGAAAGTGGTTTTCAGTTAGCTGTTTCCTGGCATTGACAATGAGTTGAGGGAGGAGATCTGTTTGTGACTTAAGGTGAATGCTTGTATGTGCAAGTCCAGATTCAAGGTGATGACATTACCTTTGGCTGTACCACTGTGTCAACATGGTAGTTGATACATGTCTTCTGATGTTCAGAATTTTTTTTTCCCGAAACCGTGTTTCATATATCACACAGGCTTTATCTGCAACTCGTGGGCCGAAAGTGTTAGCAGCAGAATATTTTGCTATTCTGCTTCCTCAGCTAGATGACAGTGATCGTGGGTCTGAGAAGTGACGATGTGCTTACTTTCTTCACAGTTTTCTTGGTGAAGAGTCACTCTCCCAGTCAGGTGCAGAATGTTCAAGGAAGTCTACTACCTATTGCCAGTATTCTGTGTCACTTCATGCTGTTACAGATTTTAGAGTTTGAGCATCATGAATGGCCTGTTTCTGAATTCATGGAGCCTCCTGCAGAGTCTCTACTGCTGGTATGATCTCACGTATGTTAGGTCATACGGCTGCAAACACTTTCTTGTGGAGCCAGATAGGAGATGCAGTGTATTGTGACTGCTTGTGACAGTTCCTTGGAAGGTTTTGATTTTGCTAAAGAGCCCATTCAGTGTCTGTAAGGGAATGTCTTTACATTTTCAAACCCTTGAAAATTTTGGTAAAGGATGGTTTTTTTTTCCTAGACAAAGAGATTGTGTGAGCAGCTTCAGCAGCTTTCCCCATTTGAGGTTCTAATTACCAATGGAACGTTAACCTAATATAGTTAATTTTCATGTGGCTTTAGGCTTGTCCCTAAAGTCTTCTAATGGAGGAGATTCTCCAGAATGAGAATGAGCTGATTGGTGCATCAGTGATTCTATTTTGGGGACACAAGAGAAAATGATGCTAAATAGCGCAAAAAGTACATTTTGGTGATGGAGCAGGAGGTGATTAGGGCAAGAATAATAATGTTGCAAATATTCTGCAGGAAAAGGCTCCAAAATGAGAATGTTAAAGAACCTTTGCAGTTCTTGTTGAATGTAGCAAATCAATATGTTGCTTAATTTCAGGTAATAGTGTATATATTAGGAAGAAAAAGTATTTTACTGACTTTGCAATAGTGGTGGTAGAGCCTTCATGTTGATAGTGGATTATATTGTTACAGAAGAGTTTATTTCTAAACAGAATGTCCTTTACCTTACACTATCCTCCCAATGCTGTCCCCTACCTGTTCCTTCTCCACAGTTATAAGGTAAAAGGCACTGAAAAATATTAGAATTGCTGAATGAGCTCTATGTTAGCCAAATATGAAGAATTTGAAGAGAAATACGGAATGTAGGGCTCTTTGTATTTTGTTGTATGGATTTTGTCTGCATGGTTTTTTTTTGATCACTGGACATATCACATTTAGTGATGCACTGTAGGCTTTTAAATAATTTTTTTCAGACAGGTTTTGAGCAATATGTGTTTTTAATAACTGCACAATTTTATGAGTAGCTCCTATTTTGGTGGGAGTACTGCAAATTGCTTTTATTAAATATTTTAAAACCAAGAGATAATTAGATAAAAACATATGATTTTTCCTCTCATGTTTTGGAGGAAGATGTAGAGTTAAATCATGTAACAGAAGTCCTATTTAGGTGAAGTTCAGTATAAGTAGAATCAGCTCTTAGAAGAAGAAATTTAACAGGCACATAGCTCCAGCCTTACAAAATAACATCTTATAGTCTGGTATTCTGTGACTAAGGTTTTAAATTGTTATTTTTATGCACCAAAGTAATGATTTTCCCTTTTTTTTTTCTTCCCTCAATATTTTAAACAGGACCAAGCGAGCTCATGTCCCACTAACAGAATGCATATTTGAGCTTCCTAATTTGACAGTTCAAGCAACTAGAGCTCAAACCCTTCTGCTTCAAACTATTTATCAGAGCTGGTGTCATCCTGTTGGAAATGTCAGTTCGGTGGTGGTAAATGAAGCTTTACTGAATGAGGTTTTCCAAACTTCAGGTAATTATGTGATGCTTTTGGTTAAGTATTTATTATGGTAGAGAGCACTGCTAGTGAATGTGCATACAACTATATCCTTTAAATCCAGGTTTTTACTTATAGTAGTTAACAGACAGAATGTTTTTTGTGTGTATATGGGTATTTATAGCTTATGCTTAAAATCCAGGATGTAAGCTAAGCCACCAAGTTTCACTCCTTGGCACCAATTTCTGGATGCATTTAATTTTCCCATACAGGATAATTTTTCCATGCTTCCCTCCATCGGAAATATCCACCCTTGCTACCTTGTATGGTGCAGTGTTACAACTTAAGATCATTCAGAGGTGAAGCTGTTGGAGGAAATAAAAAATACTGGATTATTAAGGGCTTTATTAATCAATGGCATACATTGAATTTTTTTAAAGGACTGCAGGTATTTCTCATCCGATTTCATAAATTAATGTTACTTAACTGTTGTGAAACTGCTGAAGATATGTAAGTCTCAGTGATGATGTTATAAATAATGAAATTGGTTACCTGTCATCCTTCTGCAAAACACCCATGGATTTTGGGAGTAAATTAAGGATTTTGAGTAGCTTACAGAGGAGACTACAGTCTTCAAGTGCACAAAGGTCATTCAGAAGAAGATAATATATTTTTTTTCTTTATATTTCTATGCAGGCTAGAATCGTTTAGACCCATTGTTGTTTATCTGTTGTGAATAAACACGTAACAAGAATAATTGAGATCTTTTGTAATCTCCATCATTACCGGTCTTGGGTAATGTGTTAGGAGAATGATCCAGATGTAGTAAATCATGACTTGAAGCAGAGTGGTAGATTATACTGCCACTGGAAGTCTTTATCAGTCCTATTTTTTCTCAGTCCTATTTTCCTTTTTCAGTNTTTTTTTTTTTTTTTTTTTTAAAGCTAAATCTGTGTTGATCTGATGGTGGAAAAGAACTGTTGTATTTTCAGGTGTGTAACCCTTATTATAACTGTTATAAGTGCTTAGTTTTTCTTTCTTTCTCAAAAGTTACTGATTCTCTTCATTCCTTGATTCTGTGTGGGTTACCTAAGGATGAGATTGTGAGGTTTTATTTTCAAGTACTGGTACTTCTGAAGGCAGCAGGTTTACAATCCACACCTCAGAAAAATATGAAAATAGAGTCATTTGTTCATTTCGGATGGCCTCAGGGTTTGCACAGCTCCAAACTAACCTGATGCATCATTTAACATGTTTCAGTTCTTTAGTTCAATGAACTGTGGTGCAACCATGCTTACAATATATCTGCAGAATAGAAATCTGGAGCACACATTTTAAGTATTTAAAGTAAATGAACAGTATTGTACTCTTGTTTTGATCTTCTCTTGTTCATGGCTTGACGCTTGACCTGGTAAGTCTTATACTTCTGTAGTTGTACTTTGCATTAACTAGATGAAGGCAGCTTTGAGTTCAAGGCTGTGAAATGATTGCTGTCTACCCTTTTGCCCTAATTCTTGGCTTGCTTAATTCTGTAAGTCTACTACCTTTTGTTGGAATACGCTTGTGTAAAATTTAGTATCATGCTGTGTTGAAAATCATCCTAGTACTTAGTGTCAGCTTCCACATACTTTAATAATAACATGTATGTGTGTAAGCTTCTAAAAAAACCTGACTGTAATTGCACAGGGAAGTTGGAATTCCAGCTCTTCTTTTTTTTTCTTTCTATGTTTAACTGAAGTAACTAGGAGGATAATGTAGTCAATAAGGAACTTTCCAGTAAACAAAGCGCATCTGTTAATTACCAATATTATTTTACTAACATTCAGCTTAGTTTCTCCAACATAAAACAACAGCTGATGAATTCCTCTGGATTCCTTGTTTCAGGTTCCTGCCTGCTTTGCATGCCCCTGTGCTTCTTTGGGCTTATGCAGATTGGCCTTGATGGGCCGATGGCTCCTGTGGTGGGCCTGGGAGTAGCCCAACAGGGTACTATTTGGGCTTCCCCTCCTGCCATTGTCTGTCTGAGCATCTTTGTGGGTGTACAGATGAGCTTTTATCGTATAACCTAACATATCACAGAAATAACAGCTGTTTTGACAATGGTATTGTTTTCCGTCTGATCACAACTCATTTTTAACTATGCACAGAAGTAGTACAAAAGTACTTCCAGAAAATAGATTTCCATCCTTATGCTGTGGATTAATTATTTCTTTGATCAATTTTGCACAAATAATGCAAGTATAAACACATTTGCTTTATTTTCTTTTATAGCTCTTTCCCTTTTTTCCTTGGCTTTTTCTGATTTTGTTTCTATGAAATGGTTGTGTTCTTGCAGGAAAAACTAACAATACGGTTAAAGATGTCCTTATCTTCACTTTATCCTATTTCCCAGGATAGGGAATAGGAATCTCTTTCTTGAAATTCATTGCTTTCATTCTGCTGTTACAAGAATCATGAACTGTGTATTTCATGAGTACTGTTGCCCAAATTATCTTCTACCTTTGCCTTTTCAAACTTCTAAAAGACATCTTTCTGACTAATTAGAAATATAACAGGACAAACAGCTATATCTCTATTTAGATTCTTATCCCCCTGTTAAAAATAAATAAAAAAGCCCTCCCCAGACATGACATGATTCTCAAAAAAAGAAAGAGCTTATGTAGTTTTTCTTCCTATTTTTAATGGTCTGCTGTTATCCAGAGATTTCCAGCAAATCTGCCTGCCTATGGTCTGGATCACAGGGTTTTACACATTCTTGATACATAGTACAACACCATGCTTTTTAGTCCTTTGTGAAAAACTGTGCCCTCCTATAGAAATGTTCTAGTTATGCGTTACCTTTCTAGATCTGTTCTGCCAGTTTTGAAAATAGTATATGCTGAGACTTCAAAATTTTCTTCTGTAGTTTACTATTTGCATGTAGCTAGTCTCAAATATGTTTGCCATTTGTTTACATAGCCTGCATCTTTCTCAACTGCCTATGTCTGTATTGCCACTTTTCTTGTGGTGATTGAAAAGAGTTATTGGGCTGAAACAGTTGTTGCTGAGCTCTGTATGTCTTTATTGAGGCTTTGTGCCAGGTGCTTTTTGTGAGTGAATGATGTGCCTCCAGAACGTATTGATTCAGTATTACTTGAACTCAAAAGTGATACCACAAGCCTTTGTATCCTCATAGATCTTTTTTAGCAGGAATTATGGTCCCTAGTTGTATGCTTTTTCCAACACAGCCATCTCCTCCAGTTTTAAAACTGCATCACTGAAACTGTGCTTGCAGTATGGTCTAAGACATGCTGTAGGGAAAGAAGAACAGATGAATTAAGGTGGGGGGGGGGCAGAAATTAAAAATGGAAAGGAAGGAAAAAGGGAGAAAGAGGATCAGCTAATAAAAAGGGGAGAGAGATGCAGGGGAAAAAGGGAGAAAGAGGATCAGCTAATAAAAAGGGGAGAGAGATGCAGGGGAACACAAAACAAGGAGAACCAGGTAGAAAGAGTTAAAGTAGAAAGGCAGTAAAAGTTAAGAAAGCCAAAATTTAATAGGAAGACAAGTACAGATACATGAGTTGCAGGAGGAGAGAACATCAGAGAAGAACACATGACTGTTGCCCTTTGATGTGCTGCGGAGAGTCTCGAGGTATGAAGGCCTCTTTGGGAACCTGTCTGCTGGTAACTGCTGAAAGACTTTTTCTGGATGTAGTTTAAAAAGGGAACTCTGCACTATCTATTTCCACAAACGTAGGAACAGAATTTATAGCTAGTGTCTGGGGTTCTGTTCTATGGTTTCATCTGGAGCAGAAATGTTTTTCTGCTCTAAAACTTCCTTCAGAACTAAGGCTGAAGGTGATGCAGGGATTCAGAACAAACTCTCAAGCTCTTTCCTGTACAAATTCTTGTTGGGAATAGATTCATGGAATACCAGGAAGGGAAAATTACTTGAAGATTAACACTCTTATGTCCCCCACCTACCTTCCTCCCCCTGCTCTCCAGAAACCTTTTTCTATGAGGAGAAAAACAGTTTCCTCAAGTATTTCATGGTTTGTTGGTTATTAGACTTGCTGTCTTCATCAGATAGTCTGAGAGTTTTGCTTTTCATTAACTAGTCCAAAGGCAAGCTGTCTGAAAAAACAAGTTTTGAAGTCTCAAAAGCAAGTTGTACGTGTTTGATTTGTGACAGAATTTAAGATTGAAGTGCCTGTACTACTTAAAACTTGTGTTTGCCATATATATCATAAGGTCTGTTATCTTAAAACTACCAGTAAAAAGATGTGTACGGTCCTGTGACTAGCTGATGGAGCTCAGAACTTGCGGAGGACAGGTGAAATGAGTATTTCAAGAAGGATATATAGTTTTTATACTGGATATTTATTGTAAATGTGTTTAGATATTATGCCTTCCTTAGCTTGAGACTAATTCTGCTAAGAGCAGATTTTTAATTATGACTGGTTTGGAATTTAAAGATAGAGATAATGGCTTAATGGGATTTTTGAATGCACCTAACTCCCTTCATTGCAGTGACACCTTAGCACTTTTGTAATCAATGGTTTTAAATGCCTGCTTGGCAAAGGTTCTTTTCAAATGTCAACTGGTATTTTCAGGGTTCAGAGAAGCCAAGACAATTAAAAAATTCGAGATAAATATAAACAGTGGAACTTATTTCTTGAATGAATATGCATTACCGTTAAAAAGTACAAGAAAGATTCATACTGCCTAAAATAGGAGTTGTGCAAGAACAAAAAGAATAGAAAATTTTAAATAGATGAAAATACAAAGTGACAAAATGAAAAATAAGAAATGGATAAATAAAACAGCTGCAAACAACTATTTGCTCCTTTTCATGGGTCAAGAAAAAGGCATTATTCATTCTTTGATAATGCATTACATCTAAAATAGGAAAAAAACAAAACAAAACCAAAAGCAGTTTTCAACCCACACATAGCTCTTCGGAATTTTATGTTTGTATTTTGGTTTTATTTTATAATCCTTTTGGTATATAAGCACAATAGTATGTTAGATGTCAGTTAAATAATATGTTAGTTCTTATGCTTACAAAACATCGTGATTTTGCATTTCATTCACTATAAATGTGGAAACAAACATGAATCTGAAATGCATAATCCTTTCTATGTTTTTGAAAGTAGATATATTGATGTTAATAAAATTCTTTTACAATTATTATTATACTACAATATTTTACAAAAATCAGTGTACCAAATACCAAAATTTTAGGAAAATAGTGCCAGTTAAGATCTCTGAAATGTTGAGCGTAATTAATCCTGTGGAGTAATTTTACTGCGTATTTTTTCATTACTTGTAAGTAGGTACCTGAAGCACTCAGTTTCTAGCTATTTCAGCCTGCCAAGAAAACATATACACAGTCACACATGGCTTTAGTTTACTCTGGAAAACTGGAACTTGCTACCACTTTTTCCTTGTCCTATTCAGGTAGTTCATTATTTTGTTGACAGTTCGGTTCCATTAATCTGGTATTTTTGGGAAAATTGCTTGCAGACCTTACATTTCTCTACTGAAGGTGATCAAATAGGCATTTGAATCCCTCATGTAAATGATGTCTTAAAGTTAAAATAAAATCTACTTTCCAGAAAGTAACTGTAAAACTATTTTATGCAAGATTGCATGTGGGATACCTTAATGGTTGAATAATAAATTTTACCTCATAAAAATGAAATTCAATAATACAGTAGCTTTCTCAGCGCGGTAGCATCTGGTTGAATCTCATGAGAGCCAATATTTTCCAACTCATTAGGATCATGTCGTTCTGTATGTCGTCAACATTGACTTAGCCAAGCTACCTTTACTTACATAACCGCCAAACTATTAAATAGGTCTCTTGTGGAGTGAAGTCAAATATTCCTCTTATTTTGCTTTTGCCTTGGAAGAAGAGAAGAAAATGTACATACTGTAACATTTAACCATCTGGTCTAAACCACATCAGGGTAACACTGAGGAAAGTAACAGGATTCAGTATTCTTCCCAGGTGTACGTATAAAAAAGGGCTGTGGAGCTGCTGCATAGTTCTTTTAACCACTTAGGAAAAAGACTGAAATAAGTGACTTGCCTTTCTAATGCCTCTGTTTTTAAAACTACTTTTTTCCTCTTACCCGCTCCCCTACCACCAAACCCCAAATCACAAAACCCAGCAAAAGCTCAATGGTTCGAAGTTTTGTGGTAATGCAGGTTGTTAAGCTCTAATCGCTTCCTTGCAACACACTGGCATTAAATCTCTGTTTGTTCCGCATAACATGGCCAGTTTTGGTGTGCATTTTGAGGAATATAACTTAAACTTTCTGTTTAAAGTCAAAGTGTAAGAGTATATTCTCTTAAGTCATTGCTCGGGAGTGGCAGGACACAGCTGTATGAAACTTGCATAATATAAGCAGTTTATTGTCTTGCATGGGTGTTTGTACCCACATGTGTCCTCATCCTTCTTGTAGGTTCTGAATGTATGTGTAAATAGTATTATTTTTATACATTGTACATTTCTGTGAAAGTCTGGTAGATTATCGACTGTAATTTCAGGTGGAAACTGTGTGCATAAGCAACCTAAGCACAATTTGTTCCTTATCTTAATTATATGAGCTTAATATAGTTGTGTATAATCTTTTATTTCCTCTTATTGTAGACATTTTCCGTGATGTTCTTGAGTCATGAGCTGACTTACACTGAACATGGGATAGGTCGTTCATTTTATCACTTTAAGCAGTGGGGTTTAGCTTTTTGAGTTTCTTAATAAATCTGCTGCTTGAAGAATGATTCTGTAGTGGCCTGAAATGATGAACTAACATGTGAAGTATGCATGTAAACCAGTAATTATAATTGCCTTTTTATTTTTTCCAATCTAAACAATAATTTCAATTTCAAAGCTTATTCTGATGAAAGAATGGTGGTAGGCGTACTTAAGGCATTCATACAGGCTTAACTCTGATTTGTAACATTCTGCTATAGAATCTAATGTACTTAAAAATCCACCTGAGACTTTTAAAATGTCTGTTGTGGTGAAAGTGAATGTATACATAGTGTCAACAGCACAGTTAAGGAGAAAAGAAAAGCTAAAAAAAAATCAATAGGTTGTGAAAGGAATACATATATACATGAAATCTATAGATACACATCAATGTATATCAGCTTCTTAAGTTGAAACGTATTTCAGAATTGCAGGAGAGCTTGGTTCAGCGTGCATGTTGAAATTAACAGCAAACTCTTGTTGAGTATGTTGGTGGGCTACCAAAAACAAGACACCTAAGCTTAGAGCTATAAATAGTGCCCTTCCTCCAGAGTCCCTAGTTTATTTGCACAAATAGCAGTGGATGCTGTGACTGAGAGCACCTGTTTTGTTTGTTCAGCTGTTAGCTTTATGTTATTTCTTGTTCTATTAATAAAGGTGTGGTTGGACAGCAGGGGGTAGGCTGCCTTTTTGCCTTGTTCTAGCTCCCATGTACTGCATCAGGTGAAAAACTTTACAGGGAGGTTGAGGCTTCTTTTTTAAGAGCAATAGAGCATGTTGAGACTAAGCTACTGGAATTCAGTGTTATGACAAGAAGACTGGGAAGAACATAAGTTAAGAATCTGCTGCGTAATAGGAGCTGGAAAATTGCTGAAAGAGCTCACAGCAGACACAAAAGAAAGCTTCAGAGATAAGAGAAGGAAAGATTCTTTTTTGGGGGAGGATCTAGAGAAGTTGTTGTGAAATTCAGAGTGAACCAGGAAGCTATTAGAGGTTGCTGATACAAGAATAAAGCATGAATGAGAAGGCCATGGTTGTTTTTTGGTGCCTGTGTTTCAAGGAAAAGGTGCACGCAGAGGTCCTGCAACAGAAGTGTTGACCCCAGTTGTGCTATCATTTGCTGAACAGCGCTTTTTGGAAGAGCAAAAGGAAACTATTTCTTTGCCCCGGCAAAAAATAATAGGGTCATGAGAAAACTCAAGTTAGAAGTCTATAGTCCAGTCTTCTGCTACAATCATGGTCAGTTCTGCGATCACACCAAGTTACTTAAGGCTTTATCCAGTCAGGCCTTGAAAATCTCCAAGGGTAAGAACGCCCTGGCTCTCTGTGTGACCTATACCACTGCTTGACTGTTCTCATGGTGAGAAAGATTTTCCTTCTATCCAGGCAGAAGCCATTTTTTCTCCATTTGAGTAAATGAGAGTATTAAAATTTCTATATGGATACGGTTGAAAGATGTGTGGGAATCTTCCCCACTTTTGTCAGGTGTAAGCATTGAAAAAGAACACAAAGGTAGTGACTAAATTCAAGTGTTAAACACAAATGTTCCAGGTAAGTTTCCCCATGCAGATTGTCACTTACAGATGTTACACTGTTACTGAAGATCTTTTCCTGGAAAAAGAAACCCCAATATCCTCAGGTTTATGCATGTAAAAAGAAAAAAAGGTAATAAGAAAAAATTGTATTGTAGCACTCTGTTATACGTTTCATTGTCTGAGTGAAATAGTTGGTTCAGTTTGTAATGCTGTGCAGGACAGTAGTTTTGTTTGAATAACAACATGGCAATTTTTTTGCTGTTGTAGGGTTAAAGTTAATAAAAATGCTTTCTGATTCTGAAACAACTTGGATCACTTTAAAAGAAATTAGAACATCTTATAGCATATCTCCCTCCTTGTTATTCAGAATGAGAAATTTTGGAGTTTGGAAAGTAGCAGGTTAATTAGACGTTTTGGTCTTGATGAGGCAAGAAGTATCAGCAAGGAGATTTTGAATAGAATAGATTATTAGGGATTGTGAATGAAATGAGAAAAGAGTAAGTACAGAATTGAAGAAGTTCCTTTGAGGAACTTCTTGTAGTAAAAATGTTTGCTGTGGTAGGAAGCTTTACTTTAGGAAAAAAACCCAAGGCATAATCAGAAGTAGATAGATTGAAGAATAAGCACCTTTATAAAATATTAAACATGGTAGAAGCTTGTTTTCTGTTTGCAAACATGTAATATCGAAGGCTGATCTTGAGCAGTGAGTTTACCTAATGTGTAGTCTTGATCAAATAAAAGTTGCACTAAGTTGAAATCATGTGACAGATTCCAAATATTGGACTGGTGCTTAAAACTTATTATAACAGTGCCTACAATACTAATACTTTAGAAAATAGTAGTATGCTCTAAAATTACTTTTATGTAATGAACTCTAGTGATTGACAAGGAAAATTACTTTCCATTTGTGGGGGCATTTTGGTTGTCGTGACAAGGTAAGATGATTGATAAATACCAATGGTATTCTTGCCATAGAAAGATACCAGAGTGTTATGCACCGCAATAGCAATTGGTAGTCTGATGCCACGCATAATTTATTACTATATTAAATCATGCTTTTAAAAAAAAGCTACTTGCATTGTGATTATTTTAAACCTAGAGATTATAGGTCCAAATCCCAGTTTGTAATTGCATGGATATTCAAGAAAAAGATATTCTTCTCCAGGAAGCTGTCTTGTGGTGGAGTTAAGCTGTTGAAATACAGACTGTATGAGGAGTGATTATTGTGACCCTTGCAGTAAAGAATAATGTTTTTCCTTCGTGTCTAGTCCACCTCAGAGTCATAGAATGAAATTAATGCAAGATACATGTAATAAGGTAATAGTAAGGACAGCAAGTGTATTTTTACTGGAAAATACTAACCTACAATTAGAGTGGTTCTTTGATCATGAATTGTTTAGGTTAGTATTATGCCTCTAAAGGTGGGCAGTTCTTTCGGAGAAAAATTCTACCAATGGTAGAAGCACGCAGTAACATAAAAAGGTAGTAACAATAAGGCAGACAAAGTCAGTGAAACGTTGGATTCTCAGGAAACTATAATAAGCAATACAGTTTTTACACTAACATTTTACGGTGTCTAGAACACTTTTGGAGGGGAATTGCTGAGGAATAAATGAAGAAAGGGAGGTGTTCTGTTATAGTGTTATTTAATGGCAACTAGTGAATGTCCCCTCTGTTTGTGTGAGGCATAGTAGGAAAATTAAATACGGCACAGCAGATGTAACTGCTTTGATCTTGCTTTGAAGTGTTGCACTATTGTAGGAAAGTATTCCTTACTTTGCAGTACTGTTGTTGTACTTGTTTTTTCCTTAATAAAGGTACATATCACACTGGGATATGTTAATTTAAAGCTCTAAGGAGATGTTGGAGTTCTGTGTACAACCACAGCTCCCAAATTTTGGGAGTTTTGTCTTATGCAAAATAAGAGCTCCTACATCTGCTTAACATCCTCCAAAACATACTTTGGAACCAGGGCTGCTGTCATTTCAGAGAAAGTAATCAGAGCTATTTCCAGAAACACCTTTGTTTTAATTGGAGATCATCTAAATAAGCGTAGTGCCCAGTCTGAGCTTAGTTTCTTTCTGTTATGGTTACATCATAAGGCTGGTATGGATACAGGTCAAACCAGATATGCGTTTAACTATTTAATCTTCTTTTTTTTCTTTTTCACCCTCATTTTTTTGCTTTATTTTCTTTGTTTCAAAGGCAGACATGATAAATACNTAAATAAGCGTAGTGCCCAGTCTGAGCTTAGTTTCTTTCTGTTACGGTTACATCATAAGGCTGGTATGGATACAGGTCAAACCAAATATGCGTTTAACTATTTAATCTTCTTTTTTTTCTTTTTCATCCTCATTTTTTGGCTTTATTTTCTTTGTTTCAAAGACAGACATGATAAATAAATCCAGTTATTACACCTTCTTATGCTCCTTTCTCCAGTCTTTACACCCTGGCGTTGTTGCTGCACCTCATCCATGATCTTTTCCTCCTTTTACTGTTTTTATATTGCATCCCAGGATATTCGATCCTTTTCTTCTCTATTGGACATCTTTGTTCTGGTCTTCCTCCTTTCCCCTTCCAATTTGCCTCTTTTTCTGCTTTTCTTTAGTGAACAGCAGGGGATCTGATCAGTTAGGTATGGAGGGGTAAAATTGTCTCTTGCATAGTAGCTTTAAATGTTTTTCTTGTTAAAGATGCTTTTTCCGAACTGGGGATTTTTGTAATAATTTTTTTTTTCCTCAGTTATTGCAGGAGGCATGAGAAGTCACTATGTAGAAAACACAGAAATTAAGAAGAAATGCAGGTCCTGGGTAGTATTATAGANAATTGTCTCTTGCATAGTAGCTTTAAATGTTTTTCTTGTTAAAGGTGCTTTTTCTGAACTGGGGATTTTTGTAATCATTTTTTTCCTCAGTTATTGCAGGAGGCATGAGGAGTCACTATGTAGAAAATACAGAAATTAAGAAGTAGTGCAGGTCTTGGGTAGTATTATAGTAACGTTTTAAATCTAGACTGATGCGAAGGGTTTTTTGAAGTACTCCAGTAATTTTTCAAATTATCCAATTTAAGACATTGATGTGTTTTTCTCAACCTGCTGTTGAAAGAAGAAAAGCTTCATTGCTCTAAGGGGTCTGATCTTGTTAAGAAACTACATTTAGTTCTTTCTCATATGAGTTATCACCTTAGCGGGAGTATATTGTAGTCTGGCTCTGCCTGCTTTCTGAGAGAAGNGTTATCACCTTAGCGGGAGTATATTGTAGTCTGGCTCTACCTGCTTTCTGAGAGAAGTGAGTACTGAATGGTTCAGAGGAAGATGCAAGAATCCCAACATCTTGGCAAGAAGCTTGCACCTCTGCAGAGGCTTTGAGTTCCCTTCTTATGTTATATCTCTGGTTTTACCTGGGTTGCATGACATATCGCAGCTGGATAGAGCAGTTCTTTTATGCCAACTACTTTATTCTTGTATTAGCATTTTTCTTTCTCCTGTATGTAATCTGAGATTTGTGATGTAGCCAAGTAATCTTAAACTAGATATTTTAGTAATTGCAATTAGAAAAATTTCTAAAGAAAAGTAATAATGAGTAAAAATACTAATAAACTAGTCACATGCTTTACTACAAGCTGACCAAGAGGAGCTTCTGTGCTGACTTCAAGAGCTGTGCCAACTTAGTATTTTAGGAAGTAAAGGAGTTCTTGAAATTTCCATTTTCATGTGTCTTTCAGAATGTTTTTCTTTTCTTTTCACTGTCTTAAAGAAAATCTTTCCTGAAAAATCCCTTCCCTGGTATCTTTGTATCAGCCTATTTAGTGTGGTTGTACTCAGAAGCTATTTGGTATCTTTTGGTTTCAGTTTAACAAAAAAAAAATCCTCCAATTGTGGTTATACCCCACTGATAGCTGGGTCCTTTGTGTCTTTCTGACTTTGTATTTTCTGATACTTCAGCTATTGAAGGACTATGTTAAATTCTGTTGCTCCCCTTTAGTATATGTACCAACGTGTCATCTCAGAAATACAGACCCCAGTTGAATTTCTTTTTTCTGAGTACCTTCAGATTTGTTACCACTGTGAAGAAGTAGCCATCCATTTGCAGTGAGTGTCAGCAAAAGGAGGAGTTAAATAAGAGCCTGGTTTAGTTGTTTGCTTGGTAAAAGAGAAGGTTTCAAACTTTTACACTTCCAAAGGATGATTAGAGTTAGGAATAAAATAGGTGTTTTCAGAGACACTTAGGACAACACATGGGTCTGTGTTTTGCTATCAGACATGAGTCCATTTTTACTCAGTAGAATGGAGATGAGTGGCAGCCTTGCCTGCCAGAAGGGAACGAAATCTCCTCTTCCCTTCCCTCCAAAATGTGCTAAAGCTAAAGGGTTCTTTTGTTATGGCCTGTTATAAACAAAGGAATTAGCAACAGAGAGGGTTATTGATTTTATTTTTTTTTTTTTTAAAAAACAGTTGTACTGTCTTTCATGCTTCCCAGGATTTAAATGCAATTTCTGTATGAGTGCTTGACAGTGAATATTTGCTGTTGTAGGTAGTTATGACTGTGTGCTTGGTGTGCTGTTGGCTGTAAATGTTTGACTGGCAAGTTTAGAATTGTAGGGTATACAATGTAAAACACCTGTTGGATATCTATTGTACTTAATCTTTTTGCAGATTCTTCTGGAGTCCCACTTAGCTTCTAGAGAACATAGTTTCTGTGTGTATTCAACAGCTTTTCAAATGCTGTGAAATTGTGTTATAGCAAAGATAATGTACACTATATAGCAAAGATAATGTACTAATGATAGTGTTCAGTTTAGAAGGCTGAACTGCACTGTTCTGGGCATGGTCTTAAGAAATTGCATCTAAAAATATACTGTTTGTGCCAACAAAAGAGATCACTTCAGAGACACTAGGAGTCCATAGATATTTGTCTACTTTTTTT
>RSEF01000002.1:140333243-140351451 GCA_003993805.1 Himantopus leucocephalus
CCAAGAGGACTGGTAGCTTGGAAAGGCACAAGTTCACTTTATGACACCGCACTTTTTTGCTCTGTAATATCGTGAGCATCTTTGGTTGTTTTTCAAGAAAGATGATTTAGGTTTTTTTCTGAAGTAGGGCCTACTGATTTTTTCAGGAGCTCTTATATGGTGATAGATCGTTTTGATAAAACAGTTCTTTTTTTTTTTCATTTGAATAAGGTTTGTTCGTCAGTGGTATAATATGCCATTAAATCATGATGACTTTGCTCTCAAACCATCAGTCTGTTCTGCCCTCTTCCATTTATTCTTGTATTTTTGATACGGACTCTGTCTTCGGCTTACGGGAAAAGAGTAATTCTGTGGTTAACACTTTATACATATTTTCTTTTGTAGGCTGTAGATCCAAGGTAGGTTCAAAATATGTATCCCTGAAATTAGATTTTCTCTTTTGATTCAGAAAGAGTTGTTTGCATAAAAGGAATAATTAACTTTGCTTTTTGTCTTTTCTCTATATTCTGAATATCCATTTTTGTTTTGAAATGTTTGGTTTTGTTATGAGATGTTTTAGTGGCTCTCATACAGAGTATGGCTGAGTATTGTTCATCTCTCTGTCTTTGGTGCCATGTGTGCCTTTTCAACATTTACTACAACCTGTTGGGCTTAAAAGAACAGCTGCCTTTATACCACATGAGGAAATCACTATGTGATTGTTAGTTACCTATCAGTAATTCTAATGATTAGATCTTACGTTACCATAATGTTAACATAACCTTTATAAACGTTACTGAGCCACCAATAGTGATATTCCCAGTGGATGACAGGTACGTGGTCTTGAAATGTCATCAGGTCATGTTTAAGAAAGTGACCTTTAGGAAGCCCCTTCTCTTCTTTCTTGAAATCATGCAATTACCTTAATGAAGAAGGGGCAGTTGGGAATGGATTCCTGCTCACGGTGTTCCCAGGTGCTGCCAAGTACTGCTGTACGCAAGAAAATGTGATAACACTCTCAGTGCTGATCAATGTCCGCCCTACTGATGTGTTGAATTGACATCTTCCTCCCAGCACATGAAATCTGAAAGAGCTGTTATGAGCATGTAAATATGTCATCTTCAGAAAAGGTAGCTGTAGGTAAGAAAGATCTGGTAGATTTTCACAATTCTAAATAAACACCAAAGAGAAGCAAGCACATGCACCTGCATATTATTTGAACTTAATTTAAGGGATGAAATGCATCTAGGATTTGTCCTGATAGTGTTCATATTTTCTCATCTTTTCTGAGGCAATTTTTAAATGCTGAAGTACATACCATACACTGAACATTCTGGATAATTAGGTGGCAAATTGTTTGAAAAGTTTTGTTCCTTTTCCTATCGATTCATTTTATTCTTGCTTTTGACATACGAAGTTTCTTAAAGGAAACTTGCATAAAATTAGGCTTACTGCTTTTTCTGGTTGATTAAAATATTTTTAACATCTGTGTGACCACCATGAAATTCTGGGGATGCTGGTGTCTTCTAAACAGTTCTGAGAGAGTGTAAATTCTGGGTTTTTTGTTTGTTTTTTTTTTTGTTTGNCATCTGTGTGACCACCATGAAATTCTGGGGATGCTGGTGTCTTCCAAACAGTTCTGAGAGAGTGTAAATTCTGGGTTTTCTGTTTGTTTTTTTGTTTGTTTGTTTAAAAACATTAAAATCATAATTTAAACAAGCAAGCAAGTTACAGTAAAATGTTTATTCTGCACTTCTTTTTCTCAAGTGTTCAGTTAGGTCACCTGTGATCTAAGCCGTTAGAGCAAAAAACGTAAAGATAGAAAAATTCTATGTAGTTATAGCAAATGTGACAAAGTATAATATATAACTAGTAAGAAACTTTATGATATACTAACTATAATTAATTCCAGTGATTTGTCTGTTAAAGCCAATGCAAATAATTGTAACATCTGTCAAAAACCAAGCACTAGCATGAAAACCTTTTAACATTTTGCACTTAATAAACTATTTTATACATAAACTACCTTATTGTTTATATTAAAAACTAAAAAATATTCGGTCTGTTCCAGCCATTCTAACAAAAACTTTAATAAGTAGACATTGCATAAAAATGACACAATCCAGCAGTTATTTGGTAAGGCCAGCATAATCATAAATTTACCATCCATGCTTTTCCAAAAATACTAACCCATATTGTTCTCCCTGGACCTGTTGCAGGGATGACTAATCCAGCTGCTGAGGTCTCCCTTTATGTGTTTGATGGAACACTTGGCTTGCTAGACTACAGCTGTGTGTTTATGTGCAGTGCACACCTGCAGAGGCCTGACAAATAGCTGTAGTATGCAGAGTATACAAAATTACCCTGGCAGTGCTGCAAATAAGGAAGTTTCTGTTTTGAAGTCCATATGTGTGTGAGCTTGAGATGCCAGCTGGGGTATTTATGTTGCATTGCACAGATGTAAAACTGCCAACTGATTTTATACCAAATAAAGGCTAATCTTTTTATACATACTTGGTGTCAGAGTTATGAAGTGGTACATAAGAATGTTCTCACGACTTAGCTCTTTTAAAATAAAAGCTGACATTAAAAATGCTTGAACTCACAATATGCATAGAAGGTAAAAGGTAAAGATAAAAATGTACTGTATTTACTTCGATATCTGCTATAGCGCAGTATCTTAAGGGTCTTATTATTAGTGATGTATAGTTATTAGCTGCACATAATCAGGACTTGATTTATTGTATGCATATACACTATACGATATATATTCTTTTTTCCGGGAGGTCACTTCAGCTCTGTGTTGAATCCAATTTATGGGTTCTGAAATGTGAAAGCCCAATTTATATAGCTACTTAACTTGAAAGCTTTGCTTTCCTGTTTTCAAACATGTTTAAGCACAGTGATAATTTTTCATGAAATATAACAGGCATTTTGAAAATTATCATTGTTAGTAGACCTTGTTTGTGAAGATACTTTTAAAGGTAATATTTGCCTTTGTATATTTAAGGGATTAAAATGGAAGCGCTAATTAAATAATAAAATAATAACTAAAACTAACAAATAGCACAGATGTAAGTCATTGATTGATCATTTTAGTCAGTACCTTGACTTTTAGTGTGAACTAGTTGCAAAGACATCAAGATGAAATGAATAGTTTCTGTTTTGATGGTTCATTGCATATACTTAAGTACTGCATACTTAATCCTTTTTAAATGGCTAAAATGGCTTGGGGGAGAGAGAGTTAATATGCAGATGTGAAAGTGGACAGTTTCTGTGCTTCTGACTGCATGCTTTGGAAGTTCCTTAAGCACTTAGTTACATTCTTAGGCTTAACACACTTTCCCTTCCATTAATTTTCTTTTTTTCCTCATTACTGTATCAAGCAATTTTAGTGCTGTTTTTAATTTGTTTTTTATTCTGGGCTACTAAAACTTCTGAAGATGTGTGGAATTCTGCTGTGGCTTACTCTGTCACAATGTATACTTGAAACACATTTATGCTAAATGTGTAAGAACAAAGAAAATGGGAGCAACATTGAAGTGTATCACTACAGAATGTGTCCCAAAGGACTTAAGAATTTATTTTGCTAAATGTAATGTGCAGCTTAGAAATGACTAGGCATCACACACAGCTCACCAGTCTGCCGGAGCCTTTTTAAACCGAAAGAATTTCGTACATAACACACATGTGCATGCACATGCTCACCCTGAGGTAGCAGTCTTGGGCTTCCTGAACTTAAAATTAACATCTGCAAGTATCCCCCAGAAGCTCAAACGTTATCCCCATTCACGAGGTTCAGAAATACAATTTCTTGATTACTCAACTTCACAGCAGAAGTTTCAGGTGTTAGTATTAGCTAGATGAAGAGGTAATGACATACTGCGAGTGGAAGGAAGAGTTGAGCTGTACCCCCGTAATACTGCAAAGGCATGTCGTCTTGGCTAACATAAAAGACTAAGTGTGCCTGTGAGATGCTCGTACTATCATTAACTGCTGAGAATTAGTCTATGTCGCAGAGAAGGCTGGGAAACAATACAGAATGGCAAATCTGAGTGAAAAATGGAAACACTTCAAAAGAAGTTACTTCTGCTAGATCAGTATAGGAAGTCTTAATTGTTGTTATATCCTCTATTTAGGAAGTATATTTAAGACCAAAAAGAGGAGAATTCTGTTGGTGTGTGAGGAAATATGTTGCAAAGATGGTTTAGTTATTTTGTGTCAGGGCCAGCTCTCTTACAGAAGGATATCACTTCAAACAGATTGCCGCCACTGCAGGTTGCAAACACACAATTGAAGGCTTCTAGTTCTCAGCTCATGCACAGATGTCTTTCAATAAGTTTAGCCAGTAATTTCTTCAAATTGCTCAGTTTATCAGCAGCACATGTCATCAATCCTGAAGTGGTTGCTCAAGTCAAACTACAGAATCCTTAGCTTACAGACACAGCTGCAAACAGGTGAACAGGCAGAAAGTAATTTGTGCAGCTTGGTGGCTGTCAGACAAAAGACAGACAATCTGTGTTTAAAACAGATTGCAGGCCTTGCATGAGCCAGACAAAAGGGATTTCTACAACTGCAAATAATTCCAAGGTTAACATATTTTCCTTTCTGCCATTAGGTGATTTGTTAAAATTGGAAACAATGAGCATTATAAATCTACACAGAAACTAGAGATAAGATGAAAGAGAAAAACAGATCGCTAAGTAAGTTTACATCCTTCTGTTGAAAAGCATGCAACTGGCATTCATATAGGCCTCCTTTTTATAAACTAAGCCGAGCTATAATACCTATAAGGACATTCAGTACATATTCGAAATTATGGTAAGGACGTCTAATTGGCAAAAGAAACAACATTGTAAAAAAGAGTAAGTTCATTGTAATGTTCTTCTGTATTAAAAAGTTGACTTTTTTTCTTTTCTAATTCTTCTTTGGATATCATTCTAAGATATTGTGAAGATTTATCAGGATTTCATTTTAACTTTGAAGTCCTCTACTTCATCAAATATTTTAATATTGGGTAGATTTATCAAGATTTACTGTACTAAGTGTATCAGAGTTACAGATTTTAACAAACAAGCTTAGTCTAGTGCTAACATAATTACAGTAAGTTAGAAAGCATGTACTTCCCCAGTCACAGATATTACATCTTCAAATGTGTGACTATAGAATATCTATTCCTTCCACTTCTCATGGGCTCTGTAAACTTGCCTTGACCTCAAAGCTGCTTCTGCAGTGTTCCATGAGGTACTAATCAAGCTAATGTAATATAGCCCTTCTTCCTGTTTAGCTCAGTGAGTAACTACTTACATGCAATAATATTGACTGGTAATTCTATGCTTAGTTAAAGTTGTTCTGCCAAGTTTATTTTCCATGTTAGTTAAAATTTATCAACACAGAGGTATGTGAATGGAAGAAGATGCAAAGAGTAACTGTCTACTCTAAGGTAGCGTCTGGTTTTGTGAAAACTTAAAAATAGTATGTGCTTTTCGTTATGTGGTCATGCCTATATTACATACTTGTCTCCATTATGAATGTTGTGATTGAAGAACAGTATTGTTAGCCTATTGCAAGTTTATACTTTTATCAAAGAGAGTACTAAAAAATTCCGTAGGGAAACCTTATGCTAAGTTTGAGTTGAAGAATTCTTAAATTTCTCCACTTTAAAGAAGCATGTCACAAGCACGCACTTTAATAAGCTGTGGTATGGAAGTACCCTTTTTCATGCTTTTTTGTTTTGACAAAATGCTAATTCCAAGATTAAATTGCATCCTTAGTATATGCTGTGTTACAGGACTTCCCTTGCATTTGGATTTTCTTCTTTTTTGTATCTTAATAGACAGTAAGGTTTTCAACCTCTCAGAAATGAGTCACGCTAATGGAGATTTTCTATTCTTTGGTCTGTGAAGATTATATATTAGCTTTTTTTTTGTAATGCTGACAGAATGTGTATCGCTTGTTGGTTGTGCCGGGTATATGCTGTAGATTGTAGCCTGACATTGTTATGGTGTTAGCATGTATGGGCTTCATGTATTTCACTGTGAAGGTGAGATCATCATCTTTAAAGGATGGTTTTAATTTGTGTTGGTGAATCAAGTGGATACTGTATTTAAGGAGGGGGAAAAAGTGTACTCATGCAGGTTGCTGTCTGCAGTCCAAATTGCTGATCAGAGAGTCTTTATACACATCGGTAATGTGCTGTGCAATATAAGCTGAAATATATTCCACAAGGGAGGAAAACGGAATAGGTTACATACGCTGTTCCTAAGTGCAATGAATATAAAACTCCATTACTCACTTTAAGCAGGTGCTTTTTATATGAGGCTTTAAAGAAATATAAAACTGCTGGTGAAATGATTGGTTTGTACAGACACGACTTGACTTCCAGTACTTTGACCAGATAAAGAGGTTAAAAATATTTCTACAAACATTTCTTTAATGATTTCAAGGATTAAAGGTTAATATTCTCCTGGTGTAAGAAACTGCCATTCCAGACACTAAATGTACTGTTTCTCTTTAAGTCCTCAGTAGTTGCATAGAGTATTTAAAAGAAAATATAAACATTTATAAAACATTTATACATAAACACAGAGCATTGTGTTTTTAAGTTTATATCCTAAACAATGTGTATTTAAATTGCTGGGAGGAGCACAGTGATATCATAAAGAAACTCAGTCTGATATAGAAAACTGTTATTGTGTAAGAACGATACTCCTGTTAGAAACAAAACTCATCTTTAAAGAACCTGAAATCGCATCATGTATGTGCATGGAAAACTACATGTAAAGAGGTAGCCTCAGATCTTTCTGTTCTTTAAAGCAGCATATACTATCTGAGAAGGCAAACCATGGGGACGCTGTTCAAGATAATACTGATATACTGTATTTTAATCTTTTTCTATGTAATCTCTACCATGTTTTACTTACCCACCCTGTCTGAATTAGTCTTCCTGCCATTTCCTACTCCTTTACAGTGTCCCCAGCAGCAACCTCTGTTGTCCATCTTTTAACCATGTGACTGCTGGATTTCTTCATCTCCCAAGTGAAAGATGTTAATGTTCTCTTTTGCTTCGCCCACCATTCCCAGCACCTCAGGAAATCAAACTGTTAATGATTACACCTTAGACGTTATTTCTTACTATTTTTCTACAATACTGTTTCTGAACACATCTGGCCTTCTTCTTTTGAATTTTTGTAAAACTTTGTGGTTTCTTTCCTTCTTTAAGAATTACTGTGTCCATCCTCTAGAATCCTCAATTTGTTGACATTTTTACTGGTCTGTAACTGTTCTGTCCTATATACGATTATTTCAAATTAAGCTTGTGTGAGATTTCAGCCATTAGATATTCTGTTTCACAGCAAGAGGGTGACCAGGTGTCATGAGTGTTACAGGGAAGCTCATAACCATGTGTAGCTCCAGGTGAGATTTGGCATTTCTTGTGTCTTGCATAGTAGGTATGTTAGGACTGTAAGGGCTGCATCTGCTCTGGTGAATGAGGCTTTGTAAGGGCAAAGGAATACAAACTCCTAGGAAACCAGTCTTTATTAGTTTCATAGTTGCCAAATAGCTTATTTAAATAGATCTGTCTTAGAGAAATGAGCTCCAGAGTTGAAATGGAAAGTGATGAGATCTGAGATGAGCTCTAGTTCCTCTAAGACCTTGTTCTTTCATTCTACATTTTGCTGTCCTAGAAAGCTGCAGATGCCCGATGCCCGAGTTGTAACACTCAGGCTTTATTCCAGACCCTAAGGTACATTGCAACTTCTGCTTAGTGTATTTGAAGATAAAGCATTTGAACTGGTACTGGATTGAACTTGAGCTAGATTTAATGGGAAGTTGGGATAGAAAATGCGGTTCAGGTTTTTTATGATCATATTCATAGAATCACAGAATCATTTAGGTTGGAACAGAGCTTTAAGAACATCAAGTGCAACCGTTAACCTAACACCACCAAGTCCACCACTAAATACATTACCATATATTAATGAGGAAAAGTGTTTTAATATACTTTACATGTTGACATTTTGCGTGAGCTATTGAATTTATCATTGCTGTATTTGAAAAGGATAGACATGGAAGCAACCAATTGCAAATGTGTGCTTCAACCAAAAGGTGTGTTACTAGGGGTGGAAACTCTAAGCTGTTTCCTGTGTCCATCTGTCTGTCTGTTTCAGGATCCTGCTTCAAGTTTATGGTGAAAGTTTCTCAAGTTCCTATTTATCTGTATCCTGGAATTATTTGCATTTATGTCATTTTTAGCATTTGTCTACTGACAATGTATGTATAGATATAAGGATTGGTAGGACATGCTTTTTGAGAGTTAGAAATCCAGATTCTCATAGTTTTTCTGCATCTTCTTGGAAGACAAAAGTTATTTTAATGCATTAAGTTGGGTTTCTACCATTTGTCTCAAATGATACGGCAGTATCTGAAATGCAGCTGTTGAATTGTGCAGAAAGGAAAATCAATGCTTTTCTTCTTTTTGAACTTCTATTTACAACAGCAGGAACAGTGCCACTAAAGTCACTTTAATCCTGTGTCCTGACCAGTGTCATGTTGCCAAATCTAAAATAATGGCTTCAATTAGGTATGCTTATAATTGGCGATGCCTAAGTAGCTTGAATGTTAGCAATAATAAATTGCCCAAAACTACACTTATCACAGCAAGGTTTTAGAGCTATTTGCAATACTATATATGTTTAAATATGGAAGGCGGTATTTCTTCTCTAAATGTTGGCTGTTTAGATCAAAAGAAGCAGCAGTCAGAGTATAGATGGATGGTGTTTCTGTACCCTACACTGAGAATGTTTCAGGATAGTCTGTCATTTTTATAGGTTGTGGTAGTAAGTCCATGAATATTTGCTGGTTGGCCGTGGTACAGTGGGTAAAGGGAGTTCTGAAACATTTCCCAGTTTTGTTCTATTTTCAGAAGTTTTTTTTTCAGTGGTAGCTGTTTAGTTCTTCTATGAGCATTCAAAATTAAAGCATTATTTTACCTGACTGGAAAACCACTTAAAACAGATTGTCAATAAGGAGTTATTCAAAGGTGCTTCTGACCTGGAATGCCTTAAAACATATGATTCCAAATGTTCTGTGACTTCTTCAATAGTGGTTTTCGGTCTTTGAATCACAGGTTTCTTATTTAACTCTCCATTTGAAACAGGATTTTAGAGAAACCAAGAAGCTTGGGGATTAAAGGCAGATGGGCACCTGTATGAAGTCCATTGCGTGGAGTCTCAAAATAGGAATGTAGCACCAGGGATTTGCCAGATTGAAGTGATGCTCCCTGTAGGTGAAATGCTGTTGTTTAGCAAGCTGGGATTTTTTTTGTAATATGTAAATCTCCATTACTAAATGACAGCCCTACATCTGTTCTAGTGTTTAGGAAATGGAGCAGTCTTCATTAGTTTACAGGCAGTTTAAGGATTAAAGTCGTTAGTTACAGGTTTAATATTGATCTCCAAGGTGAAGACCAGTGTATGACTGGCTGTGTGCTTGGCCCTGAAATCTGTCTGTGAAAATACTGAATGTACGCAAGGAGTTTGATTTTTTTGTTTGTTTGTTTGTTTTTTTGTTATGTGTGTGCATACATGTGGCTTTTGCAGCTTATGTTCTGATGAAGAGAATGGTGGATACTTACACTGGTAAATTTTTTGTCATTGTTGCCCAAGAAGAAAGCAGCTTGACCTCCTTTGGAGAGTATTTCAGTCTGTCAGTAACTCCTTTCACCCTTCCATGCATTTATTTTTTCTTTGAGTACCATGGTTGAAGAGAAAATAAAAGCAGAGCTATTTTTTAGGACAGGTTTCTTTAAGGTGTGGAACTGTGGCACAAGAAGCTCAAGACAGTAGAAAATCTGCCCAGCTCACCATACATTAAACGCAAGAGAAGTCTTCCATAATCCTGTTGTTATTCCCTGTTAAGTCTTGGGAGTGGGTTGGGATGAAACAGTGATATCTTAGAATAGTGGTATGTAGACTGAAAACTGGTTGACACAGTTACAAGAGAATAAATAATTATGATAATCAGAATAGCAATAGTAATGCTAAATAAAATGGAGTTAGAAAAAAAAAATAGACTTGTCCCTTGACAGCTCCTTAAAATAAGCTGCCTGAATTACTGTTTCGAAGAAGAAAGTAAATAGTAGCCTCTGAACGTCTATGTTAGGGCTGCAAAATGTGGTCTCCAGACTATGGTGAGAGATTAAAAGTGTGGAATTGTGAACACAGTAGAGATGTTTGGGGAACTTCATCACAAAGATTTAGTTTTGCTACAGAAAAAAATGAGAAAGTACTTATAACCTGGCTTCTACATTTTAGAAAATCTCTTTTTCTCTGTTTTTCCAACTTAAAAAACAATAGTAAAAAAAAAAAAGGGAGGAAAAAACCCCCAAACACAAAACCCCAGTGTTTTCTCTTCAGGATTGTGTGTGAGGAATCACAGTGATCAAAAGAGATGTTGAAGTTTCTATGCTGCTGCTGTTTTGCTGCAACGGAGAACATGAAAGCTCATGCTCCCCCAATGCTTTGAACGTGAGAAGTAGGACTGATGCCAGCTAGAGCTGGTCTTTCTGGCTTCTATTATGTTCATACTGCAAGGAGGAAGGAATTAAGTTTGGTTTTAACTTCAATTCCTCAGAAGTGCCATCTCTCTAACCAAGTTCAGTACAGACTTTCAGAAGTTCTCACCGAGGGCACTGCGTAAGCAGGGACTGAACACAAGTATCTCTCATGAAAGAAATGAGGTTTCTCTTATGCTTCAATTTGTTTACTAGCTTTTCTCTGTTAGTCATGTAAAACTTAAATACATCTTTCTGTGAAAATAATTGAACATTTTTTTCTTTGATTCCAGTAAGACTTAGGCCGAAACGTTATTTCATTTGGTTAATAGCTCCTTGCTTTTGTTCATGGATTTTTACTGAGTTTGAAATAATTTTGAGATGTATGTGACAGTCTTTTACTATATCATGTTGCCAAACCGTAGTTTAATGGTACTTAATGCTTTAAATATTGAAATTTTTCCTTCTGAGGCCATAACCTGAATACGGGGAGAATTCATGTGGAGCTGCTTCTAGAACTTTTAGTCATGCCTTACTCATTTCCTATTTCATATTTTGCAGTTTTCTCTTTTATGATCTTTCTAAAGAATTATTTATTGTATTTCAGGGATTTGGCAGCACACAGTCCTGACTTTTGTCCTCAGAATCAGTAACATACATCTTTTGCTGGTTTCCTGTCTTTTCTGTTGATAGTTTAGATTTTGAATCTTGGTTTTCCATTAATTATTGCAAATTCACCTTGTTACGAACGAATTGGTAAAAGATGTATATGCCATTGGTAAAATCACTAATTAGGTAACTTTTTTTAACAGGTCTTAAGTTAAATGATTGCTCAGCGTTAATAGGCTCGTTAGCAGAAATAGTGGGCTGATCTATAAAGACACAATTGTGACTTGCCTTTAGGTATTTGATTCCCTCCTGCTTGCACATAGAATGTCACTGAATGCAAGGACTTGGGGCCAGCTCCGTTGATGGGGTTATGTACATGGAGAGGACCAAAGCTATGACCAGAAAAGCTGAGGAGAGGATGTGAATGCCTCCTTTAAAGTGTGGGAGAACCTTCCTCGACGGTGTGATACTTCTGTGTCTGTATCTAGAACAGAATGACTCTTTAGGCTAGGAGTTAAAATTAAAGGGAGTTAGTGTGCACAAAGTGTAAATTGTCAAGGCGTGGTAGATTTTAAGTTAGAAAACCTTTCTGCCTGTTTTGGAGTTCTGCAGTAAAAGAAGTATGTGATAGTCTGATTCAGCTAAACCAGATTATGTTTGATCACCAAGTGTAAACATGGTTACATGTTGGGAGGGAAACACTTGATTTGTACTGCTAGTAGTTCTACAATGGGCAAGTTGTTTCTAGTACAAAAATCACACAACTAGAAAATTGTCATTTTTTCTGGAAGCAGCCTTAGGTTATATTTGGTGGAGACAGGTATATGTATCTCTCTATCTCCATAAAGTCTTTGTTTACCATATTCCTGATGAAAATAATAAATTAACTAAAGAAAATGTGAGGTGTCCTCAAACATGGTTGCTTTGTTGTCCAATTTTGACTACACTGAGCAAGGAAGTCAAGTAAATTACAGTGCTGCTTTTGAGTGTGTTACCAGAAGAGTGAGTACAGCACAAATTCTACTTTGTTGTCTTGCACCTTGGAAATAAGCCTTTCTCATGCTTCATTTGCAGGATGTTGAATTTGGATAATGTTGCTGTTGGCAATGATAGATTTGGTTTCCCTGGTTCCTCTTTGAGTTCATGCTCAGTGTCTTAATTAAAATCTTGTGGAGTGTTTGACTTCATACTAAATTTCAGTTAGTATTTAGAGTCATGGAGCATTTCTTATCTAGGAGTTTTAACATCCTTCTGCTCAGTCAATCCCTTGAGAAGACACTACTTCTAAACAGTTTATAAACACTGAGGGGAGGGAAGGGAGCCCCATCCTTTGCTCACTTAAACATTTGTTTGCTGAAATAGGTATTTAAGGAGTATTTTAGCTGTGTGTACAGCTGTTGGGACTTTGATTTTATAAAGATATTATCATGATGAAAGAGATAATAAGGGAGAATATTTGGGAAGAACTAAAGTTACAGGGATGGAAACTACAGATAGTCAGAAGCATACATAGGAAAAAAGCATCTTTCTTCTCTATAGAGTAGCTTGCCGGTTTGACAAGTTTATGACGAATGGTTCATCATTTCCAAAAATCTTCAGAAACTGAAGAAAACGTGCTGTTTCCCTATATTAAACCTATTCATTATAAATGGTTCACCCAAAGTCTCTAAACTTTCTGCGCTTTGATTAACTGGGCAAGGGGAATCACCTTATGTTCAGGAGATTTTTGTCTTCGTGGTGGAAGTCTAGTTAGACATCCTAAGTTCCTTATTCCTTATTGTAGGCTCTATATAGGATTTTAATATTTAATAAACGGGCTTTCTGAGTATCCCTCAGTCCAGAGCTGTGAAACCTGAGCAGAATTAATTTTTCTTGCAACTTCTCCTTGATTACTGTGGTGTGCTGTGGTTATCAGGTATTAAAACTGAGAGCAGGGTGATGTTGCCATTTGATGTCAAAGCAACGTAGGAAAGGAGGGGCATGGTTATGCCATGTTTTCCTAATACTTTTCTATTTTCTTTTCAAATAGTTGAAAACAACTGAGAAAATATTCATCCTATCCCTCTAACAGGTGTTCCAGAAATAAATAGCTTATTACTGCTCTCAGTTTGTGAGTTTCTTCAAGGCCAAGGTGTTCAGCTTTCCTAGCTTCCCATCATGATCCCTAACTGCTGGCTGAGTGAAAAACAGTGCACTGGCTAGTTTGAGCTGTGCATTGCTGACTGTCATGCATATGCTGACAGGTCAGGTAACAGGACAAATATACCCACATTTTCCTGAAGATTGTAGGAAAGAAATGTCTTTGATAATGATGCCGTATCTTGCTGAAATTCAACGTGACCAGAAGTTATTTGGTGAGGGAATAGGAGTGAACAGAAACAACTAGGGAGTGCAATCACATGAAAGTTGGTGCTTTGTTTTTAAACAAGACACTGAAATAAAATTCAAGTTACGCATGTAACTAACGTGGAAAGTTTTAGCCTTAATTCAGAGAGGTTGTCTAGGGTAATACATCTGAAAGTGGACTCCATGATGGAAAATACTTAGTTTTAAAAGTACTTAATCTTCCACGGTGAAGTGCAAGAAATGTATCGGACATCACACCTTGTATTTTGAGGCATAAAAGAGTTGCTGAAAGATGGAAATAGCAAGAAGCTACTAGTTTTGAGAAGACTTGAAAGATGGGCGTCAAATTATGAACTCAAATTTGTTTTGCTTTGACTGTAATCTTGGCTGCTACTAATAGTATTTTACAATCTTTGTTTTGGAATAGGCAGAAGGGAAAAACATACTACTTTTCTTTTCTCTGCCCCCATCCCTGCAATGGCCTCTGTTTGCACAAGTTTATAGGAAGTATGTGGAGGCAGAGCTAAGACTAGGAAATGGCTACAGATACCCTATCCGCTTTTGACAAATTCATGCGTTGTGTCTGATACCACACCTTAGATCAAAGGGGGGTTTCGGCTTTAAAAGAGGCTTACTCCAGGCAAGGCTGGGAATGAGGGTGTATTCACGAGACTAAAACTGGTAGGTGATCTTTCAGACTGAGAACTGATGGGGTGTTGTAGTGGCAGGCACACAAATGGGTTGCGGTACCCATTCTTTGAGCCTAAAGCCTTCCTGAATCGCACATTAGGAAGAGGCTGGGCATACCTTCAACACAAAAGGCGGGTTAAATTTTGTAAGAAAGTATGCATAGAATGTAAAACCTACTTTGACGTGCCAGTCTGGTTTACTAAATGCCATGTGTCCCTTTGTATGCTGCTTTCTTCCTACCTTGGAAAGTACTTTTTACTCAAAATTTATTTTAATATCTTACCAGAACAAAGCTTAAATATATGTCAAGAAGTCTGCTTATCGAGTGGTTTTATATGCACTACCAAATGCGTTTCAGTGTTTAAGAACTGGAATAGGCACAGTGAACTAAGCATAATTACCAGGTTTAATTCTAAATCTTCTGTTTCCTTTAATTTCTTAGGCGTTTTTCCTTACTAGTTAGTATATATTAAAGGTTGTTCTTTGGGTTAAGTCTTTGAGAGATTGTGCAAAAATGAGCTCATTCTGCAGAGAATATATTAAGTTTCTTTAATATGTGTAACTATCTTGAAATACATATCAAAATGCTTTTTAATTTTTTTTACCTGATATTCCATAATACTTTCCTTGCATAATTATGGATTTTGGAACAGATTCTATGTTACATATGTGAGGAAATGGTTCCATAATTATACTAATGTTTGCATAATTAACAAGGTGCTTGCCAATTTTAACTGACAAATTCCAAGTCACTTTTGCATGAGGGGAAAAAAAACCCGTAAAAAATGGTAACTTCTGTTAGTTTTTCCTTTCATACCTCTTACAGGTGTTGAAACTATTTCTTTCTAATTTGCGAGTAAACCTATGTATTTTTTTTCTGATAGGCAGCGCTGTCCAGAATAGGAGGGCTGGCTTCCTCCACCCATGCTCTGGGGCTGTTCTGGGCGCTGCCCTCGAGCTCTGCCAACATATCTCAGTCCTGAGTTGTAGGATCCCCTGCTGCTGCCACCGCAGTTCTAGGCAACTCTTCAGAAGTGACTGCCAATAGCACCGATTTCTTCCAAGCGGTGCGGTAGTTTTCTGGTGTGCACAAATGGGGGCTGAGGAAAGACCACCAAAACTTATTTCCACTTGTGACCTAAGGCAAGGTTTGAACTTCAGTTTCCGTTGAAAAACGGCAAGTGTGCCGTTGGCCTTCTGTGCTGTTCAGCTGCGTGGATTTAATGCTTTACATTGCTACTGAGTAAAATGTTGTCTAAATGTAAGCTTGAAAACACTTAGTCGTTTTAAGATCCTGAAATGAAAGGGTCATAATAAAAACATGAAAGAGAATAGTTGAGGTGGCACTTACAAAGTGAAAACAAAAGTGTATGTATGTGTATATATACGTATTTATTATTCCAATTTCTAAGTGGTCTTGTGTGTTTTCCTCACAGCATCTATATATATTTTATGCATAACTGTATTAAAATGCCCATATAGAGCATTCTGTCACTTCCATTTAAAAACTGTGAATCACCAAAAAAATGCTATAAGAACATCTAAGGTAGATAATTAAAGTATAATTAAGTTTAAATGCCTTGGTGAAGGAATATAAAAATATTTAAATTCAACAGGCTAGTACATTTGCAGTTTTCTTTTATTAGGTGTGAAATCTAAGAATCCCCTGCCAACTCTTGAGGGCTCAATCCAGAATGTTGAATTGAAGTACTGCGGCACATCATTGGTCAAATGTGCCTCTGGGACCGTGGGATCAATAAAAATTTGTGCCAAAGCCCCAGGTATGTGCAGCTGGACCATGTAAAACTTTATTGCCTGTATAGGAGAATTGGCCTTGCTTTTTACAAGGAGAGTTACTGAAACAAGAATTTACTCATTGTTCCTATGAATCAGAGAGGGTCTTTTGTATTCTGTTTTGGGTTTTTTTATTATTATTGTTAAGTGTGCCAGGATGATCCAGTCTGGCCTCAGTATAGTCAGTTTTTACACTGAATAAAAAATAAAGATGATGTTTTTTTCTGCTGAGACAAACAGTAATCTAAAAGCACTGAAGAAACTAGAATAACTCTGCATGTTCATATTACACAGAATATTTGCATTTTGTTTTATTTGTAGCAGAATTTTGATGTATTCTGTTTATTGCTTAATATATCATTTTCCATTAATGCTGCAAGTATGTATTTTGCTTATGAAGTTTTTGAGGGCTCTGTGATAAATAGTTTTTAAATTTCTTTAATAGAATTTTTCTTGAAGAGCATGCAGGAACTTTTCCAATCCATGTCTGATCTCTTCATATGTAAAGGCAGCTAATGTCAAGAATATTAAAAAAAGTAGTGTATTTAAATCTAAATTAAGTTCATGGTGATTTTAAAAAATATTATTTTATAAAGTTGGGATGGAAATTACTATTTTAAAGAGAATGGATTACTTTATTTGAAATCCTCCTGGATATAAAGACATTTACAGGATAACATTAAGGAAGTTGTTTAATATGAGATTGCTCTTTCTATTTCCTCTTTTAATTCTGTACTTACAATGTTAATAGCTGTTCTCTTTGGACTAGTGAATGTTTATGTGTTGAAAATTTATCTTGTTACAGTAAAAGCTGTAAGGAGTCTAATCTTTATTTTAGGTGACGGTGGAAAAGAGAAGTTGATTCCTTTAATTCAAGGCCCTTCTGACACCAGAGACTTACACAGCAGTAAATGGCTCAATGAGAGCAGAAAGCCAGAATCTCTCTTAGCTCCAGATTTGGTAGCCTTTACAATCCAAATTCCACAGTATATGGACTACTGCCATAACTCTGGTAAGTGCAAAACTCTTGTTAAGCTGGTATCACATTACATTTTTCCTATCCAATGTAATTTTCAAAAGAGGGGCTTGATATAAAATGTGCCAAATGCCAAAGTATCTTTTTCACATACTGCACACATTATAACTTTAGCTCACCGTGAGACACAAAAACTGAAAGCAGCATTTTGATGTGTGTCGTCTTCAGTGAGGAATGCTTCACTGACTTTGGTTGCCTTTTAAATTATTTACAGAACCTTTTTTAAACTGCCTTTTTGGGGGCAGGATCCGTGTTGAAAATATTAGTTTAATCCTTTATCTGTTTGGTTGAGCTTCTTATACAGAAGTTGACACACTGAATTCAAAATGGTTCATATAAATTTGCAGCCTAATTATAATTAAATTAAGAATTTGTTTATCATGAAGTTTGCTAATAATAAAAAAGGTAATTTTTAAAATGCTACAGAGCACACATTTAATGTCATCAAAGTTGGTGTTGTGGTGGATTTAAATGAGAAACAAGCTGATATTTTCAGAGTTGCTTGGATAAATTTAAGGGTGTTGTTGACTTTGTGGGCATAAATACTCTTACCTGACATTCTTACGGTTTCTGTGGGCTTTAAACAAAACATTGGTCTGTTTTAAGCAGCACTGCAGATTTTGAAATGTATCTAGTTTAACATAACTATAATATAGTTTGTGAAATACACATGGATCTAGGTTTTGCTGTCAGTATGGTGCATTTTAAAAATCATTCTTTTGTGTTTTTAAAAGTTTATCCTGTTGCCAGGCTAAGAGTGGAATCAAGTAGGGGGAAAAAACCAAACCCCATCAAGTTTAAGGAAAGCAGAAGAATTAGCTGGCTGCAATATTATGAAACACAAAAATAAAATGAAAAGTGTGGGGTTTTTCCTCTAATTTTTTTCATGTGTTATAGTTGTTGAATGTCATTAGTCTGAAAAGTAACAATGAATTTATTACCATCTTTGTAATTTTTATATACATATGTAAGCAGCCTTTGATTCTTTTGCAAAGTAAATATTTGTGATCACTGTGCACTCCAGCAGTTGTTAGGTTATTTTTTCAGTAACTGTATTGTATGTTTCTTGGAGAGCATCATGTTGGAACTGTTTATGGCAGTGTTTTTTAATCATTATCTTAAGTTCCTGCCCCTAAAACATTGCAGAAAAGCAATTAATGATTCAACAGTCTCTGAATTATTCAGATCTGTTTGAAAGT
>RSEF01000002.1:140351551-140363969 GCA_003993805.1 Himantopus leucocephalus
CCCCCCCCCTAGAAATTCTAGACAAAAGCTATTAAGTATGGCAGCTTGCAATATGTAAGAGGTGGCTAGCATCACTGGTTTTAGTGCAGGAGTTTAAGAATAATGCTACACTTGCTTAGAACAGTAGATGTCTTGCATGTCACTTTGCCAATGCAAATAATATTAAGACTTTTCTAAGGCTTTTAAGTGTGTTTCTTCTGTGAAGTGCAGTTTAATATTTAGTTACTGATAGCGTCCATTATTATTGTTATGCTTTGGATCAAAGAAAAGATAAAATAGTCTGAATTGCAAAGCATTCAATAGCTTGAATTTTCTGCCTACAGAATAACAAAACGTAGCAGACTGAAGTTCAAATTTATATAGTGAATAAGTTTGAGTAGTTTTCTGTGCCATTAGCGGAACAAATTAAACTTTTGCTGGTTGAGTGCATATACCTAAACAGTGTAGTGTGGGAGGATTATCAGCCAGTTAGTCTTATTGGTTTATTGGCAGCAGAACAGATTTAAACCAAATTTTCCCATGGCAGAGGTACTGTATCAGCGATCCCAGAAGTTTTCCTAAGAAATTTATGAAGTGGTATGAAAGTAAATTACTGAAGAGCCATCAAAGCAAGTATGTTATTAATTGACAATTTATTGACTTCACCCTTACTGCTAGTTAAAAGGAAAAAAAAAAAAGAGGATTAGGATTCAGCCTACACTTTGAAAGCTGCGTGAGGTCTTTTGTACGATATTTCAGTTAAGCTGTAATTAATTAACTTAATTAAATATTAGTAAAAGAGTAAAAGCACACTTATTCCGATGGATCTATAAAAATAGTCATAAGATCAATGTAAATAAGTAATAGAAAGTGTGAATCTGGGTCTGGTTAGGGCAGAGTGTAACACCAGTTATCTTTGATCTTCTGAGAAACTTAGTTCTTGCTCAAGCGAATCTCTCGTAGACCTCACTGACTAATTGCCAAAGAACTGCTGGGTCTTTACCCTTCAGGTTAAGGTCAAAAATATATCGCTGTTTGTTATACTGGACCATTTCTTTGTGCCTAGGTTTAACGTATTTAATTCAAGCAACACTGCAATTTGCTTTTGTTGTTTATTACTTTACCTATATTAAAAGAAAGGGCTACTGATTACAGTAGAAAGAAGCTATCTTGTATTAATTCTTTTTTTTTTCTATTAACTTACTGGTCTCGGCTAATTATTTAACTTCTCTGTGTATCAGTTCATCTGTAAAAATGTATGTTACCATCCATGCAAAATGCTATGGGAATTACCATAAGAATATTTTCAGACTCTTGCTTGGAAGGTATTACATGAAGCCTGGAATTTTATAGTGATAGTAGTTATGTATTAAGTATTAGTGAGTGTGCTGTAGATTTTTTTTTTAAGCATCTAATATTTGAAATAGGAATTTAATTCCTGCTAATATTACATGGAAGTCTCCTTAAGCACTAAAAAACAACCCCCAAAGCTGTTCTTCCCAGATTAATCATGTATAATTTAAATTTATAGTTTCTTTATGTCAGTCTTGATTAAGACACATAGATTTAATGAGAGGAATATTTTTGCTATTACTAATAGTCCCTAAAGCCTGCTGCATGTAAAACACATGAACGCTCTCCCTTTCTGCCTTTTTCTGACTCCTGTGAACTTTTTCTGTTGTTTTGAATGGCTAATAATTGTTTGTCAGGTAGGAGGGAGAATGCCTGACTTTGACTCAGAGTTGAATTTCTTGAGAAAATACCATTCTGAGTAGTGTGTCCACAATGGGAGCTATTACAGAACAGTTTACTTCACTATCAGGTTTTTTTCGCCAATTTACCCATGAAAGCAGTCTCCTAGAAATCTGCTTAATCAGTAATACTGTTTTGAAAATAAACATTGTGTAAGGATCTGTCCTTTTCTATTAACAGCTCCAAACATTCTAAATAAATCTAGGTAATTTTTTTCAGTCACCCATGATATGCTTCCTTTCTTTGATATTGTCAGTTTTACCTACTTTGTTCATGGTACTTCAACTTTGATCTCAGCTAATTGCCATTAAATTCACACCGCTTACTGACTTGGCAAGCCAGAGCAAGTTAATGCTATGCATCATAAGGAGACCAGTTACTTTAGTCTGTCCCCTCTAGGCATGTGCTTGTTTATTTAACAGCAAAATGATTTGAGCAGTTTTACATATGCTGCTCATACATTTTCCATATGAAAATCAATAACATAGCAGAAATTTACAACTGAAGGTTTTTAAATGTGTTTATTGCTTAAGGCACAGGTATATGTAAAGATATTTTCTCATGCTGTTTCAAATACTGCTTCTATCCCACAATGATGTTGGGTCAAAGAAAGATTTTTGTCTGCTTGGTGGTTCTTCGCTTTTCAGAATGAAGATTGCCTTTCCCTGCTCAAGCTATTAAAATGCATTTAAATGAAACAAATGCAGCTTTTTTTTTTTTTCTAGGGTTATTTTTCCCCCCTCAAATGCCAGCAATTGTCCAATCTTGGGTGAAGAAAAGAGGGAATCTCCCAAGTCGGTGTCTGTCCTGGGGCATGCCCACTGTGCTCAGCTAATGTTGTGGTAACTTCTGGGCACTGCATAATTTACCAGCATTAATACTGATAGGGAGGAACTAGTTTATTAAATAAGTGTGTTTAATATTTTAAAATCATATTTTAAATATTAAACAGTTCTGATGAAGCAAGTATGTTGTAAAAAGTTTCATATATATTAACTCAAGCTTTTTTTTTTCTCCTAAAGGAGCGGGACTGCATTCACTGGGAAATTGGATAATGGTTATTTTTAACGCCCCAGTCTGACATTGCCCTTAAGAAACATCTATTTACCACTAATAGTTCCTTTTCCCAGAGGATATAATGACCATGTACATTTGAGGCAAGGTGTAACATCCAATGCATTAATAATATGCTAAGAATAACCAAAAATAATGAAGTAGATTTTTATAATCTGTGTTGTTAAATTGACTCTTAATTTGGAACTGAGGAAAAACTTTGAATGCATTTAGCGAATTTATTACTAAATTCTCCTGAAGGCAGCTTGGGAGATGATAATGGTACTTCACACATTTGCCAGTGTGTTTGTTGAATCTTTCAAAACGTCTTTGACCTTAGTTAATAATAAATTTTCTGCATTGTGAGAAGAATCTTTTTTTATGTAATCATCTCTCTTTAGAAAAACAGGGGGAAGTACATCTGAAAAATCAGAACACACTTTTTTTGTAGAAATGCTGCTGTTTCCCACCCCTCTCCCCAGACATTCAGATTGGATTTTTTGATTTGATCAAAATTCTTTGCGATTTTTTTTTTTAATGAGCATCTCTTCTTTGGTGAGTTTTTGTTTTTGTTTTGGACACTTACTGTTCTTTATTTCCACCTACTGGTACCATCTAGTGTTTTTCAGTGTCTGCCTTAAGTCTGCAAAATTATTTTTACTGTAATATTGTTTGAATTTTAATCTGCCTAGACTTGTTAATGAATGTTTATATCACTGCATGGAACAGCTGAGCTGTCTGCTGCAAAGTTTTATGCATTTTGATAACTAAGACAATATAATTGTCTTTAATTTGTCATGTCGATATACGTAATGAATAAGAACATGGAGAGGGAAAAAATGTAGCACCAGTATGAAGGGAAAAATAAAGCATAACCCTGAACTTGCACTGGGGCTCAGGAAAAGCTATTGGACAGTGCTTCTCAAAAAGTACTGAAAAACTACAGTGTGGTGAACTGTATCCAGATGCAATGCTCCATTACTTGGTTAAATGCTAGGGTTGGTAATTAGTGCAGTTCTGTTGTTGCTGTTGTTTTTCTGGAGAGTAACACGTCTTAAGAACCACTTTTAAAAGAAATGCTTCATTGTGCCATCGTTGTTCAAACGATATCACACTGTAACAGATTGCCCATAAAGTGCATACAGTGGAAATCCAAGCAGAGCTTAGCCAGGTGCCAGAAGCAATGTAGTCAACTATGGAAGTAGAAACATCACCTGAGCTGACTCACCCTCTTCCTTCTTACATCCCACACTGATAAGAAAAAAAACGATGCTCACCACAGTTCTGTCAGGTGGATCTGCTAGAAATTGTGGTACGAGGACATTAATAGTAGTCTCAGCATTAAAGATTTCAAACTACTCTGTGGATGATTATGTGTTCAGGATTTTTTTGGGTCCTTAGGGCCCTTCATCTCATTTTGAAATGATGTCGTATAAAAACTTTTTGTTTGTTTGTTTTGGTTATGTGGTACAGTTTTCTCGTGAGACTTGCGTTAATGATCAGGAAGCAAGATTTAAATAAGAGACTGTTTCTTGGTTTAGTGAACTTTGAATTCTTTCTCCAGAAGAATAGAATGTGATGTGAGACAGTTAAATACAGTAAAAACTGAAATAAGCTGTCCAAGCTAAAATCACTGGACCACCCAGATCTTGGACCACCCAAGGGACCAACAACAGGCAATTGCCTGACAGAGGTGCCCTTTTACTAGAGGTCGAACAAGTCGTATTGCAGATCTTTGAAATATTTGGTAGTGATTTCTTAATGCAGTTGGCTGCCTGCTGGAGGTGGTCCTTGTTCTAAGTTCCCACTGTATAAGCAGTGTCCCTGTGACAATGGCCCTTCTTATTTACTTATGACCGTAACCTTACAATTTTTTTCTCTTTTTAGGGCAAAAGTAGAGTTACTAGTTTAGCAATGTGTTGCTACTGAGTAGGGATTTGAAGTTATTACAGAGTTTGTGTAGTCGCACATGTAAATGAGATCTTTGAATGGAGAATATTTGATCAATGCCACTTTCAGGATTTGCAATGAGAATCAAATCAGAAGCACTTGTAAATAATTCTTACTTGAACTGCCTTAACTGTACTTATGTTTGTGAGAAATGGTACAATATAAAACCAGCTAATTCAACATTACAATTGCTCTGTTCCCGAGCTTAAATGGCCTTTGGAAAACGCAGAAGATCTCTTCTTCAGAAATTATTGAAAGTAGTAGTTTTTGTCCTTAAAACCACAGTAATGTGATGTATATGAACGGTGTAAATATTTTCTATGATTAAAAATAGACAATGCTGGAAAACTCCCCTGAATTAAAATGTTTCCTGTGGCAAGCGTCATTTCAAGATGGTTTCCCATTCTCTTCTCGTTTAAATTTGTTAAAGTGTAAGTCATGTAACTTAACCAGTCCAAACCAACATTTTTATGTACGTGCTTTTGTAGCAATAGTGTTATGGTAATGATGATAACTTAAAGATATAAAGAAGGTTTGCTGAGAGATTATACCTCTATTACATTAACTGTTATTTGGGTTCAGAATCCCTCCATCATGTCTCAGTAAAATCTTACATTTCTATAACCTTCTTATTTCAGTAGCTAGAAAAAATATTTAAAAGTTAAAAGTGCAAAACTCCACTAGAACATATTGCTTTATTTCTTTAGCGTTCTTTTCCATTATAGGTTTTATTTAACATGTAGTTTTCTGATGTTTCTTTTTGTCCTTTCTTAAAACTAAAATAAAGGTCGCATCTAATTTATCTCTTCTTGCAAGCTGGTTAGAGCATTGGCTAACTAATTAATTTTATAGGTACGAATCTGTGTACTTTCATAGTTTTTTATTCAGTCAGTTTTATTCAGTCTACTATGAATGTGTTCTTATGGCCCTGTTGAAAGATGCAAAGAATTCCTATTTCTTTGCAAAGTAGGAGGAAACTTTTGAATAAAGAGGACTTCAATTAAAGCCCTGTAAGCTTCTGAGGTGCTTCAGAGCAGCAAGATAAAGGCATGGCAGGTCAGGTGATGTGGACGGGGTTGAGGGGGTACTGATGGAATACAGTGTAAACACCTGAATGTTGTCCCTGTGTGTTATTGTGGATATAGGTATAGGTGTATACACTAATTTTGATCTGTGCATTAATAATAGTTTAATTATCAAATTAATATTATTCATACATAAGTTCCACAACTACTACTTTCTTCATTTAATTATGTTAAGTACTGGTGAGGCAGAGGCCAGAATAACAGACCTAGCCTGTTGGGTTTTAATTATTATTTTAGGTATGTGGAGTATAAGAATATAGATTCGAGTCATCCACATCATCAAATGAATGGCAGGTACCAGTGTAATAATAATTTCAAGTCAGAACAGTTCACAAAACATCCAGTCCACATGTCCTACAAGCCACAAAGCCTTTCCGTTTTACCACTCTCTAACAAACTGAGTTAAAAAGAAAAAGAAGAAAAAAATCCCGAGATAGGGTAGTAGAGAGCATATTAATTATGGTTATAATTTCTTTTAATAAACAATGAGATGATGAAATGATATCAGTAATGAAGAAAGCAGTCAGCGTTTTTTGTAGGTATAGAGATAAGTTGTGTGTTTTTATTACCAACCATTCTAATTTTTCTGCAGTTCCATAATGCTAATAATTCATTGCAAATCTATGTAAACAGACTCCCGATGAACAGTTTTACTGAGGGGAATGTTCTCGGCAGGGCTTTGTTAACCTGACATTCTGTGGTTTCGCCTCATAAAACTAGCAAAGGGCTCTCTGCGTGGAATGTTAATGGGGTGAAGTAATGAATGCAGGATGGGATGTAAGATTCGAGCATGCATAAAGTCCTTACTTGGGGGTTTTGGAGGAGATCCTTGCAGACAGTAGCTAAGAGATAAAAGCATTGGCAATTTCTTTTTTTTTTAAGCTAGCAGTTGGATCTCTTTGTTGGAAAATGGGCTTTGAAGTTTAGTGGTGGTTCGAATGTAAGAAAGTAATTAAAAATTAAGCTACATACATTTCTTTTAATTTGGCCTTGGTGAAAAAGAGGTCATCCCCTTGGTTTTACCACAGTTATAAAAATTGTTCCTGTTTCGGAACATTCTTACAAATTATGTACCTTTTAGTTGTGCAGCGGTATACTGTAATGAGATTTTCTTTAAGAGGAAGGTTGCTTGTGCCATACCTTTACTTTCTTTTCAAAAGTAGTACTTTGGGAAACATTCGACTGAACTAATTTAAATTCCTGGAATTTGTAATTTCTTTTCTGGGGAAAATGTATTCAATACTTTCCTTCATAGTTCCCAAGGAACCGAGCAGTGAAATTTTTATACAAGTCCAGTGCTAATAAGTTACATTGTTCAGGCATGACCTGATCTTGAATTTGGTGTAAAGGGAATGACAACGTGTATGGATGAGCTGTTTCTTGGTCTGCGTAAGAGTGATGTTTGCTAGCTGAGGGCCAAGATCAGGGCTGGTGAAGCAGGTGTATTTGTGTTGCAGTAAAGCCCACCCATAACTGTCAATCAGGGTGTTTTGATCAGATCCCCCTTTCTTAATTACTTGATCACCTCATGCTGTCACTACTCATTATTCCTGTGCTGCTCCATCAGAACGGCTAACCTGAAGGGCTTTAAGCTCTCCCTGTAACATGGTTAGATACGTGACAGTGAGAAGGGATGGATAATTGTGATTTGAAACAGGTAATCCTTGTTTTGGACTGGGGGTGTCTTTTTTTTTTAGCACAAGACAGAAGTTTTTTTGTATTTCTTACTGAAGTATAAACAGGCAGTTGCACTAGAATAAAGTTTCATGATACGGAATGACAAGTACTGATGCTACAGAGAAATGTTACAGCTTGTTTTGGGGAAAAAATACTGATTCAGATTCAAGGAAAAAGAAATGACTACTAAACAGGGGGGATGTGATATATGAGAAACTAAAAATTGGGAAAATTGCTTACTAGGTAATTTTAAAAATAGTCTTAACTGTCTTGTAGTGGGCAGGGGCAGACCTGGACAAACTCGAATTTGCCTATTTACTGGCATTTGTGTTTATCTGCACATTTGCATCTAAGATAAAGGAAAGAATAGGGTGAGCATCAGTCTAGATCACTACATTCAATTTTCACTAAGTTATGAGGAACCAAATTGTAGCACTAGAAGAATATAGGTGTTGGCTTTTTGGGAGGTAGGGAGTGAAGAAGAGGAGGGGTTTAAAGAGAGACAGGATAACCATTGTAGTACTAGCATTGCTGGCTGACACCAGTTCTAGATAAATGATGGATTATCCATATGGAATTTCATATGCATATGGAATACAATTAATGCCAGTAAAAATGGTCATGAGGGAAAGTGGAATGTGAGATACTTACTTCTATCAGCCAAATGTTAAAGTGAACAGTAGCACAATAAATATTTCATTGTAATATTAATGCAGTATACGTGGGGTTGTGTAATTTACCTGTTTTAAATAATGAAGTGTCTTAGGTTATTAAAATTATTAAAAAGGCAGTTAAGAGAGAGCTTTATAATCTATGCATATTGGTAAGGAAACAGTTTTTTGAAGTTCTTCAGAGTCTAACAAGAGTGAACAGTGATGTTAGAATAATTTAAACACACAGGTGTGTATTTTAATGAAGGTAATAATCGGAACATTTTATGAAGGGAGATCAATGTATTCTCTATTACTGGAAATGATAAAACCAAATGTGGGCTTTTTCAGAAGATCTGTTCTGTTCAAGTACAGCGATATGTTTGAAGGCTAATTCAGCGAAGTTCTGCCACCTGCTTTTCAGTAGAATTAATTAGGTGGATGAATCTTTACTTACTGCCGTNATAATATTTTTAATAAATAATATTATAATGTTATAATAATATTATAATTATAATAATAAATTTCTATAATAATCAAAGACTGTCTGATAAGTTAAAAAACATAGAGCCATTACAAGTCTTCCTTGGAGTTTTTTTCCTAAATTCTTACGCTGTAGAATTCTGCAGTACTTGCTCTTCCTGTTAAATTTTAGAAATCAAAAATATATGAAGAAAAAAGTTTAAAAGACTAATATGCAACTTAATGCCAATAATTGGCTTGGACATTATGTTTGATATATTAAATACAAGGAAGATATGCAGTGAAGACTAAGATTGCAGCTGGTGCCACTCTTGTAGGCATTCATGTGTGCTCTCAGTAAGATGCAATCAGGTGTCTCAGTTCATGTTTCTGGTCATTCAGATTACTTTGAAAGTTTGTGTTTGGGTTTTTTTCTCCTATTTGATACCAAAAGTTAGAAGTTTGGTTTAAAATGCAGGCTTGAAATATTTGAATTTCAACAACCTGTTGAGTAGGTTGTATACTGCTCTGTGGAACAGTGATTGCATTGCACTGGTGGCACCCCAGCTGCATGCATCCCCTTTGGATAGTGCCTAATGAAGATAGAAGATTTGGATGAGAGCAGGCTGGCTGAAAGCCAGATGAGATGGGGTGATGGCAGTGGTTTGAGAGAAGCAGCTGGAGGAACCCCTCACAGGTTATGTTATTCTCTGAAGGAATGTAATCAGTATTAAGTCTTGGAGCACAAAAAGTGTACTGACTAGGTGCTCATTAAGCCAAACAGGGGTTAGTTTTTGGTTTTTTCCTCGACTGAAAAAGAGGTAAGTGGGCTTAATGGGCCAACTTTTGCTGACAGTGATGTAACAGGGCATTATAGTCTCAGAAACTACAGAGCGTGTAATGGCAACTCCAAGTATTGTACGATCAGGTCTTAGAATTATAAGATAAAAATTACTTCGTGTGTTCTTTTGGTTATTGAGATCTTTCTTAGTTTATTTCCTTTTTTTTATACTCATGTATAAGTCTGTCTTAAATATAAACAAATTCTCAATCTCAACTGAAACGTGGGAATGGGTGTTCGCTTTTACTTCATGTTTATAAAATGTGGGGCGCTGAACCTTTTTTTGACTTCCAATATAATGGTGCATCAAGTTTCTGCTGCGGCTCTTGATTTGCAAGATCTGCTGCTTAATTAGAATCTTTTTATTACTAAGCACAATTTATCTGTATGATTTGCTTTTAATGTAGTTTTTAAAGTAAAACATTAGCTAGTTACTCTTAAATGACAATTAAGAATGGAGTAAGAAGATTTCAATAATGTATATTGTCATCTCTTTTTGAAGAATTATTCCATATGTGCTTCAGGAAAAGCAAAGAACGATGATTAGAGACGGAAAATTTTAGAAATTGTGCTTCCCATTTCTTTTAAGAAGGTATATTTATTGGTTAGGTGATGGCAACATAAGAACAATATAAATTGCATACCTTACACCTTTAACCAAAGGATCAGTGATATTTCAGTTTATAAACTGTTGTTATTTCAAAACAGAATCTTAGTTAAAATGTAAGACACTGCATGAATAAGACACAAGCTGGCAATATTTACTTACTTATTTACTCCCGCTTCACTGAAATGAAAGAAGCAGCATTGTTTTTCACTGGTAAAACGTATAAACCTTCAGCTAATATGACTTTTTAATGCCTGTCCAGGATTGACCGTCATGTAGTCTGGTTTAAAACTGGATGATAGATTTTGTTGTGAGAGTGGAAGTCTGAAAACAGAAGTCAGCTCAATCTCTAGCCACATCTAATTCGCTTGAAAGTGTAGTATTTACTAATAAACTGACTTTGTTGGCAAATCTTCAATGATTTGAGGAAAAAGTTTGCCTCACATGGAATTTAATAGGCGATTTGAATAGTGTTGCATCATTTGTGAAAAAGCTTTGTATAGGTCTGTTGCATTTGGAAAAAAATGTAAAAGAAAAGAAAATTGCACTCACAACTTGATTCTTAAGCAGTGTTCCAATACCTCTACTCCATCCATCAAATTTAGGGTTCTTGAGTTCACAGTCCCTACTGCAATTGGTGTATGTGTTTGGCTCTCACCAAAGTCTTGGGGAGCTTTTAGAAATCTTAGAGCTCACGCACTCTTCTGAGCACCAGCACTTGGGGAAAATCCAGATAGTCCCTACATACGCACTCCCAAGGCTCAGGAGTGAGTTATTTCCCGAGAAACTAAAGATGGTTCTTCAGCTGTTCATAGCATGAGCCTTTCTTTAATCCTTTTTAACTTTTCAACAGGGTTGTTTTATGCCAATTCCAGTAAAACTTATATTTGTTTGCTGAAAAGGTCATGAACCTAGTGACACTTGTGGCCAGAAGAGAACATAGGAAATCTCCTAATGATAGTAGGGCTTGGAAAGCTTGCCCAACAAAAGCCAGATTAGTCTGCCTGTAGTGCAAGGAACCTCATAAAAGGAATGTTTCTGGTATTTTTTTGCTTTACCTCTTTCTACTGTGCTGTCCCCTCCTGTTCCTTTAAGCCCAGTGATCACCATTTTTTTGCCTCATGAGTATCACATTTACCTTTTAAAATAAAACAAGCGTGTTAGAAGGTCTTAAAAAGAGAAGTTGGAGGCTAGTAAGAAACTTGCAGAAACTGTGAAGTTACATTGCTTCTCACATGTAGGAAGCAAACAAAATTAATAATCTGAATCATCAGGCATGGGAAGTTAGAATAAAGTTGTGACAAATATTTTATGTTGTGGCTGACATTTAAAAAGTGTTTAATTAATATATGTAGGTTAAAATCTGCTCCAATCTTTTGTTTAAGAGAGCATGAATTTCTGGAAGGCATTGATGCTTAATCACAGGAACTATGACTATCATAGGAGCAAAATTATCATTCTACCATAAATATTGTGGATTAAAATTGCTCAGCTGCTTTTTTTATCCTTTTAGTGAAGCAGAGATTCCATAAAATTTACTTTGTTTGTTTCCTTTGCTTTTTTTTTTAAATACACTGCAAAAGGAAAAGATGTAGGAAACTGAGCTGTAACAGTTCTTTTTTAGGTTGTCAGAATTCAGGGACGCTTCTCATATACTTCACATTTGACAGAGAATTCAAGATAAAGCTTAGACCTAATGTACCAATTTGTAGGTACTTTTTTTTCTTGTATTTATTGGAAAGCCTAGATGTCTCTTAAGATAGAGAGTACTTTTCTACCACAATCCCATAATTCAAGTATTAAGTAAGTAGAAATAGTTGGATTCTGTGAAGCCTTTATCTGTCTTAATGGTTTAAGTGGCTGATGCTGAAAAGACCAGCAAGCTGCTGGTTGGTTTGCTCTTTCTGGCTTCTTGGTTTGATAACCCAAATCAGTAATAATTCTACTTCGTTAAAATGTCAAAGACCTAGATCTGTCTTCGCCTGATAAAGAACAGGCATTAGGGCTTTAGAGCTGTCACTATAGTCTCATTGGATTATGCAGCTAATTTATAGATTTGTCTGTGTCACAGCTCTTTGACAGCAATGTCCTTTGTTAACACCTTTCTTATCAAGCATTTCTTTCTCTGCTGCTTATTTATTTGTTTCCTCTTCTGTGAGGTCTGTTAAGGAGAAAGTAATAGACTTTCTGCTGCTGTGGTGAGGAGTGTAATCAGTAGCTGCAATTAGCAGGGTTAGGGCAGTGCTTTGAATTGGTGGCATGAGAGCGAGTTTGCTTTTATTGGGATAGAGTGAGAAGTTTGCCATACTTGCCAAGAACAGAAAGCTACCACACCCTCCTAAGCACAACACTAAACATTATT
>RSEF01000002.1:140364069-140389022 GCA_003993805.1 Himantopus leucocephalus
CCCCCCCCCCTTTTTTTTTTTTTTAAGTCAGGCAAGAGTTACTAACAGAAACTCACAGAATAATGCCTGGAACCTCTTGCAACATTGCTCTACTACTTAAGGAGAGCACAATATCTTCTTGATTTAGGTGGACAAGTTAGTCCCCCTGAGTTTTTACCGGGAACCCCATACACACACAAGGACTAATGTATAGTGAGATTTTGTTCTTTCAGTGTGAACTTGTGCACTAGGGATGTTTCATGTTTGCTTTTCACAAAACCTTTCAGCACGTCTTTTCATGAGCAAAATTAGAATCTACTAGTGCCAAATCCAAAATGTTTATCTGAGAAATCCTGATTGAATAGGACAAACAAATGTCTGGGGAAAGAATTTTATCTGATACAGTAGCTCTGCTGGTCTACATCTCTGTGGGTATTCTGGTCAGAAGTGCAATTAAGACAGTTGTTAGCATTCTCTCTCTTTGTACAGGTTCTTAGCATTAACAACCAAGATCCTTCTCAAATGGCCAGAAAAAAATCCATCTGCCTTAAGAGGAAACTCCCTGTTAGTTCCAAATTATGAAGAAAACTGATATCTTTGCAGCCATAAAGTCAACTTCATGTGTAATGCACCCCACAATTCCCCCAGCTGTCGGCTGGCATGATAGCTATCAACATAATCACTAGACATGCTCTGTGGCTCTGACCCTTTTCTGCCCTTTATATAGCAAAGTGTCTGTTTCGTGAGCTAATGATCAGACACAGATAATAAGGCTTTCCTTTCCTTGCCCCGGAAATCTACTTCAAGCTTGTCATTCCCTTCTAAGTAAGGGTGCTGTTTAGTCCTAATGCAGTCCCTCTTGCCTTGAAAGTAGCAGAGCTTGTCACTGCTGCTTTGAAAACTGCAAGTCAAGCTTTGGCTTTGACCAGTTCCTTCAGAAGTGACATAAGGCTATTGCATCTTCAAAACTACTAAATGGCATTTACAATTGTGTTCACAGTCTTCTCCCATCCTTTTATCCATTTGCATTCCTTCTAACTCTCAAAAAGGTTATGCATCGCAGTCATTGGATAACATTGCCAGTCATAGGTATCTGTGTAGTACAGTAAGAAATTAGGAAGTTTTCCACTTGTTTTCCTTTTAATTTTTTTACAGAAGTCACAGACATTCTGATAACTCTTTAGACAAAAAAAAAAAGTAAACAAATACAAGCTATCATTATCAAATACGAATTCCTTTTCTGTGGTGATCAAATTACATCTAATAACTTGTGGTGCTTTATGTCATTTTGCAGATCTCTAGAATTTTTCAAATCTAGGTTTTAAACTTTGACTTCTGTATTCTTGTATAGAGAACTAAGTTACTTTCCTTTTTTTCAAAGTGGCTGGGAGCTCAGCAAGCACATCTTGTTGATATCAAAACGTTTGGTTAAATTGTTCCAGATTTGTATCAACTACTATATTGCTTTGTAGAATGTGTCTGCATATTCCCAGTGTAGTGGGACTTCAGTGGTATTTGGGATTTTGAGTCCTGAGATGAAATGAGCATTTACAAATAACTGTGATTTTGTTTGAAGTATCATTCCTGGACTCTGATTATTTTTTTTTTATTATTTTTTACAGTTCAAAGTAGCCTTCTTTCCAGTTGCTTTCCTATTTCCCTCTGCTCTGTGATACTGTGAGAATAAAGAGAAGAAAAGTCTGTGAATAGTTGAATGAATGGTTGGAAGATGTTTATGAATAGTGGCTGGATGAGCTGGGGGAGAGGATGGAGTAGATGGCAAGGTGAAGAGGCAAGAGAGTTGGCCTTGGGAAATGCAGAATGAGGGAGAAATAGGTTTACCTTCATTGATGGGTAATGGGAATGGCTGTTTTCAACATGAGACGTATATACACGGGTGGAGGCAAGGAGGCTTCCACTCGGTTTTTCAAGATTAGATGCAAATGCCATACCCTTTGCACCTTAAATAATGCAGGTTTTAGGATATTTTGATTTTTACAGCAATCACATGATTCTTATTGAGTAGACTTGAGCTCTTATACCACCTAGGTTGATTGTATTTAGAGCCAATTAAGCGTTGTATCATTTTAGAAGATAACCTTGTGATATAATTTCCATCTCCAAGTAGCACAGCTATAATAGTGGTTTGGAGTTCTGTTGATATGATTAACTCAAATTTTGAGTGATTCTTTTTCTGCATAAGTTACTAAGTAGTTGCCATTGAATCGTGAACACAGAAGCAGCTTTCTATTTATTTGTTGGTTGGTTTATGACATGGTAGTAGGTTGCAACTTGTGTTAAACTAGTGGGTTTTCAAACTTCTGAGTGGTATGAAGACTGCACCTTAGAGAGCCTGTTTTCACACAGACGCACCCCTCAGCCCTGTTACCCCACAAGGTTGAAAACTGTCAGAAAAAAGGAAAGTTAGAAGGCTGTTTTGGGGGACTGTAACGGTAAGTTTTATTGAAAGGATCCGGGTGATGATCACTATGTTTGGCATACTTTCTTGGTTTTGATTTTTGTTGGGGGATTTTCTGTGAAACATTGCAAACATTTATGCTTCCATAGCTCATATTCCTGCTCTGTCTCTTCTAATAAATTGTAGAGCTGGTTGTTGTGTTCCTACAGCCTTTCACCTAACAATAAATGACTTCTTCCCTGTAGATTACCAGTACGTTCAGGGTTCAGGAAGCTATTGAATAATTGGTGGTGATTTAATCATTTAGTTTTGAGGAAAGCTTGTGGAAGAACTGGCTTTTTTTCCCGAGATATATGTAATAGTGTTTTTTTACAGCTAGTTTGGGAAAATGTGCCTGAGGGGTACAGGATGAAGGTTGAAAGAACATTCATTTGTGAGTCTGACAGAGCGATTGATTCAGGCCAGCTTCAGTTCAAGGGAGAAGCTGCTGCTCTGAATGTCCAGGCAGAGGTTATCCAACTGAGATTCCAGCTACTCCGTGGAGGGGGAAGGCAGCTGACCTGATAAAATAATTTACATAGAGATAAAGTTCTCCTAATCCAGGAAGTGTTACTCTGGTGACAATCCATAATAGCTGTTTCAGCACCTTATTTCTTCAGACACTATGGACAAACCGGTTCCTCCCCATCTGCTGTCTGTCTTAGGACAGTGCTGCATTGTAGATATTGCTTTAGATTTAGTAAGTACAATGCAAAAATAACGGTAGATTATTCATAGGGACGATTAAATACATCGAGAAGTAGATCTAGGCTTTGGATGACGAAAAGAGCAGTTACTCTGTGGTAGCCCTTTAAACAGTTCTGAGGAGCAGTCGTCTTCAATTATTTATTTTTTTTGGAGTATTGTATTGAGAACCTTGTATTTTAAGAAATTGTCTGTGAACAAATTAATTAAGGTGACTGCTTTAGGTTGTTTTATTTTCTTTAACATTACTGCCCCCATATGGATATAGTCAGAACATACAGTGGAAGGCATTTTGTGTATAAAACAGTTTTTAATTTTTTTTTTTTTAAACTCTGAGCTCTTAGATTTCAGCTTGCTTTTATTTGCTTGGTATTCAAACAAAACAAAGTATGGGAAGGTAGGTGCTGATGCTCTCAAACAGGTAACTTGGAAATAAATGTGCTTTTAAAGTAATTATAACTGGTAATTTTGCAAATGCACCTGTAGCCCACAAGTCGTCTAAAAAATCATCTAACTGTTCAGTAGAGATTCAAGCACGAAACTTTCTTTGTAAATGAATTTTACATAAGTGTAGCTGCAAACTTTTAAAATCCATTTCAAGATTTTAAAAATAAAATTTGGCAGGTCATCTCTAACAACTTTTGAACAAAGTCATGTCGCTGGCATGTGTAACGGAGTTAAAGGTGATTTTTGTTAAAGCGAAGTGTGGTAATAACCTGGAAGAAATGTATCTTCATTTAGATTATTTAACTATCACTTAAGCTAATTCTACTGCCAGAATTAACTGGTTTCTGTGAATAAGTAAACAAAAAAAAAAGTAATTTATCTCTTTTTCAGTACTTTTGTGAAGTTCACTGTATAGTACTAAATTTTCAGTCCTGAATTGGTTGGATTGTAAGATTATTTTTAACAAGCCCCATGCAGGAAAATCAAAAAATGAGGAATTAATAAAGATTTACTATTGCCACAGCAGCGTTGTTTTTTTTTTTTTTTTTAAATGGCCATTTCCAGGCAACTAGGGGAACAGTTAAAACTTTTTTTTTAATCAGTTAAAGTGTTACAGGCCAAGTCGAGTGTTCTTACAGGCCAAGTCGAGTGTTCTTTATTTATTCCAAGTAGCTCATTCAGTAAATTCTTTGAATGTCCCAAAGGGCTCTATGTGGAAAGGATGTTTACAAGTACGAAGTCAGTGTTATACTTACACTATATGCTTGCTTAACTCCAGTTTGTTTTAAACACGCTGATACACGTTACTATTTGCAACGTTAAATTTGTTCAGCACAGAGTGACAACAATTTGTAATCTATTCAGTGTAGTCAATAATGACTTTTTTTTTTTTCTGAAAGTACCCTTTTTGGTTTCTTCTGCATTTTGAGACTGTTAAAATGGTACCAAACAACAATTTTTGCTGCAGACAGCAGTATTTTTTCCCTCCTGTTTGGTATCTAGGAAATCTTTCATTCTCTTCAGCTCTATGGAATCCCGTATTTTATGTTCATCCTGTGAGTAATTTGATAAAACTCATTTTTCAAATGAAAAGCCATTATCTTGCCTCTGAAGCGTGAATTTATTTTGGAAAATAGGTGATAATGTTTGTTCATTGTCTGCAGGAGAAGGAATGGGAGATATGTAGACATTTACAACAACTTTTATATCTACAGTAAACCTTTGTAAATACTAGTAAGTTATCTTTTCAGTAACTCATTTGCTTTTCAGATTTATTTTAAGATTGAAGCTTTCATTTGCAATATAGGAACTAAACTAACACAAAATAATATAAATAAAGACAAAATGAAAAAAGAAATTATAAATGTCCCCTTATTGTAAGGACAGCAAGCTCTGCATGATTATCTGTTAGCAACAAAAGTGTTTGTTCTCTGTTGTAATTTTTAGCACTTTGCCTTCCAAACAGGCAGTGCTGCGAAGTGCAAATCATGTACCTGACAGTGTATGCTGCTTTTTACTGTGATGAACAGAAAAGGAATGGAAACATTTTTTGAACTATGGAAAATGGAACAGTAGCTCAGCAACATATTATTCATGTCCCTAATTACCTGTTGATAGTTAAGATACCATATGGATTAGTAGGGATAATAGTATTTTAGGAAAGAAATTAGGTTAAAAACATGTTTACTTCTGAACCCGCTGTGTAGCCAGGTAAGAATTAAAGTCATGCTCAGTGGTAATCAATCTGCTGCTCTTCTGTGCCATTTTAGGGCAGATGCAAAACCCAATTGCACAGGAGATAGCAGTAAAATGACTACAGAGAAAAATTAGCTGACGTAGAATGGAGTTGAAGAACAGCTGTTGAAGTGGAGCTGAGTGACACACTCCCTGTCTGTGCTTTATTTTCCTTAAGAGAAAAAACTTGAGAGCCACATGATCTGAGTTAACTGATTCTTCTGCATCACCATTCCAGTGAATGTCTGTGAAGTGAGAATCCAAAATACGTAGAAGTTTCTTGTCCTATTATGATAACTTTTATTGAAAAAAAGAACAAAATACCATTTTCAAGTTTCGCTCACTTTCCCTGTTTCTGAATTTGTGTTCCTTTTCATTTATGTTCCAGTTAAATCTATTCAACTGAAGAATATATTTGAAAGGCTATTTTCAGGTTTGGCTTACAGCATCAAAATCTGTGCAAGACAGCAGATCTGCTTTCTTGATTATTTTTGTTTAAATTTCAAATAAAAATAATACAGACCCAGTAGGAACCTCATAGATGTTAATTATTTGCTATATGAGACCTATATATAATGATTGTCATAAAACTTCAGTTACCAAAATTGAGTTTCAAATCAGATTACTGTAAATTATTCATCACACTGTAAAAGTAAATGGTAGATTCAAAAAATAAACTATATTGCAGGTTCAGAAAACTCAATATAGCTAGGAAACAAAACCAAAAGAGTAGGTGTAGGACAACATGTTTGTAAGAGTATGGGGTATGCTGGTGGGTCAAAAGTGAAAACATTAAATGTACTTGAGGGGCTACATTTGAAGAAATGAGGAAAGATGCTGATGAGAATAAAGATACTTGGCGTTTTGGGAATAACATAACATGAGAATTGCAAAAGAAGGTGAGACAGATGGAAGGAAGCTGTCAGATAACAGAATGGATGGAAGAAAGATTAGAACCCGGTGAGAGTAACCATAGTTGGAGACAATAAGATATAAAATGGGAGTAATGATATCAGTATATTAAGCACCTAAATTAATTATGCCTTTAAAATATATTTTTTTGGGGGAATCCAACCTGGTAGATCTTGCCATACAGTTAAATACTTAGGGTGCATTTTGAATACTGGATTTCCACTGAGACCAGCAATGTTGCCAGAATTTCCCATGCTACCATTTTCCATTGTTTCTCCCAGACTTATCAAAGGACCAAAAGATAATGCAAGTCTGCTGCCCGTAGTTGATTTAAATCATATTAGCCTACCATGTTCTTGTGGGAACCTACCATCTTCTTGTGGGGAAACTCTTACACAACTTAAAATATCACCCGAGCAAGCAAGAAAACAAACACCTCTTCTGTTGTCCCATCCTCCAAAACTGCTCTCCCTACCACTGTCATGTTCAGTGATAGCAAAGCACTGACAACTTGCAACAACTGTATCGGACACAATGCATATTGGTGCCTTTTTGTCCCCAAATGCACACATAATTTTTATTCATTCCAACAAAGTAGATTTTGTAGCAGGAATTTCACAGAACAGTATAAATATATGCAAAATGGATGTGCTCCTTTGTAATTCCCCAACAGAGGTGACAGAATCCTCCTCCTTTATCTGGAGCTTCTGTAGGGGCCCTGGTCCATTCTTTCTCCCATGTAACACAGCCAGATTTGACCTGGATCACCAGAGGGCACTGCTGGGTCTCTTTAGGGGGCCATACTCTTAGCCTATGTCTGCGAGATAGGCAATGACTATAGAGGAAGCTGTATTTTTTTCATAACTTACTCTCTGATAATACCTTTTTCCCTTTTTGACCCAATAAGCGATCTGTAAAGAAAATGACAGAAAATACATTTCCTAGGTTTTGGTGTAGGGTTTGAGGTTTTTGGGGGAGGCTTCTTCCCTCTCCGTCACCTCTCTGTCCCTTCCCTCTTAGCATGGAAGCCTTACTCATGTATTCCTACTTCAGGCACCTGAGATATGACTCATGGGTTGACATTTTGGATCCACAGTTTCCCGGTAATCAATACAAACATGCATTTCTGTGTGGCAATTCAATACTTCCATTGAACAATATGAAAATTGTGTTGCCTGTGAATAAATAATGTCTCAGTAAAGGGAGATTATAGCTTCTCTCAATATTTTTAATCTACTTTATTATGTTACACTATATGCTCACTTCATGATAAAAGAATGATGAGGAAAAGTTTCTTCAGGGCAGACTAACTGTTTGAGTCTTCAACATAGAGAACATTTACAAACATTTTGCACTAATGGAAAATACTTAAAAGATACTCAGAACTGTAGGTTGCTTCCAAATGTGGCAGTAGTGACAGGAAAATAAACTTTCATGGAATAATAATGTACGTTATATTTGAGCTTTATTATTTGACTTATGCTATACTGAAGCTTGAGTACCATGAACTTTGTGGCTAGAATAAACAACTTCTTATTTTTTCCCAATGAGATATCTAATGTGATAGAATCCTTGCACATACTGTGAAAGTTACGTTTGTAGCTTCACTTCAGCCACCTACCTGGAGGTAACGCTGCTTTTGGTGTTATCTGCTGCAGGCACTTCACAAGCAGCATATCGGTTAAGTATTTGTTAGCACGAGATTGCTGCCAGTACTTGAGAGTGAAGGAATGTGCAGGATTAGTACGTGCCAGCCAGCATGCTGCGACAGGGCTGGGGGCTTGTGAGTTGGGGGCAGAGCTAGACCGTCGGGGAGGATGGGCTAGTTCTGCTGGAAGGTGCTGGGAGCTGCGTGTATTTGTTCAAGTGGCATCCGTGGAGGATTCTCATCCCTTTCCTGAACGTGGTGGTCTCTTGTGACAGGAGTCTTTGCTAGGGGGCTGGAGAAGTCAGTCTGCGTATCCTGTGAGAGTGGGAATAAATACGGTGTATAATTTTTGAGGAGTGTTTTAAATAGAATGCTTTCTCTTCAGTTTAAAAAAGTAATAATAAATAAATAATTCTACACCTCAACATTTCTTGGTATTACACTAACAGTGGTATCTCCTACATTAAAACTGTAGAATATGTTAGAGGAATTAATGCTAAGTGGTTGTCTGTTATTGGGAAGAAACTGTTAATGGTTGCTCTTCTGTAGAATACAAGACTGAATTCATTTGTGGATTTTTATCAGTAAATGGTTATTTAATTGTAAATACTGTATGGATTACCTCTGTAGTGTTCTCCTTATAATACTAATGTTTTCGGAGTGTATAATGTATAATGTTCAGAGTATATAACATAATCAAGTATGTGATGTTCAAAACCTCATCTATAACATACTTCCNGAAACTGTTAATGGTTGCTCTTCTGTAGAATACAAGACTGAATTAATTTGTGAATATTTATCAGTAAATGGTTATTTAATTGTAAATACGGTATGGATTACCTCCATAGTGTTCTCCTTATAATACTAATGTTTTTGGAGTGTATAATGTATAATGTTCAGAGTATATAATATAATCAAGTATGTGATGTTCAAAACCTCATCTATAACATACTTCCTTTTTTCAGTGTCTGTAACTGCTTCACTAGCCGCTACAGCTGGAGAGTGTAACATATGGGCAAAACTACAAAAATTCAGATTAGATCCACCGATGATCTTTTCATTAATTTGCTTTATTCTGCTTAAGTGAAAAAGTCACATCTAATAAAGAAGTGTACAGTAGGTTCTTTGATGTTAAAAATGCTCATCTTGTATGTCCGAGAACCCTTTTTTGGCCTTGATTTTTAAGCACAATTAGCAATCGTTAAGTTGTGGTCTGACACAAAATAGATGTTTAAGACAGATTGTTTTTAACTGATGTATTACCTTTATAACATACTTCTGGGGCAGGAGACTTACAACTTTCATGCGTGATCATGTATTATATTTAAATAATATCTGATCTGATTGTACCCTATGAATGTGTGACCTCGGACAGATATATAAAAGTCAAAGTTTAAGTAAAGTTAATCTTGCCATCCATGTTCACCTTAAATGGTGAACTCCAGCATCTTTTGACATTGGATACATTTGCCTGTTGTATTTCTCACAACTGAGTTTCATTTCAATTTAAATAACAATTTTTTGTTTTCTTTCACTCATTATGCTACTGTGATTGGATTACAAGTATCATAGTATTTCTTTTTAACCATTATTAGAATTATTTCAGAGATGGAACATCCTTTTCTTAGTGGCTGGGAGTTTTAATAAAATTCAGTTTTAGCCTGTTTTAATCAGAAACATCCATTAATCATCCATTGAAATCTGTTATGCTGCTCTTGTGTAGCTGAACATACTGAGAAGCGAGGAGAACTAGACAATCATATATTCAAAAATACAAATCCTTTAGGCTGTTAAATAATATTTCTTGTAAATTTCTAAATATGCTGCAAATGGTTAAAACTGAAAATCATAATGCAGCTTGTGATAAAGATTTGCTGCTGTGCAGGAAGATGTTCTGAGTTGCGTGGTCGTGTGAAAAGGATTAATGTAGAATTCGGTATATAATCATCTGAGTTACAAAGCCGATGTAAGGATACTAGGGACAGCTGCATTTAGTGAAATACCTTAGGGTGCTGTCAGGTCTTTCGAGATTTGACAGATGCAGACACTGATGTAAACGTGCTCTCATAACCAGCAAACAGTACAAGCAGCCCAATAAGGTGCTTGCTTAATCACTGCACCTTGCTGTAGCAATCCCTGCAGTTGATTTCTGGCTGAGGGTACAAGAATTAAGAGCAGATTCTATTAAATAATATTCTTCCAATATGTCTATAACTATAGCAGACTGCTGTTCTGAGCCACCCTGTTTCTTTCTCCAAGGCACACCAGAAACCCAACGGGATTGATCTGAATAGAAGTTATTTTCCTTAAATTAAGGAGGTACTCAAGTTAGTTACTCTGCAAAAGCAACTCGGATATTCGTAGCTATCAACGACATGAAATTATTTTCTGGCAAATTCTCTGGATTTTAAGTGAAGACAAAGATTCTTTTCTTTACATATATCTGTAAAATAAGAACATGAAATTGAAAACTTTCAAGGCAGTCATATTAACTACTCATCTGCTTTTGCCTTGGACTGAAAACAGCTAAGTAAACAGAGTTAATTTGAACTATCCTGTGTTCTTCGGTTGGACACTGTTTAGCATCTAGCTTGTCACTCTGGAGATAGCTGAGCATAGGTTAATATTTAAAGAGAATTTATGTGATATTAATAACCTTTGGGATTGATATAAATTTACATGAAAGGAGAAAGCAGCTATGCAGTAATAGTAACAAAGCAGATAAAGCTTATTCCATGTAAAATTAATGATGTGGTAAGGAGCGGGAAGCAACTGAAACACAGCATGTATGGTGCTGCTCCTTTCGTTAACAGTATGTATCAACCGGTTTTCTCTTAAACCTGTGACTTAATGAAACTTTAAAATTGCTCAGTCCATGATCCAAGATGGAGTTTTGTTAGAGTGACAACTGCATACTTGAAATGCTTATACATCAGTCACTTTTTAAAGTTTTAAAATATTCTCCCCAGTTAAAAAAAGAAAAAAAAACCACATACACCACCCCCCCCCCAAAAAAAAACCAACCCCAAAGCCAAGTATCCACTTAATATCACAGAGCATATAGCTATAAACAGGCACAAGACTTTATAAACATCTGCATTTTATTCCAGAAATCTGGTTCCTACACGCAGTGTTATAATCGTAATAAAGGACTATGAGGTTAATGAGCTGGGGAAGCAGCAGCTGGTCGGAATTATTTCCCATAATATCAAGAAAATGAAGATGAGGTAAAATTGTCTAGCTTTTTTTTCCTCTTACAGGTACAGAAATTGCATAGTACGCTTGCTCTTCTGTTCACCTCTTGGTTTTGGGACTGGCAGGTCTCCAGCCCCAGTAAGGAAATGCAGCGCTGAGCTATCTGGATTAGCAAACAATTTGTTTAGCTGGTGCTATGGTTACGTGGTAGGGACCATATAGGGCCCGCAACTTGCGGTGTCAGGCAGAACATTTAAAATTGCACTGGAGTACCTAAAGCATGGTTATAAGTAAACATTCCTTTTAATGTTTGATTGCTTAGAACTCTTTGATTATTTTCTTACTGACTTTACCTGATCAGATTTCTTTTTTTATTATGATTTTAATAGTCTGATGTGTGCTCTAACAGATGCAGGAAACTTGACCTAAGTAGTTTGAAGCAGGTATGGTTTTTGCTGATCTGTAAAATATGACGCAAGAGCACATACCGCTCTTTTGGAGCACATCCCCAAAAGATTTGCTCAGAAAATTAGTATTCTGAAGACATCATGATATGTTGTTAGCTATCTGCAGGACTATTTGCTTTGTAAATAAACTCAGTATTCTTATAATGCTTGTGCAGATGTTTCATGCAGTTTACTTAACACTTTTTTTGCTGAAAATCTTAAATGAGGTTTGTAAAATCATAAAACTGCAGTGTTCAGCTTACTGCCAAAATAATACTAAAGGTTACATGTTTCTGTTTATTTGTAACATTTCTCTCAGAAGACACTGTAAAAACCTGAAAGCTGGTTTCACTTAAAAGTCAGTTTTTCAAGGCAACATTTAAAAACTCCCACTGTGGCCTAAATGTATGACAGCAGCTTTCTGCACTTCTGCTAGTTCAGAGATGCGGTTTTGTAATTTCACTTACCTGTTATTTTCCAGTGCCCATATTGGAGAAGTTTATGTGCTATTTAAAAAATAATTAATAATAATAATAATAAATTTAAATAATAGCCAACTAGACAGTGTTGTTGATATTTTTATTGAAGAGAACTATTTGCTCAAGCCCAAAAGTGAAAGTAAAATTTCTGTACTCAGTTTAGCTAGGAAGTGATTTAAAACACTGACTGAACTAAACATTTCGATTTATTAATCAAATAGTAAAATTAAGTAAATTTTACCTCGTTTCAAGATTTTTAAAAAATTTAGCAGTGATGGCAGAAGATAAACTGATTTGAAAATAGATATGTTTACATGATTATATAACTAATGCTTTAATACATATTAAGCGTAGCTAATCTAATACAGATTTTCTATGATTCAGAAACATTAGTTATGAGATTTAGCAAGCTTGTCCCTAATAAGTTCTTGATTAGATCCCCATAAGTGAGAAAATACTGATCATAAGTCATGACACCATTCAAGAATGTGTATTTCAGTCTAAAAGAAAATGAGTTTACTATATTAGATGTTTCAGGTTTTTGGATGCATCATGTCCAGCTCTTCTGAATCTTTAGAATAATTTATCTTAACAGATGACCTTAATTGTATGTTCAAAGTTTACAAGCATGCTATTAATGAGAAGAATAACTTAGTTCTACATCAACTAAATGATGTAGGAATTTTGAAACAACTAGTAAACATTAAATAACCATCTCCCTGTTTATGGCAGGTAGAAATGAACTGCACAAACTTTGGCTTTGTTTGTAGTTTTGTGCATTAATTTCTGATGTGAAAAGGCTAACAGTTACTTCTCTTAGTAAGCTCACAGCTTTGTTTCAGGCAGAAGAGTAAAGCAACTTTTATTATAAACTAGTTTGGCAATCTGGATATCTTTAAGGATATTCTGAATGCTATCTTTCATTGATTTTTTTTTCTTTTTTAATAATACTGTATGAAATTTATACTGTACTGTGCCATGAAGATTTAAACATCACCTTTAACTTAATCCTTTGATTTTTATGCCCTCTATATGACCTGTAAAGACATGTTTTTATTATTTGTCTATTGGTGATCATGGTAACATTCACTACATTATTGAGAGAAGTTATTTCAATAATTCAGAATTTACCTGGGAACCCTTATGTCTATGAAATGGAAGATTATTTCAGTTTTTTAAAAATACTTTAAAAATATTCAAAGTTGCCCTCAGTAGTAAAGGCAGGATGATCAACAGTCTCCTCCAGTATTACTCGTGCTGGTGCTTTGTGTTGAATCCTTTTTTCTCTGGCATTTTTAACATTTATTGCTTCATCTCTGTAAAAGAATTGTGGTGGGTTTTCCCTTGCCCAGATAAGATTCTTTAATCTATAGCTGTAACATTCACAGTGACTGTAACCATTGTCTATAGAGTCAGAATTAATGTACATTTCTAGTATCATAAATGCTAGTTTAGGAAGTTACTAAATAATTAGAGGATATGTCATATCAGTTCCTCTTTGTAACCAGTATATATGAAGCTATTCTAGAAGGGGGTAAAATTGATACCAGTAAAGGTGCAATTTTACATTTAAATAGAGATGACCGAATCTGTGATTAATAACTGTTTATTTCTAGTTTTTGTGTTTATTTACAAGAAGATTATACAAAGGAAAGCTGTTTATTCTGCTGAGTTTACTAGCATCCCAGATGACAGTTAGAGAAGTAACAGACAAAACTGCAGGCAAGGAATCCAGATTGCACTATACACAGTCAATATGCTGATATGCAAATTCAATCAGAATTTTGGGGAATTTCATAATATGCAGCAACAGGGCATTTCTTGGTATTTACGCTGCGTGGGAATTTTTCAGTTAGTAGTACACTGTATAGCTTGAAAAAGTCCTCCAATATGTAATGCAGTTAATTTGAAATCTTCTTCCTAGAATCTCTTGAAACTACAGCACATTCGCAAGACTTTTTGAAGCTGGCTGTTTCGAGATGTCAGTTAGTCCATTCCTGTTTGTGTCTTGGGACAACCATTTCAGTATATGCCGAGATGCTTATCTGTTCTCCCTCCTTTCTTACATGTAGGTTTCATAAGTTCAGGAAGGCTTTTTGGTTTTGTGTGACAGGTGTAAGTCTTTCAGAATGGTACTGTAAAGCTCAAAATCAAATTATCTTTAATGGACTTGTAAAATTTCATTCAAATTTGGAATTAAGTTAATATGATGTTACTGTTTACCTCTAAAATGTAATTTTCCTTTTTTTTGTAAATTGGGCACAAATTCAATGAAATGGGGTTTTTATGTGTGTGTACTGTCATTCACAAATACCAGCCCCTTTTGAAATTCTTGCCTATGCAGACATCAGCTGCAAAAAGGACTAGGATTGACCGTTCAGTAGAAAATCTGCCCATTTTATGTTCATAGTATCTAAAACTTGTATTTCTTTCTCACTAAGTAACCAAGCACTACAAATTCCATATTTTTCAAAGTTGTTCTTTTTTTTTTTAAAAGAAAACATTTCCTTTCAACTTGAGCCCTATGTATCAAGTTTCTGTTGGAGTGCACATATTTAAAAAAAAAAAAAAAGAGAGGGGGGAAAAAAAAAGAAAAGCTTATGGTAGAACTGCCTGTGTAACTTTACCTGTCTTGTAGCGTCACAGCTTTGACAGTGTAACATATTGTGGCTATTTCTGTTCTGGTTCATTGTTTGGGAACTCATTTATAAGCTATTTATTGCAGCCTTGAATCACTAGTGTAGAGCATGAAGTCTTCTTAAGCAATATAAAGGAATATATGATTTTCTATTTGGAAGATACACAGTTTTCCATTCCTCTACTTACATTTCTGCTATAGAAAAGAATAACCTTATGTGGAGTTTCTGATGCAAAGCTTGCCTGCCTTCCTAAATTATTTTCTTATTCCTCAGCCTTTGTGTCTGTGGGTGTATTCTTTTAATCGAGCGAGCACCTAAGAAATGATGTGAAATCTTCTGCGAGTTTCCTGTTCCCTCTCAGGCGCTGTCATGTTTAAGAAAAAAGGAAAAAGAAACCATAGCTGTATATTATTCAAGTTACTTTTAAGAGAAGGCACATGAGGTATCTACTGCTGAAAAGATTTCAGTTTCATAATTTAACCTTCAAGACCAGTTGTTATCCGTAGTCACAACACTACAAATGTTCAACTGCTGAAGAAGGAATGAAAATAGCTCCCTTGGTGCCCTGTTGCCATAGGGGAAGAATCCTGTTGCAATTCCCAGAGGAATACTGCTGTAAGAAATTGCAAAATAGCGTTTTGGCAGACAATAGTGAGGTGTTTATAAATACAGAAGCTGAACTGTATTAAGAAACTTCTTGGCGGTTTTCAGAGCATTTGCTTGTTTTAGTTTAAAACCCATATTATAAAAGTAACAAGCTGGAGACTGTATTGAAAATCCCTTAGAAGGAGATATATTGAGGCATTGCTCACTTTCACTATATTATTAGTTCACAATCTTCCTATAATGTTGTTTCACAATAGAGGAAAATGTGTGGTAGCACTCTGCCACTCCGGTCATAGAGAATGGAAGGATGCAATCCTGGTATCAGTGTGCTTGTGTATATTGCGATGCACAGTTAACTGCCTACAGATCATAGAAATCATGGTTTGTAAGCTGAACATAGAAAAGCTTCACTCTGCTGTTTTTCATAGTAGAAAACTTGAGAGAGCTTCTTAGGCATTCTGATAGCTTAGTTAAGGGTAATATCTTTGGATCATGACTGATACTATTCTCTATGTTAAGAGAGATGATGGCATGTGGTTCTCTCTTCCCTGCTGGGACGTGGGTGAAATCAAGTATTCTAGCAAAGGTCTATTTCCTGTGATTTGAGAGCCTTGGAGCAGTCCTCAGCTGTTTTCTGCTTTTTTAAGCTGAGTGAGGTATTGATAATTCTAATGTCATCTTCCTGGCTGGTTCTTCTGGGCTGAGAATTGCCCAGTGTAGATGTCTTTGTTATGAAGAGGAAGTCTTAACCTTTAAAGACAGAGGTAAATCTGCACTTCTTTTCTGATGTCCTCCTGCCATATCTTTGACTTTACATGTGCTCCTTAAGTCTAGGAATGGTTCTATAGGACTAATCCGTTCAAATCCAGCCTCTTTTAGATAGTTTTGAGACTTCTGCTCTCAGTTTCTCCAGTGCTTTCTTGCTCCATAGAGCTATTCACCTGGAACCCTGGAAGTTTGCACCCTGAGCAGCCTTGCATTAAACTGTCTCACAGTAGGTCATACAGTTTTTCAGCCTTGTCTATCCCTTATTGAAAACATCCTCATTCACAGCAAGAAACATCCCATGATAGATTGCTTATCCAAGTCAACTGTGGTCCTCAGCCCGCTGTTATGCAAGCTTTCAGCTGGAGCATTCAGGCTGTCTTTTAGATCTTGAAGGTGAGTCATTTGTCCATCAGGATGCTTTAGTTTCAATTTCAGTCCACTATCTGACTGGTGCAGAGTTGTATGGTTCTCACTGTTCTTGCAGTCCTCTTGTTCTGCAAGGAATAAAAAGTTCATTTAGTAAAATAGGCAGCTTGAAGCTTTCCCTTTCCGAGAAAACAGTCTTCCTTATAGCCGGCATTCCCTCAAAGAGGGCTGAGAATACCCGTGCACAGGTAGAGGTTTTTGGACAGAGCTCCTCCATAAGCAACTGCAAGATTTTACTCAGCAATCACTCTGTCAAAACATTATTTCTCTCGCTCGCAAGAGGTCTTTGTCCACTGACATGTGTTTTCTCAGTGGCTTGCCTCTCCATGGCCCTTGGGCCTTCAGCTGATGCTCTCTGTGCAGCAGTTTCTGTGTGGAACTTGAAGAGTCTTTAAATCAAACAGTGCTGCGGGATTGTCTACAGCGATTAGAACTCGCTTGTTGCATATCTGGAGACTTTGGTGTCTTACTGTTCAGAAAGACCTTAATTGATTAGGTGAAGTGCAGCTACAGGTGGTACTTACACGTTTGTATACGTCCTTACCAAGAACAATGCAATCATAAAAATCTACAAATAATACTGCATTTGGAAAAAAGGTTCTGCTGTTGCAGTTTGTCTAAGGCTCTGAGGTCCCTATCCAGGTGGTTTGGACCTGGAGTTGTTCAAAACCCATTTACTGTGGAGTTGACTGTAGTAAATAGGCAATCATTTAAAAATGAAGAAAAGAAAATTACTTACCCAGTAAGCGAAATTCAAGATACACGTGTGTATACATTTTTATTTCTGTGCTCTCTGCCCTGGGATTTGGAGAATGTAATGCTTTTGGCATGGAGCATAGTGTGAATCAGGGAGCATAAATACTGAATGAATGGTATTGTGAAACAGAAGTTTCCAGGTTTGAATGATTAAAACTGACCCTTTTGACTGACCGGAGCTCCATGCAGTGTTTTCAGTATCTGTGTATGCAATGGATTTAGGCAGTGGTACAGATGATATTTTCTGTTTTATTCCCTGTTCCTTCCTACCTACTGAACATTGAGCTAACGCTTTTCTAGAATAAATAGAAATCTTGTTTTCTGAGTCAAAGCAGTCAGCTCAGTTATCATTTTACATGTAAAGTTAAGGTATGAGCCAGCAATACTAGTACGAAAAGTATGTTTTTCTGTATTGCATCAGGTAGGATACTTCGGGAGTTCTTCGGTCAGCCCTGTTCTTGGTTACTCTTGGTAGCTCAGCAGAGTTGGTCACCACATTGATCTCCTGGAATGTCTTGGGAAGCACAGGTTCTTGCAGGGTTCTGCCTTCTTCCGTAGTGAAAATTACAGTATTTTCCTGTCGCTGTTCCTTTTCTCCTAAATAATTTATCTGATCTCAAATTATTTATCTATTTAACTTCCTCTCCTATCCATTATAGGTAGCATAGTTTCTTAAAAGCTTTGATGAAACGCCTTGCGGGATTTGTGTAGGGAATTCCAGTAGACCACGTAACTAAATCTGCTTTGTCCTTATGCGTGTTGGTTCCTTGGAGGAACACTAGGTTTGAACCATAGCATTTCTTAGTTAGAATTTTTTGTTCACATTTTAGTTGCAGAATAGAATATGATCCAAAAGTAGTACTAGACTCCTGAGATCAAATAAAAGAAGGGATTTGCTGCCCTACTAATCTCAGACCATTGAATAGAGGAATTAGCAAAATTCTTGTTTGATAACAAATATCCATATAAAGGTTTTATTTCTAGTCTGCTTGAAAAGATGTCTGTTTTGATCAGGAATCCATTCCATGGAATTACTGTATTTTAAAAGTGAGACTAAAAGTCCTTGTAATCTGAAAAATAGCCACCTCAGCCTTTAAAATAGGATTCAGGCCATCTCAGCCAAGTAGAGCAAACAAAAAATTAGGAAGATTGTCTCGTAGTTTCCTCAGAGCACCAAGCAACTTTTTACTTTAATGGAATGTGCAGTCTTCTCTTGATCCATAGGAGTGAGTAACTGTGAGCTGTACGGGTTCCATACGGAAATGTTGACATTACAACACGTGTTTGAGTTCTTTTGTCGCAGAGCTAAAGAAGCTAAAAATTCTCAAACCTTTGTTAGCATTTTGAAAACCTGGTCAGGTATGATCAAGTTAGTGTAGTTTATGGCATTAGTCAGAGGTCTCTCTAATCCTTGTCATACCTGTAACGGTGGTGGTATCAGAGACAGAGGCAGAACTGTTGGTAGCCTGAGAGTTAACTCTTTTATACGTGAAAGTATCGTCAAGCTAGCAGAGCAGATCTTATCCATGAAGTTTCATAATAACCACGGCCTAAGGACTTAGAGTCAGATTGATGATCAGGTTTATAACATCAAATGTTAGATAGGCTTCTAGGGGGACTTTGGGGGGAAAAAGACAAAGGGACTAGACTTTGGTAGACACCTTTGTAAACTGGAGTGGTTAGTTGTCAGCACTACTGGGTTTCTGAATACCCGCTTGCATAGTGCTGTCTCCAGTAACAGCCTCTGCTTGGAGTCAGTTTGGGCCACCCTGCATTTTCTGAGTGGAAACATAACTCTCCGGGCAACTTGAACGTTGTATTTCTCCCCATTTTTTTTTTTTTTTGTTGAATAAAACAAACCAAGTGTTCTGAACACTTCATGTTTTATAAAATGTTTATATCATTTTATTCGCTCCCTGACAATATGGTTTTGAAGTTATTATAATATATTCTTGCTTTCTATCTGTATAGTGCTTTCTCTCAGTTGAATTTAGAGTTCCTCATTCTCCTTATATTTACAAAATATTAAGTGTGATGGTTAAATATATAAACAGGACCTAAAAGTGAACATGAGGAAATGATACTTGAAGGAGACGTTCTTGCATTAAAAACCTAGAAATTAGGGAAGAGGTGCTATGCAGCTTAGCATAGCAGTATTGCTGCTATGTTTTCATAGAAACGATTCAGTAATCATCCAAATAAAGCTGACATTTCTGTGTACTACAGCTGCCTACACATTTCCTATTTTTCTTGATTGTTATGGCCTATTAAACTGTTTCCGTGAACCCACATCAACATATTCTCTAAAGGAAATTAAAGTTTGCTCAAATAAATGTTGGAAAACAAAGCAGCCTTTCAAGATACTTTTTTTTTTTTCAAGGATATATAGCGAACAAGTTAAATATGAATATTCCAGCATTTTTGTGAAAACTTGCATCTCACCGCATCATAACGTTTTTCCTCAGTAAGAAAGACAAAATACTAAATGGACTCAATTCCATTCTTAACATCAAAGGGCGGAGATGATATGAAGTAACTGAGGTTTGTTCTCTGCACCTTGATTTGATATACCTTGCTTCAGATTGATTTGCAGAAATGGGCTCCTGGTACTTTAGAAAAATGATGCCTGACGTGTAGTCCTTTGTGTTAACCAATGTAGTCAGCAGTTTTGTGTTTTGCCTCATTGTGTTACGTCTTTGACTACAATTCTATGTTATAATTCCATAATTCAGCATTTGTGAGTATTTCGGTATGTATATTGATGGAGATAGGATGTTTCTTTTCTTTAACCCTAACGATGGCTTATCAGAACATTCAATTGAAATGAGGCTGGTGTGGTTGACACAAGTCACACCCCTATGTTTATTTTTGCTACTAGTTACAGTAGGTACTTAGCTGTGGCACATAAGTTTAACATCTGAATGCTATCCCTGGGTCCTGCTGTCCTGCTGTGTGATTTAATAACTTCATTTCTCTGCCTCACTGTCTCTATTTTTGAAATAAAAATAATGATACTGACCTCTTCTGTTTCAGCACTTAATGCTTTTCTGCTATAAACCTCCGTAGGAGAGTTACAAGGTCATGCTAGCAGGAGAAGTACGTTCTTAATGTTTCCAAAGATCAAAAGCTTTTTTTTTTTAAAAAAGGAATAGCGTTAAAATATTGTGGTGTGTCTATGCTTGAGCGAAGAGTAACTGTTGTATGAAGGAACTGCGTTTGATATTACAGACCAAAGTCCTTAGTTCATGGGAAAGTGTTACCACACTACTTCTGTTTTAATGAAATATTCTAATATTGGTCTAAGCAACTGAACTAATTGATCTTAGAGTTATTTTAAGAACTTGGTGAACATAAAACTCTGTGAAAGTACAGTAGACTTAGAGATTTTTCTCTGAGATAAAATTGGGATAATGTTTACATAAAAGGTCATCTGTAATCATTCAAGTCAACCTTGACATGCAGATGTATATTTCGATAGTTAGACAAAATTTGTTAACTTACTGTAGCTGGTATAATGTAAATTAATTTTTCACAACCACATAAACTTTGATGTAGCTTGAAATATCTGTTTCCCTTGTATGTCTCGGCAATTCAGGATGAAATGCAGGACTCTGTCTCTTAGATAAGATGATTATTTTGCAAGACAACCATATTGGCTTGTCATTGATATTCCAAAGTGGACAAAAAGGTTGCGTGTTTAATTTTTATGCTGTGTAACTGCAATTTCTAACTCCTACTTCAGCTCTCATTCTTCAGCTTGGGATGTGACTGCAAATGGTTGTGGTGCCATAGGATAGCTAATTGGTAAAGCCTGTTTGGAATGTGGGTAAGCGAGCCATTTTGGCAGTAAGCAGAGTAGTAAAGAGCACTCTTTTTCCCTTAGTTGACTCCCAGGCTAAAATTAAACAGAGTTCGATATTTCCACATTTAGTGATTTACAATGCATCTGTTCTGAGTCAACTAGCAGAAAGAACTAATTACCTATATACTTTTACAAAAAAGCACTCTTCATTTGGGCGTAATATGCAGATCTACATTTTTATAGTATGCCTTAGTGGAAATGCCCTTCAAAACATTAAGATATACGGAAAAAAGATTATTTCTTCTTTCTGCTATCCTGTAAAATAATTGGGTACTAAATTAATGATGCTAACTCAACCTGTATCAGCACCTGCTTATCATTCACATGTCTTGAAACATCTAGAAGTCATGAGCTCAACACTAAAATAATTCATGGTGCAGTTTATATAGCAAGATGGTGTAATGTTTTCTTTAGTTACTTGGTTACTAAAAATAAACAAAACTTGTCAGAATTAGTTTTTATTGTAGATCATTCCCTTTGTTCATATTTGTGATCCCTCCCCAATAGAAAGCGTACGTTAACTGTAACTTAAACTTCTGTTTCCTGTAGAGGTTTTTCAGTTCATTTTATAGGGGAGATCTAAAATGTTTGACTGAAAGTTTTTACTGTAAATAGCAATATAGATGTGTTTGGATACTGTATACACACAGAGCAGAATTTAGAAAGAATTTTGCCAGGGTGATCCTTTATTGTTGCAGAGATGAAATACATTTTTCTGCACATAAATAGCAAGGCTGCTTCTCAATAGTATGTTAGCATCATAGTATGTTATTGTTGTTGTGTTAAATGTTTAGTTTCAGTAAGTAAATTTATGAGTGAGCTATTATTGTCTACTCTTCCTAGTAATTTTTTTTTCACCAAAATGTTGGGAGTGACTCAGTAATGCAGTTTAGTCTTTCACAAGGTTCTTACACCTCCAAGACGACAGCCGTTTTTGCCAAATGTTGCTACCTCCCTTCTCCTTCCTAAAGCACTCATTCACCTCTGCATTCCTCTTTCACCAGTCTGCTGCCTTCATCCTTTTCTTCCGTCTCTGTGATATTCGAAGCCCTTTCCCATTCTTCCATCCGCACTGAGCATGCCTCAGCACCACTGCCTGCTGCTCGACTCTGCCCCATTTCACCTCTCCTGCCTTTACCACTGGCCTCTTTTCTCTGCAGCTGCATCCCCCAGGTGTCCTCTTCTGCTTTACCAGAAGTGTACCGCGTTCCCTTTTTGTCCCACTTATTACATGCTTGAATTAATCTTTTGAAGGAGAGGGTAGGGCTAGAGCCCCAGGATAGCGACCCCTCTCCTCCCTGCTCCTCCAGCAGCCTTTGCTCAGTGCTCAAGGTGGGAGGAGGTGGTGGCAGAGCCAACCCAAACGCAGGAGGCCCCAGGTTATCCTCTGCAGGCCCCCCGGTCCCGTGGGAAGACGAGTGCTGTTGCTGCAGCTGTCATCATCCAAGGAAGCTTGTTAAGAAGCTCGTCCGCAGGATGAGTGTGCCAAGCGCAGCTGTGCTCTGCTGCCTCCTGTTCATCCTCCTCCGCTGATGCCTGCAGCCTCCCCTTGGTTCATTCTTTCAGGAGAGAGCCGAAAGTTGGGGATGAAGGGAATTATTTGCCCAAACTATGCTGGGCAAATGACACCGTGACTTTGAGGAAGTTCTCAAACGTTCAAAGATTATGTGGTGTTGGGTTCGATTCTTATTTTTTAAATAATTTACTAGATAGATGTAATAGATAACTCTGGGAAGAACTGGGATCTGGAAACAAAACCCAAGTATGGTATGGGACTAAGGTCTGTTTTTTCTGAAATGTAAATTTAATTAAAAGGAGAGAAGGGGAGGGGAGAAAAGAAAGTTCACCACAGTCTTAATGAAATCCAGGAAACTCGAGCATTGCATTTTTGACAGAGACAAAATAGCAATTAATTTCTTTTCTTAGACGTGCAAGGAGTCTGCTGCCAACTTACAGCTTGGTCCTCACATCAGTGAGATCTTCCTGGAAAACTGAGGGCGGAGATTCTTATTTCTTGGCATGAAAACACAAATTTAAGAGGGTTTTCTTGGGGGGGGGGGACACAAATCTGAGAAACTTTTCTTTGACTACATAGTTAGTTTGAAGAAAGCTGTTACACAGAAAACAACTTTACATAGGTGATTAAACTGCTGTCTGAATATAGCGGCTGAGTAGCAAATACGGCAGTGAATTTCAGTAATTCAGTGTGACAGAAGTGGCTTGGTAGGAGGCCAAAGTTACCTGACAGTCAAATTGAAGGGCAAATAATGTAATTGCTTATCTGACTACTTGTACTGTGCTTTTCGTTTTGTTTTGTTTTTTTTCTCCCAGACACAAGCTATCAACAACAAAAGACAACTGGAAAAATAAACTATTTTGCTCTCTGTTCTACCTTTAGAGTTTTATGGGATTGCACTAGTGTGACTTCACTGAAGTGAAAAGATAGTTTCAGTTCAAAGCATGACTTAATTGTATTGAACTTCTTAGTTTTAGTTAATTTTCTGCAGTAAACAAGAAACTAAATTGAGTAACTAGCATCATGTGCTACAGTAACACTTCTTCCCCCTCCNCCCCCCCCCCCCCCCCCCTTTCAGGAGTCTGTTATAAATGTGGGATTTTTTGTTGACTTTGCCTGTAGGCTGACTTTATTCCTCACTCTTTGGGAGGTCTCAGACTCCCACTTGTCATATCACATATACATTAAACCTTTCATTAAGTATTGCTGACAACAGGCCATATCTCTTAAAGATGCAGGATTCTCTTATTTTGGCGTCCAAGTATCTTATAAAAGCAAATGATTGTAGCATGTACTTTTTCAGTCCGCTGTTACCTTCTGCTTCCTTTTTCTAGTCTCCTCCAGACCCTGCCGCCAGGCATAGTCACTGCTCTTCTTACTTGCACCTTACCCCTTTACTTTATGCTTGACATCGGCTTTGCCTTAAATTGGAGATTTATTTCTAAGGTTTATTACTGACATTTAAAACCATCAGATCACATAGACTAGTCTGTGTATAGGAGTTCCTCACAGTGTGTGTTCCAACTCCAAGCCTGTGCTGGGCGGATGATTTATCTTTGTGTATTTCTTGACTGCCATTTTCCCATTGTACTCGTCAGGCTTTGCTTGCATCGCCCCAGGTTGGTGGGTCTTCTGCCATTTGGAATTCAGCTGGTTTTAAAATTTTGTCATATACAATAAACTCATAACTTACCTCTTCCCCCCCCCATCCCCTCATTTGCAATTTTGGTGATGTATTACTTGTTTTGAGGCATATGTTTTGCTGGTTTTTGGAAAGTACATTGAATTGTGTGACAAGCTTTCTGAGTTTATTTGAATGTATTATTAAATTCAGATTGCTGCATAATTATATTGTATACTGCAGAGTAAATATATATTGCTTTAGGAACTATGATTCTTTGAATTAGAGAACTACTGTAATTCTCTAGAACTTGGTGCTGGGACCTTCCAGTAACTGGGATTTCTGGTTTGAATTTATTTCGTTATTTATTTCATTATTTCATTTATTTATTTGTTGTAAAATTGCAAAACTTATGTGAAAAGGTAACTGCCTGTTACTACTTGCCACACTTTTTCAACATAATTGATACCTTTGTGTTATATTAATCCATTTGGTTCTGAATTTTACAGCTCTGTAATTAAGTTCTGCTGCAGTAGATATCTGTACTATTAGTGAGGCTTTTGTGTTAATACATCATCAGATTTTTATTGCAGCTTATAGTGCTTCATAAATTGGGTTTTAGTGTGCTTGGCTTGAAGTATATGCTCAGATTTCTGGATATTGAGAATATTTTTTCTCCTATTTTGGGCCTTAATGCTTTACATGAAAGTTTTTCGTCACAAGCATAAGAAAACTAGAAGTTTACTTTTAAGAAAT
>RSEF01000002.1:140389122-140399465 GCA_003993805.1 Himantopus leucocephalus
TACCTTTTTGGTACAAAGTGATGATGCATGCCAAAATGTGGCTGCTGTTACGTATTTGAATAATGAACTGTGTCGTTGCTGTTGTGGCTATATGGTCGGTGCTCTAGGGCAAATGGATGTAAACAGAACTTGTTTTTCTCTATCCATTCTGAATTTCAACATGCATCTAGAAGTTTTCCATTGTCCCCTTTGAAGCCCAGAAACAATGAGAACACTGCAGTCTAAAAATCCATGAGGCACGCTCTCAGTGCTTCAACAAATCTTCATATTGCTTTTGAATTTCTCTCCTAGCTGCTAGAAATATGTGATGTAGTTCTTAAGTTTCTTTGAAGTGAAATCGTTGTGTAAAATAAGCCACTTCTGTATCTACAGTCTTGTCCATTATTGCCTCTTATCTAATTGGTGATATTGGACATAGGTCAGTATAATGCCATTCTGAGGGGCATAACTGGATTTTCATCATGAGTGGTAATGCTTCTTATAAACTGTGGTTTGGCAGAAATGAAATAACAAGTCAATATACGCAAAACACAAACAAGCACAGAGCTTTTGTTGCATGCTTCTGATGTCCTTATTGTAATATGTTTGTTGCAAGTTTATAATTTGTAAATTTTCCCAGTAATAATAGAGGAAACTACTGAAACAGTTTGTAGTAAGAAGTTCTGCTGTCTGTTTGTATCCTGTATGGTATAATGTGCAGCATATTTTCTTTAAAAGGTGATATGGCAAAGCCAGTGCTGCTTATGTTTATATTAGTCAGGAATAGAATTAACATCTTTCTTTGAACTGAACTCGAGACAAACTCTTTAGTTTTCTTATGTGTGAAGTCTGCAAAATCCTGTTAGTTATTCCGGTAAGTTGTACGAGGTCTTGCTCAATAAAGAGCCTTTTCTAGTGCTCGGTCACCCTCTCAGTAAAACCACGTTTACGTTCAGAGGGAAGCTCCTGTGTTTCAGTCTGTGCCCATTGCCTCTGGTCCTGTCACTGGGCACCACTGAAAAGGGCCTGGATGCATCGTCTTTGTACCCTCCCTTCAGGTAGCTTTGTACATTGATGAGGTCCCCTGTGAGCCTTCTTTTCTTCAGGCTGAACAATCCCAGATCTCTCAGCCTTTCCTCATCTGGAAGATGCTCTAGTCCCTTAATCATCTTTGTGGCCCTTTGCTTGCTGGAGTCTCTCCAGTATGTCCATGTCTCTCTTGTACTGGGGAGTCCAGAAGTAGACCCAGCACTGAATAGGGGAAAGGATCACCTCCCTTGACTTACTGGCAGTACTTTGTCCAGTGCAACCCGGTATACCATTCACCTCCTCTGCAGCAAGGGCACTTTGCTGGCTCTTGTTCAACCTGGTGTCTGCCAGGACCTTTTCTGCAAAGCTGCTTTCCAGCTGGGCAGCCCCCAGCGTATACTGGCACATGAGGTTATTCCTACCCAGGTGCAGGACTTGGCACTTCTTATTGTTGAACTTCATGATGTTCCTGTCAGCCCATTTCTTCAGCCTGTCACGGTCCCTCTGGATGGCTGCACAACCCTTTGTCATAGCAGCCACTCCTCCCATTAACGAAGATATTGAACAGGATTGGACCCGTTATTGACCCCTGGGGTACATTGCTACTTAGAGGAGTCCAACTAGACTTCATGCCACTGATCACCACCCCCTGGGCCCAGCTGTTCAGCCAGTTTTCAGTCCACTGTCTACTCATCCAGCCCATACTTCATGAGCTTCTCCATGAAGATCTTATGGGAGACAGTGTCAAAGGCCTTACTGAAGTCAAGGTAGATAATATCCACTGCTCTCCCTTCATCTACCAAGTCAGTCATTTAATCATAAAATGTTATCAGATTGGTCAAGAATGACTTCCACTTGGTGAAACTATGCTGATAACTCCCAGTCGCCTTCTTGTCCTTCATATACCTGGAAGTGTTTCCCAGTATTAGTTGTTCCATCACCTTCCCAAGGACTGAGGTGAGGCTGGCTGGAATGTAGTTCCCTGTGTCTTCCTTCTTGCCCTTCTTGAAGATACAAGTGACATTTGGTTTCTTCCAGTCTTCAGGTACCTCTCCCAGTTGCCATTGTTGTTGAAAGAACATCAAAAGCGACCTTGTGATGACATCTGCCAGCTTTCTCAGCACTCATGGGTGCATCCCATGAGGGCTCATGGTCTTACATAACGTCTAGTTTGCTTAAGTATTCCCTAATTTGAACCTCTTCCACTGAAGGTACGTCTTCCTTGCTCCATCCTTTCCCCCTGGTCCCTGGGAGCTGGCATTCAAGACTGGGCTTGATAGTAAAGACTGAGGTGAAGAAGGCATTCAGTACCTCAGCATTTTCTAGGAGGAAAAGAAGCTCATGAGTTTCCTGACTTGATATCAATGTGTATTCCCATAGACAATGAAATATTTTTGCTGGCTCTTTTTTAGCTCTTTTGCCCTCGTGCTCCTTTCCTTTTCTCAACTCCAGTGAACACAAGAAGCTAAGATTGCGTAATACTTATGCAATTTATACACATTTTTCAAAAATGTTTTATGTTGATTTCGTATCTAACAGCTCTGAATAATGTACAAATAGAAGAAAATACAATTTTTTTAGTGTCAGAAAAGGAAGAAAAAAACGTGGATTGGTAACAGGGACAGGAAGAGGTAAGGAAAAGGTATTTGTTATCATGAGAGTATTTTCACCTCATCACCAGCTGATGATCTTTCCAGATAATCAATATGGCAAGTATTACGTGCTGCTTTGTCTAGAAAAAGACACTATTGGTAGATCACCTTTCCTGTTTGGAGCACTGTACTGTGTGTACAGTGTGCAACAATCAACACCAGAAACCTTTGCCAGCTAATGGGTTAAAAAGGCAAAAAACCCAGAACACTCAAGACTCGATATATATTAAAGGGGCTGCAATTGTTGGAATTGATTTTGTTAAGTTATATTAGTGTATTCTTCAATAATACTGAGCTGAAATAACTTGAGTCTTGATTCAGAGCAAGGAATAAACTTTATAAATCAAAGTACTGTAACTTAAAGTTCAAAACTTATTTTCAAAACCCTCAGTTTTTGACTTCTAGGCTAGAGACATCTTAGAGATGTTTTAATTCAGCACCTTCTGAATATTGTGACTATTAGGATACTTACACCAAGTTGTTAGTTTAAAAGAAAAACCACAACCAGAACTTGCTACTTTATTTATATGTTAAAAAGAGTGAATTTGTCATGCCATCGTGTTATTAACCTGTTATGTGATAGTTCTAATGGTTAATGGATTGATTCTCAAATTTTTAGTACTTAAATGGCAAGAATAAAATTAAAAATGTAGTTTTTGATTTTGCCCTCCTTTAGTTCAAAACCTGAAGAATAGGTGAAAAGCATTCTGGAGAAAGGTATTCGATAGTAATTTTTTTTTGTACTGATATTTGATGTGTTATACTGATGAAATGGAAATACTAAGAAAGGTTTAAAGATGTCATTATTTATAAAGACTGTTACGTTGGACACATGCGTAAATTTTTTGAATGTCAACATTTTGCTCTTCAGCTCTATGTTTTAAGAATTAATGCACTAAGAAGAAATTGATAAAAAAAATGTAATTATTCTACTCTAGGTACAGTCTGTGAGACTGCTCAAAGAAAAATTAGTATAAGCCAGATACGTTGTACTCCAGCCATATGTTCTACATCAAAATTGTATATTTTACATTATTTAGGTGTTAAAAATAGTCACATTTTTGGTTCCTTGAATTTGTTAGGCTTTTATGAAACATGTTTTTGTTACCGCCATTTTTTCAGTAACTGGTGTAATAATCCATGAAGTTAGAGCAGCAAATTCAAAAGATATCTTACATACCCTGCTTGATGATTGATGAACCTATGCTAGATTTTAAGCAGGGTTTAAACTGGTGCAGAAGTTTGAGTTGAGGTTTTTTTTTTATTTTCTTGTATGTGTGAGCCAAAATTGGTGTTCACTTTTAAAAAATACTTTAGTCTGTGTGGATTGTTTTTGTAAAGTGAGCTATATGTGTAGCAGCAGTAGATGTGTTAGTGTAATATGTGGACCAGTTGCTTACTTGGTGTTTTTTAACAGTTCTTTAAGTCAGCGTATCGATAATATATGCTTAAACCCCTTGTGTTTCTTTGGTCTGAAGGCCCTATTGAAAAGATACGATCTTTAATGCTTTATGAAAGGTTAATATGAACAGAATTTGGGAAGGATACCACTATAGAAAGTGAATTCTTGTATTTATGCTGTTTACTGCTTGTTAACACTGCCTCCGTATTAAAAAGCAAAACAAAGCTACATTTAGAGGCCTTGTTACCAGTAATTTAATATTTCTTTTTGACTACTTTTTGAAGATTTTTTGAGATGTGGCTTGTTTTATTTTTGTAAACCAGTGGTGGTTTTCATATGTTTACTCTCTTATAACAGCCTGTACTTAGTTTTGCACAAATAAGTATTTGAAGAGTTCGTTTTCCTTGGTAGAAAAGCCTTAGCTATTACTTTGAATTGAGACAATCGGGTATGTGATACTTTTTGCAGTGAATATATAAATGAGTGCATGTAATCTTTTTTCTCAATTGCCTGTCAATACTTTTCTTATTACTCATTTCTATGACAAAAATGACTAATTTTAGTGAAGGCTAAACTAACAAAAATGTGTACCTACACATATGTAGATATATAATATGGCATAATATGTATGGCTGAATATTTCTGTCATTTTCTTTGGCTGTTCTGTACGCATGTGTGTGTTAGTACCTAGTTTAATGAGTGTTTCAGTAATGGAGTAGATCTAAAATGAGCAGTACGGGGAGAACACCCTTAGTTGCATAAAGGAACAACTAAGGAAAAGACATTGCACTTCTTCTAGATTCATCATGCTTTAAAGCACTGGAATGTAATACACCTATGTGATTCCAGAATCCAAATTTCTCCCTTTCTTGTGAACATCTACACCATGGAAGGTTTATATCTCAATTCAAAACCAAGAATTTTTCATCAGCTGGGTAGGTAGATTACAGAATCGGTCATTAGCATTTCCATTTAATCCATTTTTTTCCCTTCAACTTTTTCTTTGCTCATTTTCTCTTTTCTCTACCATTGTCTTAAGAATTTTACTTTTATAGAATCCTTTCACTGCTTTACAGAAAGTTCATTGTGAGCTGATGGTATTATCAACTCTTGATGGTATGATTTGGGCAATTCTTCGTTCAGAGGTCTGCATCAGTGGTCTCTCTGGAATGTTTGCCTAAGATGAAATAATTTTGTCATCATGACTTGGTTCAGTAGACTCATGTAGAACAAGTAATTCCTCTAATTTGATCTGTCTTTGGATGACTTTTGGGATATTGCAGATCATTGTGTCTTTAAGAGCCAAACACTTCTAATAATGAATGGCAATGAACGAGTAACATGATGTAAGGGTAAGTTNTGTTATAGCAAAATTGGCTGTTAAGGGTAGAGCTGTGTTGCCCTTCTTTAGTTCTAGTTTTTCTCTTCTACCTTGAAAAATAGCAGGAAAGGCTTTGATAAAACAAGCATGTTTCTACGGTAGACATAATTATCTTCGTGGTGTGCAAAGATTTCTCAAATTATAATAGGTTTTGATTTCTGATACTGCTTGCAGGCCAAAAGCACTGTGTTTATCCCTATCAGGATCTGTCACCTCTTACCCCAGGGAACACAATTAAGTTTCTGAAGGACATAGGAATGAAGTTACTGCTTACTTAAGGAAATAAAGCTACATGGGACTTGAACCTTATATCTTCTACTTTCAGAGGCCCCTTGAAACTGCTGATAGAATGCTTTCATCAGTTGGTGAAAATGTGGAGGCTCTTGGCTGACATCAGTTCATCACATAAGTTTGGAAAGATTACAGCTAATCGGTGATTGGTCTTTTATCCCAGCAGAGCCCTTTCTGAGCATACCTGAAATTCCTACCTAAAGCAGTCACAGAATTTCATTTGAAATAGCAAGCTCATCTAGCAGGAAAGAAGGTGCTTTTGTGAATCCCGGGGGTTAGACATGCCTAANGGGAAAGAAGGTGCTTTTGTGAATCCTGGGGGTTAGGCATGCCTAATCTTTTTAATTAGGAATCAATTTAATTTTAATTCATGTATTTTTATTAATCATGTTTAATGGGGAACTAGGCCTAATGCCTAGTTTTGTTTGAGGTCTCTGAAGCAATTTAGGTGTGTGTTTATATTATTAATCTCAGAAATCAAAACAATGAAATGTAACTCTCGAGTCAAGCAGCAATTGTGATTTCATGATATTAGAACTTGTTGCAAGGTGGGCAAGGTAGTTCCTCCTTGCTGCTGGAGCTCGTTCTGGCACAGCTTGGGACAGTCATGCAGCATAGGTGAATATCTTCTCTGAGGCAGATAGTGATTGCATGACAGTGATCTTAGGCGTTCACAAAACACCATGTCTTGAGTAGAACTGCCATCTGTCCCCATTCCAAAGACCATTAATTTTTCTTCCTGCTTGCTGGTTGCAAGCTACCACACATGTGCACATCACTCTGGGCACATGCAACATCCACCATTTGGGATATCTGGGTTTGGTATCATTTCAAAGATGGCAACCTATGTCTGGGTTGAGGCTTCTGAATTCAACTTTTCACAAGCCAGTGCTTCGTTTTTTCTTTTAGTAATAATATTGAAGTTCCTATCTTAGAATATTCTTTTGCCTTTGCTTTGTTATCCGGGAGGTGACTGTATAGGCATCCCTCTAATGAGAGTTATGTGTCTGCTCAGTTGGTCAAGTTTTCTTTAGAACACATTGCTCATGTTCCCAGATCTCCCTGCATCCTCTTCAGCCTCATGCTCATGGGAAGTTATAATTCAGAAATGAAATATTTAATTACCAAAAATTCCAAGTAAAACAAAATATTAATTTATTCTACCTGGGGCAAATTTCCACTAGCCCTCTTTATAGGATATTTTAGCTTCAGTTAGTTGGCATATCTCCACATAAATCAGGAAACACTTGGGGCTTGGTATTTTTGTCAGGGTGGTTTTTAGCTATTATTTTTCTGTGCCTTTCTCTGATTTTAGATCTTCATCGTTTCCAAAGTCATGTTGACCGCACAGTATGAAGTAAAATAAAAAATATAACCTGTATGTTTATCCATTTACATGCATATATGTATATGTGTGTTTTGTGTACACATACTTAACATGGTGTGCAATGTGTTAGATTATTTGTGTCAATAAAATTTAAATTTGGAAAAGGATAGCTTTCCTGTAGTTTCTTAGCCACCGCTTTAAAAGTTAATTGTAATAATTATACTGGAAAAGTAGTACATTTTCTTATTTTGAGTACCATGAATCATTATTAATCTAGTAGTCATTGTGTAATAGCCACAAAACATTATTGCATTGATAAAACTGTGGTCAGTATTCTAGAACAGAATCTGATTTTGACTTCGTGTCAACAAACCAACTTGATATTAATATTGCTGTAGTTCCATAAATTTATGAAATGTTCTTTATCTTCTTTATAACACTACCAATTAGTAACTATAAAGCTTACATCCCAAGTAGGTGTGTTAAACTTTACTACATATTACTTTATAGCTAGCTTTTTGGGTTCTTGTGATGAAATGCTTATGATAACACTAGCCTGCAATGTCTCCTTTCCCATCAGATTCATCTTCTCGTACAGCTGTGGGGCTCTTGTCATCTGCTATTTCCCAAGCCACAATTTCCTCATCAGTTTGTGGCTAAAACCCAAATCTTGATGATCCTTTTCCATCCAGTTCAACGTTGATCTTTCATCTTCTGCATTCTTTTAACCAGAAATCTTTTGCCAAAAACCTGACAAGATTGTACTGGGCGTCATCAACAGCAACATCAGGCTTGATTTCAGTGAGCAAAGATGAAACAGCTGTTTCATTGTCCAGATCTGCACTCAAGCACTCAATATTTGGTCATAATTTTTTCCAGCTTTGTCTGGCTGTGATAGCCTTGATGTTTTTCACTATATGACTAGTGGTGTAACTTATTATTATTATATTTTGCTGATCCGTTTCTTCAGTGGTTCAGAAAAAGATACTGCTTCTTCAGACAGCATTTCCATCCTATTGACTTTTGTACTGTTTTCTATTGTCCGTGTTCATTCTTCAGAAACTCTTGCTTCACCTTGGCAAGTCAATGTTCTTGCAATGTTACATCCAGAATTGCCCAATCATGGCTCAACAGTTGCTGTTATGGGAAAGCTGCAGATGGCTTTGCCTTATGAAGAGTTGTATCAGATGAACTGCTAAATTTTGAAAATAAGTGATGTAAAGTGACAAAAGGTTGCAAAATTTCAGACTCTCTCTCTGTATGCATGTGGATAGTATTTCTGTGCTGTAAAACTTGTCTTTTCAAAGCTGATGGGTTTTTTTGTTGTTGTTGTTATGGCTAGAGGACACCAAAGTGGCATGTTACTGTATTCCAGAATGACTTTTTAGGGCTTTTGGAGACAAAGCTGATGACTGTGCATTGAGAGGGAGGAGAAGAGATGAGAGTTCTGTTTGTCATTGACATTAGTATTTTCCTATTAACTTTGCATACCACTGTATATATATGTTGATTGTTTTCACTGGAGTAGGATTAAATAGTTGATTGTCTTTCTTATTTTAATTTACTTTTATAGTGGAAAATAGCGAAGGCGTTTGGAAGTCATTCTCCTTCAATTAGATGATTTTTCTGTTTGTTTTGGGGTTTTGTATGTGTGCACGTGTTGCACACTGCTTGATTCAGTGATCTGTTTTCTGTTGGAGAAAATTTACAAGCACATTGCCCGCCTCACACGAATTTGTTTCCCACAGAGATTCCTAATGCAACGTGTGAGGTTTCTCATTACCCAGCTATATGGATTACATTTTCACTCCAATACCAACAAAATTAAATTACACAAAAATTGATTAAGATGCAAGTAATCCTAATGTCTGATCTTCAGAAAAAAACTTCTGTCATCTTTAAATGGTAACCCTCTGCAAAATCAACGGTAGAAATATTCTGCTTTTGTCAACTGGGATACATCTATGATTTACATAGCAGCTAATGCTACAGCAAAACGTTAACAGCCAACTGTACAGCAAAGTTGAGGATCCAATTTTTTAAATGATTTTGTTTTTTCTAGCTTGTGTTAATAAAAAAAAAAGTAACAACAAAGCCAATAGACCGTATTCATTTGTGCGCCTCCGGTTCCAGAACCCATATGGATCAATACATACTCTTTTCTAATCTTAAAATAACGATGCAGTCCTTCAAACTAGATTTTAATGCCTTCAGTTTTGTTTAACAGTGTCATATTTTGAGCAGTTTGTCATTTATTGATGTGCTTGAAAGACAAAACAATTTGAAATCAGTAGTGGTCAGAATTAAATTCGATATTTAAAATTTGAGGAACAAATATAATAATGTATAAATGACAAAGCATCTTCTCCTTTGAAGGTTAAGGAAGGTTGATAAATTTCCTTCAAAAACTTTGGGATCTTCATATCTGGCTAAAAGTTTCCCGTTTCCATTCAACGTTTACATAATTAGTTTGCTTTGGTGATCACCCAGGTTTATTCATATGCATTTTGATTAGCTAACAAGCGTGGTATTTTGAGTTAATAAATTATATTTCATTTTTTGTTATCACAAAGCTTTTATTCAGCCTAACAGGACTAACGAAGAATTACAAATGCAAGTCTGAATGTAGCGTTTCATAATTTGTTTTCAAAATATATGTGCTCCAATCGTTGTTTCAAGTTGTCTTCTATACATTTCAAAATATGTTGTTTAAGACATGCTTCTCATGACAATGTCATAATTCAATACTAATGTGTTTTGGTTTTGAGTGGTTCACAAGGCACTTCTTTTTCTAGCAGTCTGTAGGAACTGTTCCACTTGGTGTGTCAGTAACTCGAAAAAAAGAGGATGAAGCATCAGTTGGAAGTGCACCTTTGGCGAGGCAGCAGTCAAATCAAGCCTCTGAGTATGCCAGCAGTCCTGTCAAAACAAAAACAGTAACAGGTAAGTTAACTGAAAGTAGCCATTCTGCCTTTGCAACCTCCCCCAGTAATATGCATCCACGACTGAAGAGCATCAGCTGTGCAGATACTGTGGAACAACTTTCACTTTTAAAGAAATACTTGTTTAGAAAATTACAACTTTTTAAATTAACAATAATCAAACTGCGATTTTGAAATATATGTTTAATTTTCTTCCCATTTTCATTTGGATCTTATCTTTGGGGCCCTGGTAGTTTCATGCAACACGTTTTCTAAAACAAGATAAAGGAGATTCAATAGAATATCTGCCATTTGCCTTGATATTTAATGTTATAGTCCATAATTTTATCAGACTTCATAC
>RSEF01000002.1:140399565-140412433 GCA_003993805.1 Himantopus leucocephalus
AAGGTCCCTTCCAACTCTAACCGTTCTATGATTCTACAAGTCTATTTAGTTTTCAGCCAGCTCTTTCATCATTCTTTCATGAGTATTTTGCTTGTTTTCCTTTCTTTTTTAATGTTGTCACCACTGNCCATGAGACTCCATATATAAATGAGGCTTACAGGTTGAGTTATAATAAAAATATAATAATTAGGCTGATTAAGGGCTGAATCCTTTATAAATGGGGAAAATTGAACCAGGACTAAGATATTCTGCTTGTATATTTTTCAAGGTATGCTTTGTTATGTGAGCAACCAGCAAAGTGAATTTTTTTTGAAGAATGGTTAAGATACTGACCAGCTAAAAATAATGTTTGGCTGTTACTGAAAAGAAAAAAAAAGTTTGTGTTAAAACTAGTGGGGTTTTTTTTGTGGAGATGAAAGCTAATGACAGTGATAGGGACATGTTTTCTCAGACAGTAAATTGTAAATCTATCACTGCTCTGACATAACACGCTCATGGATTGGAGCTAATACTGGCAGAGGATTTTTTTTTTTGTATTAGATAGTCTTTCTGGTGTTTGAGGATCTAGGTTTATTTACTTTTTACAAGTTTTTTTTTGGTAAGGTACTCATACTTTCAATTTTCATCATTATGAATATGAAATTATACTCTTAGACTTTATCTATGTTGAAATTAAATGGCCCTATGAATTCATACAACAGCTTATACACTTCTGATATGTTTTGTCCTTATGCTTTGATCATACTTGGTAAATTATATGCCAGTATCTTGCCAGAAGGACATTATATGTTACCAGTGAAAAGTTTCAACAGGCTCCAAGGAAATACCACAGGAAAAGTCCAAGAACATGCTTCCAAACAAATACGCAGTAGTCCTTCTATATGAAATAAGAAGGATTTATAGATATGCTTGCTGTTCTTTTTATTATTGCTAGTGGTCCCTATGTCTATTCAATGTAAATATATTTTTCAAGACACAAATGCGTATGTATAGCTTTTTCTCCTTCAATACCAGCCTAAATGGGAAAGCTGAAGTTTGTGCAAGGCAATGTGGAGAGTATAAGATGATAAGGTTTATGACTCTGTTTTTCAGTTCAAGTACAGTATGATATATTTATTTTATTAAACATAATACACATTTTATTAAACACATAAATATATTTATATGTTAAATTCATACAGATTTTCTGTATTTTATTATCATTTGGCATGAAAAAGGCAAATTTCTAGAATATTTTGTCTGGTTAAATGCTGAAGCATTTAGACTCTAAGGTTTTTTCTAAAGCTATTTTCATGTTCCTGGATCTTTTGTTAACACAGTTGTAGAACAGAGAAGTCTGTAGTTGTCATCAGATAAAACAGAACTTCATAACTTAAAATCATCAAAGGATTATTCTTTTAGTGGAAGTTTGAGTAAGTAAATGCATTTGGAACCAAAGTAACTGGAACGTTTATTTTGGATCCAAAGCTGGTACTTGCTTCGCCTTAGCCCTGGCTTGTTCATGATAGAATATTGCATGAAGATTTTGTGCATTGGAGTTGTGGTAAGATATTAGTATTTAAGTGAAAAGACTTTCATACTTAACTATAAAAAGTTGTTTTGCTTATTTAGTTGTTGTAGGATTTTATATGCAGCCTTGAAGTCTTTTTGGCAGTTACACTCTAGGAGGGTAATACTCGCTTTTCACGTGTTCTTCATACTAATAGTTGCTAAAATAGTGGAGCAGCATAAACACAATTATTTTTAATTGGTTGTTAATGCTGAATTCCAGTGAGAATAATGAAGGACCTGTATTAAAAGCAAATGAATTAATGAGTAATGTTGCAATGAATGCCAACTAAACAAGAGTGTAATTATTACGTATAAATCTTAGCCAGATATTCCACATGCCTTTAAATATCCCTGAAATTATTTGAAAAAATGAGTCTGTTTCCTGAAAGTATTGAAAAGAATATTTTCTTTAAAGCATGTAAGTTGTACAGGATTTTAGTCAAAGTGAAACATTGATTGAAAGAACAGAAACGTAAGGATGAGATTGACTAGAGTTCCTGTTCTTTGAACGCAGGTCTTTGTTCATGGGTCAGGAAGAGATTCTGTGACTTGTAGCTTAGCAGTTACAGCTATCAGCAGTTATTCAGCAGTTGTGAGATAGGATGATTTTCTTAAGTTGGTTACTTACCAAAAATTGACAAAAAATTAAATTTTCCATAACTGAATAAAAACTTTTTTAAATCAAGCTTACTTAGAAAAGAATATGAATACTGTGTAGTGCTAAGGCATTGTGTTTTAAGTGGTCAAAGAAAGTGTAGCTGATCCTTACCATACTCATTTGTACGTACAGGTAGCCTGCTCTCTTAGGTCACTTACTCATGTACTCTGCTTTCTATTTATATCATTTTTACTTCTTGCCTCACTTCAAAACATGAATTTCTGGCTTGCCTTTTAAAATCTAACAAACAGTGTGTGTCTAGCTCAACTGCAGATGGTCTAATTGGGTAGAGGTAATTTGGATGTCAGAGGCTGAGGCATGGTCTTATAGGGACCACACCAGAGCCCCTACGTGAGATGTGTAATGGTGGTTCTTTGCAGTTTTGGAAGTCATTGCAAGATTATATTCTGTGTCTGAAACTCCCAGAAAAACACATTAGCCTTTCTGCCGACAGCATATGACAGATAATGATTGATGCAGAGAGAGGCCATTTCCCAGGAGACACCTTTATGTGAGTGTCACCTTGTGGGTCATCTTCAATGCCTCTAATTGGTTTATATAGCTATAAAATGTGGGTTTGGGAAGGGAATCTCCTTATGGTATCGCTATCGTGAAAGGCTATGACAACCTGTCCTTGTACAACCTGTCCCTCTTCATTGTGCTTATGCAGGATAACTATGGCGTGTCACTTGTTTTGTTTCACTCACTCCCACCCACCCTCCTTAGTTAGGAAGACCTAATTCTTCTGCAGTATATATTTCACTGTTCTCTCTGTCAAGCAACATTCTGTTTTTATAGAATATGAAGTAAAAATACTCCATTTATTCCAGTAACTTAATACTTTCCTTTTTATACAACAGAGATCTTAAAGTCATTGCACTTTTTTAGGCTTATATATTAGTAAAAGCTTACAGCAATATGCTTTGCGTAACTTTTTAGCAGTAGAAGGGAAAATACCGCTTACTTCATTGGTTTATCATTAGTGGACGTTATTTAGCATGTATAGGCCTTGACATAATAGAAATGAAAATAGGAGGTGATTCTGTTTCAAGAATTTGTAATAATTCCTTCTCTTTAACACATGAATGTGTTCAGTATTGGCAAAAGAACACGTTGCTACCAAAACTGAAATAAGATCCTTGAAACAGAAAGGATGTTGCCATGGAAAAATGAAGTAACACTCAGTGCAGCTGCGAAGCATTAATGAATAGGATATTTTTTTAAAAGATCATTTGTGTTTGGTGTGGCTTGGAGGGTCCCAACCAGATGGTTTCCATGAACAGGATCTGACCCCCAGCTTGAGGACTTCTTACTGGCAGATTACTTCATTTTCTTTCCCTTGGATTGTCAGATCCTTACATTAATGCAAGATTTACTGCTGCAGATTTATATTCAGTTACATAAATCAGTCACATTTTACATTAAATTCACAATTTTAGACACACAGTTTAACAGTTATTTAAAAAGTGTAAAAAGATTTATATGATAGCTTTAATATATGCTATTGATGTAGTTTAATTTTAAGATATTTGGATTACATATATTTTAAAGCACTTTCCGATTGGTGAAGCAATCTATAGCGCACATTCTCACTTTTGTCCAACATATAATGCCATCATTTTAGATGCACTCTTCCATCCTTTCACTGGAACGTCTTAGACAGATCTCCAGGTTGTCAGATAAACATACAGAGATTCTGTTGAAGTTGATAGTTGTGTGTAACCAGAATCTGCCTCTGAGAAATTCAACAGGTGCAATTCAATTTTGCACTTATTGGGCCCTTGTGCATCCAAGTTGGCAATTTCTTATGTATTTACAGTAACTGCATGATTTACCCTAAAATGTGAAATTTTGCCATATGTTCATTATGTTGGTCTTTGAAATTCTGCAATACTGTTTTGCAAAATTCATGTATTCATATAAAACTTCAAATGAAACACAAGTAAGCAAACCATATCTGTAAGCAAGTCTGTAATATTACATATGGAGGGCCTGATGTTATCATGTAAATGCCACCAAAATTCGTGGTCCGACTCCCATTCAATTGTTGGAAAATGAATGGCAAAGTAATAACTGTATAAACAAGAATTTCCCTCAGGCATTTGAAGGAGTGAAACTGTTGTGATTCCACTTCAATATTCTTGATACGGCAAAGTAAAATGAAATAAAAGATGATCTGAAGAACTTGTCTTCAGTAAAAAGCTGTACTGAACTGTAAATTAAGTGTAAAAACTCTACTGAGTATTGAGATCTCTTCTCAAGAGTACCCTGTAAATTATCTCCTGTAGGTCCTGCTGCTGGTAATGTGATGAAGTATAGTATCTCTCCAAGTTGGTGGAATTTTTGGATTATTATTACCACATGGTTTGTATATCCAGGCAGCATTTGATGTTAATCATCATGGATACATATATGAAGAATGGATGATTTGTTATAAACTGTTTACTCAGCAAACGCACGGATAAAACAAAAGTTATACTGATCATAAGTTCTTTTGTCATCTATTTATCATTATCCCACAATGGCTTGACCTGCAACCTATTACTAATAGACCAGAAAACGATCTAATGTGTCACTGTAAAAATCTTTGCAAATTGACACAATGACTAATCTACCAGTAAAAAAAAAAATCCAACTCTATTACATCTGTAACAATACACTGTTGCTTTTCATCCAGTATAAATAAAGTACACTCTGCAACCTTGGATCAATAAACTACTTATCAAAGATGTAATTAACTTCATTTTACAACTCAAACAGTTCTAAAACTAGAAACAAACACAGACTTCATGTAACAACGTATTTATTTTTGCAAAATTCTACTTTTATTTTTCTGCAGTGAATTCTTGTCAGTTTGTTTAAGCAAAAGGGCACAAAAATGCTGAAATAAAGATGAATATCTGTGTTCTCACTAGGCTGGCAAAGTACTTACAGTGCTGAGGAATTCCAGCTCAATTGCAAATCACTATTGCAGTCTTGAGGGACTGTTAGCCTTCAGGGGAGGTGTCGTGGTCCTCAAACCAGGACAGGAGGGTATTTGAGTACAGACCTTGGTTATCAGTTTTAAGCTGTGATGTTTTTAATGATGTCAAATGAAGAGATTCTGTTGCATAAGTTTACAGCAAACAAATGTTCTTCTATCACAACTACAATTAACATCTTGTGTCCAACATTTTGTACAGTAGACTTTTCCAAACTATTGTGAAGAAATGAACTGAATCATATTTTGTACTTGCTTAACAAAGCATTCAAGTGTGCAGGCTGTTAGGGCTATTTGATATCCAGGTGCAGAATATTACTTGGAAGAGCCAAGGAAGACTAACAGTCTGCAGCTTACGCCACCTCCGAGCTAACAAGTCGTGATGAGTTCAGTTCTTGGTTTGGGCTCACTCAGCCTTGCGAGAAGCTCATAAGATGATAGTAGGATGGTTAGATATATTTCAGGGTAACAGCATTGCTTGAAAATAAAGGACCAAAAAGTGCTGTTTCATATGAAACCATATGCACTACTTTTGATTTGCAATGAAAGCAGGAGAAAAGCTGTATAAATTTTGTGAACTTTATTCATTTCTCTTTCTCTTTGTGTATGTATGCACCTACCCATTTCTTTTAAAGTCAGTTTTTCACTAAAGTTTATATTTTTCCTAGTTTGTCTGATAAGCAACCTTTTTGTACACGCTCATTACTCTTGATGACAAAGCAAAGAGAATTTTCCCTGAAATAGGTCTTTATAGAAGTCTTTATAAAAAGTAACAGCATATAAAATATTGGTTAGTTCTAGAGGCTTTGCTATTGCTAACAAAAGCTAATGAACTGCAAAAAGAGGTCTTTCTCAGCTTTATTGTGAGATCCTTTTCTGACTCAATTATGCTTCTTGTATAAAGCTGTTGAAATGTAAATAGACGTATGTTCACTTTTTATGGCAACACCTTTCTGATCAAATTTACAGACCAAAATCACGTTTTCTTCCCTTTCCTCCCATAGTCATAATTTACAAGAATATATTAGTTTCCAACTTTCTGTGTCATCTTTCCTCTTAATTCAACTAAAAGCTAAGACTATGTTCAATCAACCATGAGGGATGAGTAACTTGAGATTTTGTACCAAGATGAATCCTCCACATCAGGGGAAAAAATGGTAATCTGTTTCTGAGAAATCTTTCTTGGCTTTGTTTTTTCAGCTTGAAGTGCAATCTTGTTGTGTATTCCTTCCGAATGACAGCCTGCCTTCCCCAAGTACTATTGTATCTGGCGACATTCCTGGGACTGTGCGAAGCTGGTACCATGGGCAGGCCAGTATGCCTGGCACGCTTGTCATCTGCTTGCCCCAGATAAAGATTATGAGTGCTGGACACAAACACATGGAACCATTGCAGGAAATCCCATTTGTTGTGCTGAGACCCATCCTGGAAGAAGGTAATGTGATAAACTCAAAAAAATCTTACTCTTTAATTTCCATTTTTAACTGTTACGAAAATTATCTTCATTTTATTTTGAAAACTTTTGATGTTGTGCAGTAAGTTATGTATTACTGATGGCGAGAAATACTAATGACGTTTGCCCCACAGAGATCAAAGGGAAACTCATCATCAAAGAGCTAGTTCTGTGATATGTTTTGTATGTTTCTTGAAGCCAAAAGAATTCAGAAGTGCAGTTTTTTACCTTCGTTGGTTTTGTCATTTAAGTTACTGTGTAGCCACAAACACTTGGTTTGACACAACAGGAGGAGGCAGTAAGTTGTGAATTCTAAGACAGAATGGAGGCAGGTTAGGAAAAACTTCTCATGCCACCGTTGCTGGCCAAAAAAAAAAAAAAAAGTCTTGGGTCTAACATTCAGACTGGACATTAGGAAAAGGTTCTTCACTGAGAGAGTGGTCGGTCACTGGAACAGACTCCACAGGGCAGTGGTCACGGCACCAAGCCTGTCAGAGTTCAAGCAGCATCTGGATGACGCTCTTAGTCATATGGTATAGCTTTAGGACTTGATGATCCTATGGGTCCCTTCCAATTTGAAATACTCTGTGATTCTATGTGAGACAAGAAAAGAAATTCATAAATATAGCAGACTATCAAAAGAAAAAAATGTTACTTTAATTTTTTACTTTATTGGTAATCATGATAGGCAACAGCTGTGTTCTGTTTTGTGGCTATAGGGATTGTAGCAAAGTTTTTGTAGATTTGAAGAAAAAACATTGAGAAGATTTGTACAAGTGTTTATGGGGGGATGCTCTTGTGCATAGGCTCAGGTTGAGAAAAAGTACAGTAGTTCTTATTATAGAAAAACTGATATTTGATACAGGTTTGACTTGTAGACCAATTTGAGGCAAGAATCAGCTTTTAACATTCCGCAACTGATTGAGAATTGAAAGGAGGGGATAAGCTGTAAAAGACCAAACAGAATACTTTTTTTTTTTTTAAATAGAGCCCTTAGAAATAATCAAAGTAAACAGTAAATGGGTTTACAGCATTATTCTGAAGGAATACTGATATAAAAATCTTATTCTACAGATATTCTTACGAAGAATTGTGTATTGTAAATAGGTGAGGCAAGTATCCCTAACAGTCTTGAGTCTTGAGGGTTGGGTTTATTTTAATGGCATCCATAAGATCTAGCCTTAGATCCAAGTTTAAAATTTCAGAGGAAAAGCCAGTTGTTGTGGTTTAACCCCAGCAGGCAGCTCAGCCCCACACAGCCATTTACTCCCCCTTAGTGGGATGGGGAGAGAATTGGAAGGGTAAAAGTGAGAAAACTCATGGGTTGAGATAGAGACAGTTTAACAGGTAAAGCAAAAGCCGCACACTCAAGCAAAGCAAAACATGGAATTAATTTGCTGCCTCCCATCGGCAGGCAGGTGTTCAGCCATCTCCAGGAAAGCAGGGCTCCATCACACATAACGGTTACTTGGGAAGACAAATGCCATAACTCCAAATGTCCTCCTCCTTCCTCCTTCCCCCAGCTTTTATTGCTGAGCACGACATCATGTGATATGGCATATTCCTTTGGTCAGTTGAGGTCAACTGTGTCTTCTCCCAACTCCTTGTGTATCCCCAGCCTACTCGCTGATGGGCTGGTGTTAGAAGCAGAAAACATCTTAACACTGCAAGCACTGTCTAGCAATAACTAAAACATCCCTGTGTTATCAACACTGTTTTCATCACAAATCTAAAACATAGCACCATACCAGCTACTATGAAGAAAATGGACTCTATCCCAGCCAAAACCAGTACATTGGTGACAGTTAGTTCATTATTGTATTCTTGAATTACAATTTTTTGAAATATTTGTTACCGTTTTGTGTATTTGTTCTAAGCTGAAGAGAGGGAGACGCAGCAATTGTTCCATTGCTTTTGTGAGAGTATTTTCTGGGAAAACTATTTTATTTTCTGGATACTTATTGCTGAAACATAAACAGTTATAGAGGGTATGCTATGAAAAATTGTCAAAAGCATATTCGAGAGCTACTCCTGCTCCTGCCATCTGAAATTCGTTTGGATTTGAGTTTTCCCTCTCCCTTTGTTCTGCCACTTGTATTGGACCCTTCTCCTCCTTCCTGTATTTTACCTTAAATCACAGCAACAAAAATAAAATTGTAGTTATTAATAGTGAAAGTCATATTAGAGATCCTGCCAACTGAAAAGAAAAAAAAAGAAAAAAACAAGGGCAAAAGAGAAAAGTATATGTGTTTTTCCTAATAACTTTCAGTAGGAATGATCTAATTTGCTAATCACAGTGACAGATAAAAGATAAATAAATTTAACCAGAGTCTTTTGTTTGTTTTAAACTGATGATGTAATTTAGACCATTTATGAAAGTAAGAATTCACTTGAATTTTGTCAAACCCAGATTTAAAGGAAAGATCCTAGTGAAAGAAAAGAATCCCCCTGGTTGGGATAAAGCCTATGGTAAGGAATTTATTTGTGTGTGGCTTTGTGCTCTGGGAATAATGCCAAACAGAAGTTCTCACAATCTTGATATTTTTGATTCTCTAATGGCGCTGTTGCCTTCTCCCATACCACAAGTCCCCCCTTAAACAGATTATTAAAAAGTTTCTTCAAAGCTTTTAAGTCACCTTCTTTCTTTCTTCCCATGTAGAGGTAAATAATTTTTATGGACTTTCATTGGGAGAGTCTCTTAATTTGCATTCTGTCTTTGAACAATCTTTGTGGACGTACCGTGTTACCATCTCTCTGAAATTATATTTATTCAACCTTGCTTTTCCTGGAAACTATTTTCTGAATCATTCCTTCTTTAATAAAGAAGATTTAAGTAAAAAGCTTGTTTACAAAGATGCATTGTTACTTTTAAGAAAGCTGTGTGCTCACTCATTTTTCTTATTACGTGAAAACTAGAAGAGAAGGAAAAGGGAGCATAGTCATACTGTCATTTGGGGATATTGCAGCCTACTCACAGACACTTATTGACCTCAAGATGTCAACATACTAAAAATAGCTTATACAGTATCCCACAATCAGGTCTTTCCATTTGTTTTCAGAGTTCTGATACATTTCTTTTCTGAGGTAATTGTAGTTTGTATGAATACTTAAAAGAACATTTTAATTACAGTACTTTGATTCAGAAACATAATTTAGCTCTGTCATACTAAGTAACTTATGAACAGAAATGGATTTATCTATGTAAAAATGACATATTCTGTTGAACTGCTGTTGAATAACAAATACAACTAAGTTAATTAAAAGGTATTAAATTACGTTAAGTATTATATTAATAGTTCAAATCAATCAGATGATCGATCCATGAGGTGGTATTCACTGAGGATATTAAAACAGAATCATAGAGCAGCCCAGGTTGCAAGGGACCTTGAATGATCATCTCGTCCAAATTTTTGTGGGAAAGGGAGCGTAGATGAGATTATCCAGCACCCTGTCGCATCGCATCTTGAAAACCTCCACATCCCTGGGGAGGTTGTTCCAGTGAATGATCGCTCTTACTGTAAAAAACAAAGTCTTTCTTATATCAAGATGAAACCTCTCCCATTGGAACTTGTACTTGTTGCCCCTTGTCTTCTCCATTTTGGCTCCTCTGTCTTATTTGTAGCTGCCCTTTAAGTAAAATAGTTGCAAAGAAGAAATTAGATCGTTAGAAACTCAGCTTGGTCGGAACTGAAATGTTTAGAGAACTGCTTAGGGTGAGTTGTGACTTTTTGTGCATGCTTCTGTACATCCAACTTCAAATACTTGACAATTCTTCTATATACTTTCTAAGTCCCAACCTGTAGTGGTAGGATAAAATGTGATAAATTTGCAGCTGGACAAAATATTTAGTTATGATTCAGACTTCTGGACTGCTAAGTGGCTTCCAAAAATTTAAAATGTTATAATAGGAAAATAAATTGAGGACATGAATGCAAATAAAATTTTGCTTTGGATAAAGCACTAAGTTTTAGAGTAATAATGACTATTTTGTTGGCATCTATGAAATCGTCCTGTGTTTAAAAGTTTACATTTTAAATTATTGTAATTTAGAATCTTTTCCTGGCTTCCACTCATATTTTTAAACTAGTGTCGTGGTTTAGGCCAAACGAGGACAACTAGTTACTTTTTTTTTGTCTGTTCCCCCTGCTTCAATCCTATTTTAATAATCCTTAGCTAGTACATTTAAAATATTCCTCTTTGGGTTTATACCAGTAATTTTTATGAATCCATCTTTCTAAAAATGTTTGGTTAGGTCAGGTACAGTAAGATACAGATATTTAGGTAAAACAGAGTAAAATACATTTTGGAAACCAGTGTTCAAAATATCTTAAAATTGTTGTTGATATTATTAGATATCATATTCGTGTTTTCATACGGATAGCAGTATACAGACAATCATGTAACTCACTGTATTCCAAACATTTAAATCTAAGAGGTGGCTTTTATTTGTGAAATTTGACAAATTATATAACCTCGCAGATTTTTGTAGTGTATGTGTAAACTCAGAAAGTTGTCAAGTGACTTGTAGGGAAATAGAAAATTAGGGCTTCTAATACTAGTGTGTGAATTAATTATAATGAAAAGTATTGTTCGTAAACTACTACAATATAATAGACGTGTATATATTTCAACCTGCAGAAAAGGCAGTTAAATGTTTAAAGTAGAGCAGCAATATGTCAGCCATTCTTAGAAGTTATCATCTTGCATTAGATTTTAAAACATGCTCAACTTCTATATAGTAAGTGAAAAATAATTTCTGTAAATTGTAAGGTGAATGTCTGACATTCACATAGTGTGCTAAGTTTATATTCAATGTCACCATGTTAAACATGGTAATTATTGTATTTAACTTATCTGTTGTCTTTAATGACCATATAAAATTAGTTCTCACATTTTAGTGACATTCTTCAGTGTCTGAATAGCAATGAAGTTCTGCGTAAACAACTTGTTAATGTTCTGTTCAGCTGTTAGAGCTCTCTAGTACCTGGGTTTAAGTTAGAAAAGCCCGTGTGTTTGTGCTTACATTTGAGGTCTTTGGAACTAAGTCTCATCTGCTGAAAGCGAGCCCTGGACTTGGGCAGAGCCTTTAGCACTTCTGACTGCGCACACCTGGGATATGCAGCCATACAACTGCTTCCCTGTTGCACGACTGGGAGGAAGTACAATAGTGACCTAACATATAATGATTGCAATATCTGTTAAACATTGCACGTCACATGAGAATGTGAGCGCACTGGAAATCCATGTACAGACCCTGCAATGTGGGTACAGAAAGGGAAATGAAGATAGAGTAATCAAGATGCTTTTTGAAGGTTGCAAAGGATACCTTTAGCAAGCCTGGGAATAGATCACAGATCATATACGTGATAAAACTTTCATGATCTCTCCTACCACTACTAATTCTAAACAGACAAAATTTCTCTTTTATACAACTGTCAACATTGTGTACACAACATTGACTACAACCGCCACATCCACACTCTTGTTTTTAAAATAAAGAGAAGTGTCATATAAAAGTGAGAGCAAACACGTAACAATTATTAGTAGTTAAGTACATCTATCAATATTGTATGTCATGCGTATGGAAAGGCTTATAATGAACATTAACTCCAGCTAAGAAACAAAGTGCATCAAGTGACTACCAGAGAAAGTGCTTGCACGTAGCAAAAACTTGAAATTATGCATATTGGAAAAATAGCTCAAACACTCTGTAGGAAAGGAGTCTTGCTAAACTATTGCAAATAGCAGATAAATGATGAATGCCAATTCTTTGAAATTGTCTGGTGATTGTGTCAGTCAACTGCCAAAGATCTGAAAATGACATTTATAAACTTGAAAAGTTTTCAAAGCAGTTGAAATATCTCAATGAATACATTTTCAAGGTTTTTTTTACATCAGTAGTGATATTTGAAGAAATCAAAAATAAGGATTTATGAGAGTGATAGATCAGGAATTAACCACAATCTTCAACCATCCTAGGAGTTTTTCATGTGTATCTTTTATAATCATTCCCGTAAGAGACGTGGGGTGAGCTCTAGTTCCACTGAAGGTGATGTCAGGTTTACTTATAATTTTCAGCATAAATCTCAGCAATTGGGTGACAAAACAATAGTATACATGAATATATACATGTTGCTTTTGATGTTTAGACACTTTGAATTAATTATTTAAGTTTCATAAAACCAGTCAGCAAATTAATGCAGGTAAAGTTTTTTTTTTAAAAAAA
>RSEF01000002.1:140412533-140422668 GCA_003993805.1 Himantopus leucocephalus
ATTTCAAATTTTTTTCTAAAGTTTCTTTTAAATAATCACAGTTAATGCTAAATTGGTGCTATTTCTTAGTGATATGATTTCTCAGCAGGTCAGTGTTGACCATAGGCCACACTAGGCAGCAAACACACTCTCCATATATTGTTTAAATACACGAGTTTAAATTTTTTATTGCCTTTTGAGACTCTAAGGGCCCATTCCAGTGTACGCTTGTATTTATCTGCCATCTTCTGTTCTGATTCTCAAGACTGGCTCACATGCTTCTGGGGTATTAGATCAATTTGGACTCTTCTTACCCATGACTCCAGGCCCAAACCTTGAAAATTAAACCTCAAACCAAAGAATCTTCTGAATTTTGATACAAGAAGGAGAACTTTCCTCCTTCTCTTCCTCCAAATGAATGTGGTCTGTACAAAGATGAAAACGGTTTCGGCCCAGGCTGAGCTTTGTGGATGCTCACCAGGCTGCTGTGTTTGGATCTGAGACTGCAGCCAGCCACTTTTATGTTACTTTGAATTGGGGCAGGCAGTTTCTCTTGGTGGATTGAAAATTCACATTCTGGGCACAGACNTTGGTGGATTGAAAATTCACATGCTGGGCACAGACTCTCTGTCATTCAAGTGGGGACGAAAAGGCCCAACTTCCTCAGCAGAAAATCTGATAAATGCAATGATGAAGACTTTCTTTAGAGGGGGGAAAAAAAAACAAACCAAGCCCAACCCTGAAATAATTGTTATGCTTTTGTACTTCTAAATAGCAAAACCCCATATCTGTTTCAGGTAAAATGAGAATTACCCACATATCTTTCATTGTCTCATTTTCTTCATTTCTGTTGAGTATTCTTTGGGGTTTGGTTCAGTGTCTCTTGCAGAGCCTAAAATTCTTTCTCTGGGACGCAGTTATCATATGTGGGATTGTATTGGGTTTACAAGGCAAGGTTTTGGTAGTGGGGAGGAGTGCAGGGGTGGCTTCTGTGAGAAGATGCCAGAAGCTTCCCCCATGTTGGACGGAGCCACATCCAGCTGGCTCCAAGACAGACCTACTGCTGGCCAAGGCTGATCCCGTCAGCGGTGTTGGTAGCACCTCTGTGTGTGGGACCCCACACTGGAGCAGGGAAAGAGTATAAGGAGGAAGGAGCAGCAGAGACATGTGATGAACTGACTTCAATCCCTATTCCCCATTCCCCTGCACCACTCAGGGCAAAGGAGTTAGAGAATTTGGGAGTGAAGTTGAGCCTGGGAAGAAAGGAGGGGTGGGGGGAAGATGGTTTTAGATTTGTTCTTATTTCTCATTATCCTACTCTGGTATTAACTGGCAATAAATTAAATAGATTTCTTCAAGTCAAGTCTGTTTTGCCTGTGACAGTAATTGCTGAGCGATCTCCCTGTCCTTATCTTGACCCACGAACCTTTCACTGTATTTTCTCTCCCCTGTCCAGCTGAGGAGGGGAGTTGGTAGAGCAGCTTTGGTGGGAACCTTGTTGTCAGGCAAGGTCAAACTCACCTCAAGGATTCTGCTTCGGTTTCCATGGTCTGTGTTTTCAGTTCCTTTCAACTCTAGCTGGTAGAGCTGTTGAAGGCTTTCTCTCACTAAGAATAATTCTTGTTGGCCTTTTAAAGATCTACCCAAATAATTCTCCTTGTGGTTGTGCTTTGGAAACTTTCCCTTTTCTTTCCCATCTATTGACAATCTAAAGAAAACGGGTTGTACTGCAGTTGCAGCCATTTTGTTGTTCAGCTGGACGCTGCTAGTTCCCTCACTGATATTCTTGATAAAGATTCATGGTAGGCTGCCTCCTAAATATAAGAAATGAAATGTTCCGTGTATGTCTGTAGTAATTCGCTTTAACAAAATCCATCACCATTCTGTTCCTAGCAAGTCGAGCGGAGGCAGTGGAATGAGCTGCGCTGCGATCAAGGTCTCACCTGAGCAGTGCATTGGGATAGGCTTTACTCTGTGGCACCCCTCTGTTGAGATGCAAGCTGTAAATGTTTGGAAGAGAGATAATTCTTTTTAGTATTAAAACCTGTAAACACGTATAAGTAATAATGTAAGGAACTGCCTCTGCCATCCATATGCTGAAATAAGTGGAGAGTGGTTTTGGGATACTCCTCAGTTTGAGGAAAGTCATTTAAAGCAAATTAAACACTATGTTGCACATATTTATTCACAGTTTGGGGTTAAAATTCCCAATGAATTTCAATTTTTAAAAAGTTGTAAAAAATTTATTGCTATTGTTTAGATTTCAAGGTATAGAATGGAATTGATGGTTGAATTTTATTTGTGAGAGTTTGGGATCAATTTAATGGTTGTTGATTGTACTCACTGACTTCTAAAGGGGGGTTAGGATAAGGCCTTTACTGAGTTTTGAGAAAATAATTGCCTAGTTTTTCTTATGCAATTATTTAACTGTTTTCCCTTCTTTTTAATCATTAGGTGATGCTTTTCCATGGACTATTAGTCTGCATCATTTCAGTATATATACTCTCCTTGGACAACAGATGACACTTAATTTAGTGGAACCAATGGGCTGTACTTCTACTTTAGCTGTTACTTCACAGAAACTGCTCGCTTCGGGGCCAGAATCCAGACACTCATTTGTTGTCTGCCTCCATGTCGACCTTGAGTCCCTTGAAATAAAATGCTCCAACCCCCAGGTTGGTACGTTTAATTGATTTATGAAAGGAAATTAAAAATAACTCGATTTAAGTACAATTGTTCTGCATTTTGTTGAAGAGGGTCTCTTCTATCTTAATTTTTTTTTAACTGGGCCATCAAGATCAAGGTGCTTAGATTAAAATTTGCTTTGAAGCTCTCTCAAGTTTTGTAATTTAAACTCTTCTCAAAATGTAATAGCTACAGTATAAATGCATCTTTTGGCTGATGGAGTGAAATGAATTGCAGATGTAACATTAAATGCTATAGTGCTGTTCTGCTTTCACCATGGACTCATATATTGAAGTGGTTTAATGTAATTTTTTACCGTATTTTCATAGAACTAACATTTATTCAAACATAAAATGTTTTTTAGGCAATGGTATCCTTTACTAAAGGAAAAAAACCCGGATGAATGTGTGTAAACAGAAGTTACCGCCTCACTTACGTTTATTAAAAGGCAAAGATGTTGCTAGATTTGCAGAAAGTGCACCCTGGATTTTACTGACCTGGATCAAGTTTGCTGTAGTTCCAAATAGAATAGGTTTTTTATGCCGAATTTTGAGTAATCTTGACTGCAACTTGAGTAACACTTTCTTGATAGTTGCAACATTTCCAGTGGTGCTGGAGAGAACATGCTTGTTCTTGGGAATTGCAGATCTGTTGAGGTCTGAGTAGGGCTCTGCCTTCATACGCTGTCTGCTTCCAAGGTTTAGCCATATGTAAGTTTTTTTCAAAGGATGTCATGGACAAAATGGACTGTTTATGGTTTCATTTAATAGAAAGAAAGGGAAAGAACACAAAGTATTATAATTTTGATGTGGTAGACAGCACATCACGTTTGTGAAGATTTATGGACTTATGGCCTAAGTCTGGGAATACTAAAGCTAAGGTGGCTGGTGTAATTTTAATGTTATCCCTTGTGTGTCCTCATTACAATATGTTTCTCAGTCTCATGCAATTTTTCTGGTGCTTCATTCCATGTTCTGTGAATGAAACAAGTGTTTTAAACTATGTATTTATTTTATCCTCAGTGTGGGGTCTCCTGCCCCATTCACTGCCTTCCATCCAAGTTATTTCTGACTCATTTGCTATATGCCATTGTCTTCTGTACGGTATAGGCTCCCACTCACCAGGAAGAGGGTTGGTAGAGTGAGATTTCTCATTGGACATGGCAAATTAAAATTTAAAATTAACAGCCTCAACAGGGTCTACTCAGACTTGTAAAGCTGTATGACAGGTGTGTTTGCGCATGTAAAGGGTTGTCACTGTGTTATAAATGGTTAAATAGGAAAAGACAAAATTATGATTTTGCTGTAAAATTTACATTTTATATTTAAAGACTTCTGAAAGCTTTACTTTGCAAATTTGTGGTATTTCCATAACATATAATGAATTAATATGCAATAATTTTACAGCCTATGGAAACCTGCCTTATTCTGTATTAACTTTCATAGAACTGTACAAATTCATCTTGATACTGCAGCTATTCAGAGAATTGGCAAATATTTTGAGTTGTTCATGTAGCAAAATAGTATTGTACGTTTGATGTGTATGCTCTCAGTGAAATTCCAGCAAATAGTCTGATCAACTCTGATTCTTTTAAATCTCCAATTAATCTCATAGTTAATATATGTAATACATTAACAGTATTAATTTATAAGCAGAATGGCATTGTTATGAAGTGAAAGCCTTACCTAAATTGGAGTTGCAAATTAAAAACAAAAATGGAGTAAGTAAAACACATTTTCAAGCTTTCCTACCAAAGTGTGATCAAATAATTTGTTTCGCAAACTGTAAGAAAATATTTGCACTAAAAAATTTAAATCGTAAGCTCCATGTAAATTGTATTACGAGTATAATGAAATGTTAAAATGAAGTTGTCTAGTGGAATATCAGACCAAATATTGTTGTCTTAAAGAGTGTCCTTCTACACTGTGATGTTATTTATTTGCTGGAGTGTTATAATGACCAAAAGGATGCAGACAAATTATTTGAGATTAATGAGGATTCTTCAGCTGTACTTTCTCCCTTACATCTGCCTTGCTTGTCCTTTCTGCTTTACTTATGCAAAAGGGGAAAAAAACCCCATCAGTTGTCTTTAACCAGATGTTCAAGAACAGAAGATGGAAAATACAATTACATAAACAGCATTTGATAGTTACAAATTCACAGTAGAGTAGCTATGCAATTTGATTCTTTAGAATTACAGGCTATATTTTTTCTACAGATGACAGCCTTAAAGGTGGTGATACTTAGTGAATTTGTTAAATGGTAGCAAAGGTGAAGTATTTTACTGTATGACTATTAAGATTTAATATGAAACCATGTTGTGATGGTTGTATCCCTTTAAAGTCAATAGATACTTCCAGTGTGCAAAATTGCCAGGATATTGCCTTTTGTTGTAGTTTTCAATTTTGTAGTAATGTGTTATTTTTTAAGTATAAAATGCTGTAGTATATTGAACTTGCAAATTTTGCCAAGTAGTCAGTGGGGTCTTATTGAGTTATGTGTGGTTTTGCTGGGGAAGGCGTGGAAGCAGTGAGAGAGGGGAAACTTTTCTTAACAAATACTGGCAGAGTTATTCCTATTTTTGTCATACCATTTTTCTTCTCTTGAATAGAGTGTACTAAAAATAATTATTATATATTAACTGTTATGCTCAAAAATACTTATAACGGAGAGAAGCCTTACACTTACATTAGCTCTTCCAATAGAATCATAAATAGATTTTCAAAATGCCGTGGTTTAATCCCAGCCAGCAACTAACACCATACAGTTGTGTGCTCACTCTCCGCCCCCGCCGTGGGATGGGGGAGAATCGGAAAAGCAAAAGTGAGAAAACTCGTGGGTTGAGATAAAGACAGTTTAATTGGTAAAGCAAAAGCCACACACGCAAGCAAAGCAAAACAAGGAATTCATTCACTGCTTCCCCTCCCCAGGAGAGCAGGGCTCCATCACGCGTAATGGTTACTTGGGAAGACAAATGCCATCACTCTGTCCCCCCACTTCTTTCTTCTTCTTCCCCCAGCTTTATATACTAAGCGTGATGTCATATGGTATGGAATATCCCTTTGGTCAGTTGGGGTCAGCTGTCCTGGCTGTGTCCCCTCCCAACTTCTTGTGTACCTCCAGCCTACTCACTGGCAGGACGGTGTGAGGAGCAGAAGAGGCCTCGACTCTGTGCAAGCACTGCTCAGCAATAACTAAAACATCCGAGTGTTACCAACACTGTTCTCAGCACAAATCCAAAACATAGCCCCGTACTAGTGACTATGAAGAAAACTCTCTCTCAGGCAAAACCAGCACACAAAATCTTATGATTGAAAAGTGCAGCCAACAAGAGAAGTAGAAATCCTTCCATTTTAATGAGTGACAACCATGGAATAAAATTAAGTGTATTAAAAATTAGCAAAGACGTAATTTCAGCTCTTTACTTGAAGTTTTAAAATTTTATTTACTTACAGACATGTGCCTTCTTTTTTGTTTTAATGAGGTTTTGTTGTGAGGCTTTTTGGTATTTTCTGCTTTTTTCCGTGAAAATCATCTCCCTCTAATCAAAGTGTGCTTTTTTTCTCGGTGAACTTGTTTTGTTTCTGGTTTCAGAGCAGGGTGGAGTATTAGGGTCATACTACTTGGCTGGCGATGTTCAGAGAGATGGCTACTGCTGTCTGAAATAGCCTCTGTTTCAGAGATGCTGCAAAGATTCTAGCCTGAGCACTTTTTAAAAAATCTCCCTGATAACATAAGCAACTATTAACTTTAATGGCTGTGATTGTTGCAACCCCAATAAGATTAAAACTCTTGTGTTGGATTAGCCAATGAGAAGACTCTCTACTTTGTGTATGAGCATGTATGTAAACACAGAAGTTGCATCATTCCTTCTTTTGCGTTATTGTGTACCTTTATGAACAGTAGCATAATTAAATTTCTGGAAGCCTTGCTTCATTAAGACAAATACAGCTTAAATTATCCGTAGGTTTCTTGACCAAAACTATTGGGGGGGGCGGACGGTGTTTGCAAGCATCCATGATTTGGATACGTGCCTGTATCCTATTAATTTTGTACAGACTATTTTGCCAGCTGAAGTGTCACCACCATTAACATTAACACCAGTTAATGTTATGTTACTCAATCAGATGGACGTTATTAGTTGATTTTCCTGTGTTATGTGGAGGAGACTTGGGAAAACGTAGAAATTTGTAATTAGTAATTTAAAGGCTACCAGTGCATATCAGAGTGCTACAGATACAAAATATTTTAAAGCATGACTAAAAGAACTTTTTGCCACAACCAGAGTTATTGTTTGTCTGTAGATTGTTCTGTATATGAAGACCAAAAAAAAAAGACTGAGTTTATCTCCTTTAAGGAAAAATTCTGTCAAAAAGTATACGACCTGCTCAGTGTAAGCCTTGAAACTTCAAAAGAAAATCCAAGATGAATTAAGAAGGTTTTTATAAAATTCCAGCACTTCACCTCTTAAGAAAGGACTGTAGCGTGTACTTTGAGACTTCATCACACACTCTCACGCACAAAATCAAGTACTGTTTTATATCAAATGTAGATTGACAGCAGTGTTTTTCTGCATCTGTTCTGCCCACATAAGAAGCCAGCTTCATAGAGTAGATGTGTCCTGAGGCTTAGAGTTCTTATAAATATGAGAATTTCCATTTGTTATAATGGCAAGTGGGGTATGGTATCCAGCTGTGGATCTGCAGTTTTCTCTGAGCTTGTTTTATACAGTATATTGCAGTGTGTTGTCATACAAATTCCGTGATTAATGCTTATTTACAAAAACTTGTGTAAATATCTTAGAACTGAGTCAAACAATGTGCAAGTTAAACAGTATGTTTCTGATATTGGAATGACATATGCCGGGAAACTATTGAGTTTGATAGTGGATATTCTTCCTAAAACATAGAACAGTGTCATATGCTGCATGGGATCATTATTTTAATACTATTTCAATGAATATTTTTTGCATTGTTAATATTTCATAAAATTTATATATTTGCCTTTTTCTAGAGGCAGTATATAAACATAAGAAATATATCAGAAATTACCTTTGTTTAATTGTTAAAATCGATAATAGTAAAAGTTTTACAAGACCATGTTATTGGTTATGTTTTTATGAGCTACATACCATATGTTTAGACAAAGCAGAGATTATTTTTATCAAAATCACTATACTGTAACTGATGTTAATTATTTTAATTGCAATGTAGTTGCTTATCAGAACATTATAAATAGTGAGAAATTCAGTTCTGCTACATTCTAATTCTTGGTGGAGAGCTTTGATGATTTTCCTTCACATCATTAAGGAAAGCTTCATCTTAAAAAAGGTAGTTTTTTGGCATTTTTTTTTAGGTACAACTTCTGTATGAACTGGCTGAGATCACAAGTAAAGTTTGGAATAAAATTCAGAGGAAAGGAATTCTATATCAATCTTCTGCCTATACTGAAACCATGACAGGACCTGCTCCTCCTAGCTCTCCAATTAAAAGTAGCGTTGGTACCGCTCCACCAGACACCAGCACATACAGCCCATCTGCTGACATTGGGACCACTACAGAGGTAAGCTTTCTTAAAAAAAAAAAAAAAAGTCATGTGAGTTTTGACTTACAAGGTGTAGTGCACAATGAAGTAAGAATCAGAAGGATTGGAAAGAGCAGTACTATCCCTATGGAAAGTAGCTTTGCCCTGATAAACTAATGAAGAATACTTCATTACTCAGTTTGGTGGAACAAGAGGAAAGTGGGGTGGAAGAAAAGAAATTGCTGTATTGCTCCTATATTTCCTGTGTTTATTATTTGTCTGGATTGTTTCTCGTTGAAGTGAATGAATATTAACTCTTGTCAGAAAATTATAGTTAGTATTTTCAGGTCAAGAAGCGTAAGGCATTTTTCAAGTCCAGAATTTTTAGAATAGTAACTGGTGTTTTGAAGTATCTGAGATACATGTGCTGCTTGTGAGTCATCCCAAGTAGTTTCAGCAGTCAGCCTGTGATGTTACAGCCAGTCACTGCGATGCCTGAGTCAGGAGAGCTTCGTTATTACCGTAAAGCTATTAGAATGCGGGGAGACTGTTCTGAGAGACTGAGTTTTGTTCTCAGCATAAACAAAGCAATTTTGGGGGCACCTCATAGAACAGTTCTGGAGCACAGGCAAATACACAGCAGCTTGAACGCTGAGTGCAGTTACATATTTGACAACGTTTGGCCAGGATTGCTTTAACACGATGTGTGGTTTATTTTAATTCCTGGTATGGTTTGGAGAAAATGAAATGGTGATTGCTAGTGCTTACTTTTAATATGCATCACATACACACACAGAGGTAACTGTCATTAAAAGATGTGTGAGCTAGAGTTTCAGTTCTTAGGTTGTTTCACTAAAATGTTTCTAGGTTGTTTGAACAGCCTGAGGTTTTGGTGTATTTCTGTGTGTGTGTGATCTCGGTTGTGAAGAATTTTGCCATGGATATAGAATTGAAGGTAATCAATAATGGTAAGAAAACAATATGGTCACAAAAATAGTATTTTTTTCACCTACTCATATAAAATCCCTTCCTCCTTAAAATCAGAAACCACCAGCTTTATTAGTAATGATTTGGTTTTGACCCTCTATATAGACAGCAGTATTTGGAGTACATGCTGTACTTGGAGCTTTACTTGAAACTGATTCAGTAATTGTTTTCATCCATATGTTACCAAGATTATTTTGGTAATATGGGTCGAAGTTCAGCGTTCATATCCTACCCTTTTGAAAAATGTTGTTCAGAATTTATTTATTTTTCTTCCTGCTCTTAACAAATGCTATGCACTAACTAAATAAATTTTCTCCTGATCTAAATGAAGTTTGGTGAATTAGCCAACAAAGGACAATGTTAGAATTTGTGTTCAGTCTTTGCCACTCTGAAGCTAAGACCATGATTTCAATCTTGTTAGAATACAAAGTTCTGTTAAAACACATGGCATTAATGTTGGATTTTTTTTCACAGTAGGGGACTTAGAGTCGACAAGGCACTTCACAACTAAGATTTGAAAGCTGCTTTGAAATGAAGGTGTCATTGTGCTTAGGATAAATAAATTGAAAAATTGACCAAATAAATAAAAAAATTGATTAAAGTTATGGAAGAGGAAAGAAAGCTACAAACAGGAGAAAATGTTTGCATGAAACCATAGTTCATATGACTGAAAGAGTGAGGAATAGGGCTCCTGTCCATTGTCTCCATTCAGAGCTCCCAGCCCAAGGTATTCTGTCTGTGGCTGGGGTAGGAAGGCAGTTCAGAAGAAAGAGCCAGCACAAGGGATGCATAAGTGCACAGATAGAAAAACATACTGGGGCAGGTGTCATTTGTTTAATGGAGATACTGAGGTGGGAGAACACATACATGGCTAGATATTTGAGATTGCAAGAAGTTCCTTGTCAGACATTGAAAATGAGAATCACAGAATGGTTTATGTTGGAAGGGACCTTGAAGATCA
>RSEF01000002.1:140422678-140435973 GCA_003993805.1 Himantopus leucocephalus
CTGACCAAAATTGGTCCTGTTTTACCTCAAACCAGGACACCAGAGATATAGCAATATGTCGCAGGGAAAGCTAGGAACAAATCTTCAGCAGTTCTAAGAGGAAAAATTACACTCTTTAAAAAAAATACTCTTAGTGTAACCTCTCAATGTGAGCTGTAGGCCATGCCATTTGCCTACCTCAAACCATTCACTTCCAAAAAACATTTTATGTTTTACATTGCATCATCTTTTTCTATAAATATTTGCAATATATACTGTGCATTTTCCTCAACCTGTACCTCTTTTCTGCTGAGAATTATTATTCATTATTATTTTTAAGTATTATTTCTAATATTTGTGACTTCTACTATGATTTCTCCTGTTCCAAAGACAACCACTGATAGCATACTAGTCTTTCTTCCTTCAGATCTCTTCATAAAGCATAGCTTTTCCAGAGAGTTTTGATTTTAAGTATAAATAGTGCTCTCCTGCAGAAACTTTTATTTCTTGTGTTTATTGATTAGTTTTCCCCAAATCTTGATCATCATGGTGCAATATAGACTAGTTTCAAACATTTTTGTTGCAGTCTTTATTTCCATTAGGAGTTCATAGAAGAAAAAAAATATGATTTAGTCTTTTGTCAGGTAACGATGTAGTCATAATGACAACTTCATAGATCTTTTTTATAAAGAGAGGTTCTGAAGACAAACATTTACATTTCTTTAGATCATGGAAATTTGCAAAAGTTATTCTGTTCTCCAGTGTAAGAAGCTTCCACTCAAATGTTTATCCCTGAAAAGGGGGCCAGAGGTCAAAAGCATAAAAGGAGTCCTGGTCATCTCCTTTTTCCCCATTCCTTCTAAGCAGCCAGCTTATCTGGAAGTACAAACAAATCTCATCCTCCTTGAAGAGATCTTTATACCAGTAGCTGTCTGATTCACAAAACCCTCACAATTTTCCTCCAAGCACTAATATCAGCCAATGTTGCCTAAAACATTGAAGCATTGAGTAGCTTTAACACTTTGAAGATCGTGCTGCTAAAATTATCTCATCGGTCCCAAGTTTGCTGAAGAGTATTTTACATTGATTCAACTGTGTATGGATATGTGGAACAAGAACATACTAGACTCAATGAAAATGTCTTTTCTGGTTGTACAGTTGATTAACCATTCACAGTTGGCATATCTCCTCCTTAACATTTAATTGTTTTAGAAAACTTTAAAGGAAACTTTTTACATATTATTCACAATATGAAAAGCATTCAGCTACAAATAGATATAAGTACTTGGGAAAATCTTGATAAAAATAGATCTTTTTTTCTGACTGGGAAAAAGTTGGTTTAACTTAAACTATTTATTTCTGGTTTAATTGAAATCAACTCGCTTTCACAGAATTGTAAAAGGGAAAATACTTGAAAGGCTTTTTTGCCATTTTAAAACATTTTACATTCTACAGAAACATTATAGGCTATTTGTTTAAAGAACTTTGTATGATGTTAGTGACACCATTATGTGGAGCAACTCCTGATATGTCTTAATATGGGAGTTGAAATATTTTATTTTAAATTCATTTGTAAAGAGCTTCCAGAATACCAGTAAAGTTAATAGATTCTCCCTCCTGATTTAAAAGTCTTATTTGTTTTCTTTTCAAACTGTCTTTGCAGATTGTGGGTTGTAATGAATAGGTTTGAAATTTTGATACTGATAGGTAAGATGTGTCAAACGGTTCATGTGCATGTATTGCTGACCTGACATGCCATAATGGAAAAATACTAAAATGATAAATAATATTTTCAATGAAGTTTTAGATTCTCAAATGAAATTCTTTTAACTGTCATCTTCGTAAAATTAAAGACGCCAGTTCAGAAGCAAAACAAACATAAAAACATTGATTTTCCACAAAACAGAAGGTGAGTTTCAACCTGCTATAAGTTATATATCAAATCAGTAGGGTAGGACTAACTGCTTATGTGTTTGTCAGTAGTTTTAAGGATTTTTATTATTATTATTTATGAATTTGTGGTTTTCTTTTAAAAAAAAAAAAGATGTGCAAGAAATACAAATCTATTTCTCATCCACCAGTTGCCTCAATTCCATAGCTCACAGGTATATGTGAAACAAATACCTTTCTATAAGTCATAGTTGGAAAGGAGGCAACCATCATTGGTGCAGGGGGATCTACAGAGGATGGGAGGATAGAGGCCTAATTCTGGAGTGTGCAAAGATGGTGAAAATGTGTGAGTAAGATCTTCTGCTTGGGGTGGCTGGTGAATTTACAGTCCTGGAGAAACTGAGGGTACATCATAAGGCAAAGCATGAGGACAGCGTGTATATTATGGGAAGCTGTAAAGGGATGTGTTGCCTCTGCTATGTGATCTTATGCAAGGCAACTTTGTTCAGGATGTGGCCTCCTTGAGACTTTTTTTGGGAGGCACTGATGGGTGTGGACCAGAAATGCAGCCAGAGAATAGATTTTTTTCCTCCCATCCCTTCTCACTACCCCCATTGCAGGCAAATAGTAAAGAGTCCACAAGAAAGCAAAATTATTTTTTTTTTTGTAAGGGAGGAGCCAGACCTGCTGTGCCCTGAGGAGGGCTGTATGTTGGGAGCCCTGGAGTCATGTCTGTTGGGAGATCTGCCATGGTTACTGTGCCTGAGACAAATGTGCTGACAGCCAGTACAACTCAGCTATGTTCTCTCCACTGACCGTGCACCAGCTGCCTTCACCCTGCATGGGGGCATGTTTGCTACTCATAGGCAAAGAGGAGCCAGTCAGTCTTCTCCTGCCTTTTTGTATATGAATCTACAGATGTCATGGTCAAAGAAAAACAGGTGGTGGTGGTGGTAAGGGCAGATATCTCAGCAGTTTGTAGGAAAACACTACTGGAGAGAGTCCAGTGGAGGGCTACAAAGATGATCAAGGGAATGGAGCACCTCTCTTCTGAGTAAAGGCTGAGAAACCTGGGTCTGTTTAGCCTGGATGAAGAGAAGACTGAGAGGGGATCTCAGCAATGCTCATAAATATCTAAAGGGCGCGTGTCAAGAGGATGAGGCCAGACTTGTTTCAGTGGTGCACAGCGACAGCACAAGGGGCAAGGGGTGCAAACTGGAACACAGGAAATTCTGTCTCAACATGAGGAAAAACTTCTTTACTTTGAGGGTGACAGAACACTGGAACAGGCTGCCCAGAGAGGTTGTGGAATCTCCTTCTCTGGAGATATTAAAAATCCATATGGATGCATTCCTGTCTAACCTGCTCTAGGTGAACCTTCTTTGGCAGGGGGTTTGGGCTGGATGATCTCTGAAGGTCCCTTCTAACCCCCATCATTTTCTGATTCTGTGATTCTGTTCCAGAAAGCGGATGTCAAAGCTCAGAAATGTGCAGAACCTATGTGTGCTGAGGCTGTCCTTGATGCACATGTATTACATGAGGTAATCAGTGAGACCCTGGAGTATGGTCAGTGACACCTTGCTTGACTGTATCATGCCTGGAAAGAAATACTAAATAAGACTTGTGTCAAAGCCATGCAGCTGGGCATGGTGTGTCTCCCTAAAGGCTAGAACCTTGCAGGCTAGGCTGCCCATGGGTGAGGTAGTTTGGATAAGGTTGTCCAGATCTCTGCAGTGATCACAGTTACGGGCCTTGTCTAAAATATGTGTGCTAAGTGACTGTGAAACAAATCTGTGAGAACTTGTGACAGCTGGATGGATGATTCTGCCTGCTCTTGGACAAATATGGGGGGCCAGAAATTGGTGTTCTGCTTCATCTAGGAAACAGCACTTTCTGGCAGAAGGGAAGAAAGACAGCTTTCACTCTGCACATAATGTCCCAGTGCCAAGATTTCTACCACCATCAGTGGATGCTACTAATGTCTATATAGAGCAGATGAAACATAGTAACCTCAGAAATTACTAAGCAGTAGTTTACTCTTGCCTTAACTAACAATGCAACATAGACCCTGAGAGAAGACAAGCGTGATTTCAGAATTGATATAGTTGGTATTCACAAGGAGGCTCATCCTCAAAATAATATGGATTTACCTGTGACTGCCTGGGATTTTTTAAAGTCAGCATTATGAATGAAAATTGGGAACTGTAGCCTGGATCCAGCTAATTAGGACAATCTCTGCAGTTGGGCCATTACTACCTTAAATAACTTTGAAAGGTCTGCTTCATCTGCTAATTTATTTTTTATGTTTGTATACGTACTGTACTGTCTATCTGTACAAGAGACAAAAATGAAGCAACAGAAATATTTTAAAAAGAGGTGGTTTAGTACAGAACTGCAAGGAATAAACATTTCTCAGTTGAAGTTTAATTTTTTACCTGTTTGCTTATTTACAAAAAGGGAAACAAAGTAGAAGTAGTATATCCAAATAAATAGGTGGCCAGGATGTAAACATATAAGGAACTATCTAAGAAAACTAAATGATCCAATCAGTTGCTGTAGGATAATAGAACCACAGCTCTTCAGGTGACTCAATAGTTCAAAGAATGCTGTTGGGTTTATTCTTCTTCGCATTAAATGCATGAGAAGGTAAGGGTCTCTCAATTAGTCCAAGGTGGACAGTTTCCTTAAAAAGCCTGCTTGATTTGCTTTTGTGCCTCACGATTAGACCTGTTGATATCCATACAAGTGGTGACTGTGTAAAGATCTGTTCAGGGTGAGTATGGTTTTCGTGACTGAACCCACATCAGATAAATTCTAAAATCCTTTATCATACAAATAGTCCTCCACAAATAAAATAAATGCACTAAAAACCGCCCCCCCCCCCCATGTTTCTATATATTTTCTTCAGAAAGTTGAGGAAGTGCTTATTAACAATGAATATTAGCTATGATTTGGTTTCAGTTTATCCCTATATAAAAAATATGGTACAGTAATGTACTGGCCCAAACCATGACAAGTAATAATTTTTTTGATCCCATTTAATTGTAGTGGCAGAAAAAATATATAAAGTAAATGATGGATGTCAAAATATTGAAGGAATTACGTTGCTCAAAACATCTAGTGTTTATTACTGTCACAGTCTATAGCACACTGTCAATTTCTAAAGAGAAGAAAAAGGATTTTTTGTCTTCTAATGCATGTCCAAGTTTTGTATTTCGTAGAACATATTACCTACACAATGTTTTGGGCTTTTGTAATTTACTTCTCCACAGATTTTAGTAGGGGAGCCGTTTAAAATACTGTAATAATATTAGAAAATATTGTTACCAGGTTGGCAACTCTAGAATGAAATGTTCTAAAATTTTAGACTATTTGAAAATACTTATTACAGTTCTGACAATAGGCAGGTTCGTGGTTCACAGATACAGCAAAAGAAAAGAAAAGCTACTGAACTTCCTTCATTGCTAAAGGCCTGGTTTGACTTTCATAACCAGACCAGAAGAAGCTGCTAAAAGTTCTTAAACTGCCTCTGCGGATTTTTGAGCCAAATCTATAAAATTAAGGGTTGATCGAAGTCTCATGCTGAATGTAAAATTTTACATTCCATAATCAGTGTAAATATAAGGAGTGGATAATCTGATTATTTTTTTTTCCTTTCAGGAGGAATCAACTTTAAGATACAACTCAGATTCATAAGTTTGTTACAGGTATTTGTGAGAAAAATTATATTCTTAAAACCCACTGTTGTGCTTTCTATGGCACATAGACTGTGGTTTCTTACTCAGCCTTTGGCTAGCTATATATTGGTTTTGATCTAGACTGCTTTATAGACACTTTTATCTTTCCTTCATTGTGTGAATTTCAGTACCTGTCCTGGTTTCAGCTGGGATAGAGCTAATTTTCTTTCTAGTGGTTGCTGTGTTTCGGATTTGGTATAAAAGGAATGTCCATAATGCATATTGTTTTAGTTGTTGCTAAGTCAGGTTTATACTATTCAAGGGCTTTTTTCAGCTTCACATAGAAGCTGAGAAAGAGCATAGACAGAACAATGGAATGGCCAGTGGAATATTCCATACCATAGACATCATACTCGGTATATAAATGGGGGTTGGCTGGGGGGCAGGAATCCACAATCACTGCTTGGGGTGGGCTGGGCAACCAATTTACCAGGTGGTGAGAGTAACTTGTGTTTTATTACTTTATCCTGTATATTCTTTTACCATTATTATTATTATTGTGGTGGTTGTTTTCTTTTTTCTGTTATTGTTCCATTAAACTGTCTTTATCTCAACGCACAAGTTGTGGTTTTTTCCTTTCCCCTCCTTTTCTCCCTCTTCTCCCTACAATTCCTAAGGAGGAAGGGGGAGAACTGTGCAAGCAGCTGTGTGGTCCTAGCAGCTGACTGGGGTTAAACTACAACAGTACCAAACTGAAATGTAATTAATCCTGTGAAGTAAAACCACTGTTAACATAAAACTTCGCATCACCTTTCAGTTTTACCTAGAATAACACCAATACTTAAAGTCAGGGACTATGTTGCTGTATTTGGGTGTTTTAGAATTATTTCCTTCATCCTCCAAATAAGCAGATAAAATGTGTTTTGGACAAATCGCTGGAATATCACTGAGCATAGATTACCATAGAGCTGTCTACTGTGACACGCTGATATTTTTTCTGCTTGTCTGTTTTTATCACAAAGCCTTTCACTGAGTGAGTAATTCAAATTCCATGTGATGTCTTGTAGTGATCAATTGTCTACTTTTTATTAGGTCCTCCTGAAGTAAAATCCAGCAAGGAGGAGAAACTGTCTCAACAGTACTGTGTCAGCTTGCTGTTCCTTCACTAGTATGGTACCTACATACTTAAAGAATATCCTGAACTCACATAAAATGATGTATTTGATCTCATTGCAGGGGTAGCTCTTACACTAAGGACAGTGGCTTCATAACTCTTTTTAAGAGTCAGAAAGATTTTATTTCCCTCTTGCACTAAGCCCTGATAGCAGACAACACTATTACCAAGCTTGGCATCATGACATGCCAGGAAGAGAAGGAAACAATAAAACAGTGTGCTATGCCTTCCTGCTGTGATCCCAGCAGCTAAAAAGCTTGATAGCCATTTCTGTTTCACTGAACTTCTCACCTTTATATAAATAGCATCTTATCTGATTTCCTGTTTTTACAGGTAACTGCTCAATATGAAAATATTTTATCTTAAGAATGTTGATTCTCGATGGTTTTCTAGGGAACTCTCAGATGTTTCTAGGCGAAGTAGAGCACTTGACATTTCATAAACATAGTTTAACGAAATAGCTAAGCATCTTTTCTCTGCCAGTATATTATTTTAAACAGGTAGCTATTTCTGTGAACAAAAGTGATGAAACTGCATGCTTGCTTAAGTAACTCATTGAACCAGGTTGTAATGAGTAAGCAGAGTGATGTTGTTCTGCTTTTGTTTCATGGAGAAGGTGGCTGTCATTACTCTGCTCATCTGCATTTTTATGCCCATTTTTGTGATCTGCATTTGCGAATGCATCTACTCTTAAAGTTTCATCAGTAAATCTTATAATAAACAATCCAGGGCAGAAATTAAGCATTTTGTTATACTTGTAAAAATCTTTATGCATCATTTTTCCATTTTGAAAGACACATTTTAATCTATGTGCATGTCATTTTGTGACCAGTCAAAAACTAAAAATAAGTAAAAGAAACCTATAAACACATTTTTTGTAACATAGTTCATATAGCAAAAATTTTAACAGAAAGTATGCCTTCACACAGACCGCAATCGGATTTTAAATTACTCATAACTAACTTCAGGAGACAATTTATCCACTTTGAATAAATTAGCTAGCTAGGCACATATATGATGTGACATGGAGAAATTTGTCCAGAAAAATATATTTTTGATCAAATTAGTAGTTAACATTGATTAGTCTATTACAATGATGACCCAGAGAAATGTGAGGTGCACTGGCAGGGGCCTTCATTAAAGTGATCTATAGTTTCAATATTCATGACAATAAAATAATCTTCCTACAGTATACTCAGAAAAAAAAAATTAAGTAAAAATACCTTTTGATGATTTACATGAATTAAATGATATTAACAATGCTTTACCATTGTATGCCCTGGTTTAAATATGCATATTCAATTCTATTTTTATCAACACTACAAAATGTAGTTATTTTCCATAATCTAATTTTAACTTCAGTGTCCTCTCATTTGATATTTCTATGGCATAGTGCCATCTTGGGGATGTTGCAAGCATCTGAAAGGACACAAGCCAAACACACGCTCTGAAAGAGAATCAAAAGACTTTTGTTGCACTACGTTGTTGGTGTAGGACTCTAAAAAGAAATGTGACTGAAAACTATGATTCTTTAAACTATTGAGTATCACAGCTAATGGCATGCCTACAGAAACTACTATGAACTCTTGAATGTGCCAGGTTAGCTGATATTTTAAATCTGTGAATTCTAGAGTCCATGACAATTGAGGATCTAGCTTTTCCTTTAAAAAGTACACTTTTCACTCCCCTAATTGAACAGAATTACTCATATGATTCTAAAAGGCTTGGAAGCTTGAAGAGAAATTTTATTTAAAGACAATGTCACAATTTTGGGGAATCTTTGTCCTGATTTCCAGTAACTGGTTATTAAGAGACCTTTTTTGTTCTCAGAGTGTAAAGGAGGAGTAAAAATGCAATAACATTGTTTTAGTCACATTCTTGTCATTTTTACCTTGACCTTTATTAGTAGTTGGCAGAAGCTCAGAGCATAATTTGAGTTTTCAGGACTTGGCCTCACTGCTTGCTTCATTCCCCAAAGCAAAACTAGCCAAATCTGCTGACAGTGGGTAGTAGGTGCATGGGCTGTTTTTTTCCTGAAATCATTTCAGGGTTTTGTACCGTATGGTACAACTATACAGAGGGAGCATTGCTCAATCATCAAAAGTAAAACCTAGATTTTGCTGTACAGTTGTTTGTGTAACATTAAGAAATATTCCATTGTATGGAGACTTCATATAAGTCCTATGAATAGACATTTACCAACATAGCTACCTAGAGAATAACATGGCCATATCCTGCAGCTGAAGAGATGGTAGAGCCTGAAATGGCTGCTGGTGGTTTTGCTGTTGATTGAAGGGTTGAGATATGTACAGGAGACAGTTCTTATTTCAGAGATTAGCCCTTTGAGCAACAGCTTTGGAGAACACCCTCCTCCCCTCTCCAGCTCCATCTGCTTCTTTTTCCTCTTAGTAACTCAGTAATGTGGACTTGTGGCAGAAATTGCTATGATGACTCTGAGATCATATCTAGCTTGTGGAAGTGGAAGAGGAAAGGTAGGATGTCTTACACACTAGAAGCTAAAGAGAGTAAGAGAACTCCAGAGGAAAAGGCAGGGTTGGGGGAAGATCACTTCTGCTTCATCCTCAAGCCTCTCCTTATGTCATCTTTGTGCCACAGCCCTATTATTGACTTTCCTTAACATTTCTTGCCTCCTCTCTCCTCTCCTGAAACCTGTGCTGGTACTGTAAAAAGTAATTTTGCTGTCCTAAGGGTTTTGGATTAGTGAAATTATATAGTTCCTTGAGTTGACTCTGGAATGATACTGACTACATGATTTCTATCTATTCCTGTACTGAAATAATCTCATCACTGTGGCACAAGAAAGGGTTACTGGATACTTAATCACGTTGGGAGCTTCTGCAACAGTAAGGAGAAGTTCAAAAAAACTTGTGCTCAGATATGAGATGGAAGAGCCACTAGTGCTAACATTTTGAAGCTTTGGTATGAAGTTTTGTTTGGAAAGAAATGGGTTTCAGTGAAAATGTGTTAGAAGATTGACTGTGATGAGTGGCTTGGCTTAGGGGAAGAGTTGCAACAAACTTCTCAGTCAGTGAGGAACGCAGCGGCAGCAATGGTAAGTTCTGTGGCTGGGTGCTAGATTGAGGCAGACAGGGGGATTCCTGGAGCCAGGGAAACGTGAGTAAGAGCAGAGATCCCTGCCAGAAGCCAGCAGCTCTCACAAGCGAGGCTGACCTGGTGGTGTGGGTGTTGCTGAAAGCAACCACAGGAGATTTAAATGGCCCTAGGGAGCACAATCCAAGGAACACTGCAATTGGGGTGGGTAAACAGGGTGTGACAGTTCAGTCAGGGAGTGGTGTGGCAGTTTTCAGGGCAGTTTGCATGGAACGGCATGCAGGGCAGGCCCTCCAACCTGCCTGTTGGACCACAGCCCAGGGAACTGCTCAAGGTCTCTGCCAAAATGGTGGGCACTCACCTCAGAGCTAAAACCAGTGCTCCTACACAGAAAGCCCCTCAGATGTCTGATGCATACACACAGATGGAACTGGTAAGGAGGGAGACTTCAGTAGAGGAGGTAGGTTGCAGTGAGTGCCCAGACATTTCTCCTTCTCCTGGCAGAAAGATAAGTACCTGCACACGATACGCACAGGTCAATGATCTGTTACATCAGGTGACCAAGTTGCAAGAAATGGTTAAAAGGTTGCATAGTATCAGAGGAGCTGAGACCAGCTGAGGCTTCCTAACCATGTTCCTGTAGCAGATACCACTGAAAATGAGGCACCTGGGACCCCCGGTGACCCACAAAAGCAGGACTCTGCCTCTGTCCCCACCCTCCAGCATCACAACCAAAAACAGGTAGGAAGCTTTAACAGCTATAGACACTCAGGAGCAAGGTCTGCCAGGACAAACTGCATCAGCAGCACACAGCAGATATCTTAAAAAACAACAATGAGTGCTAGTAGTGGATGACTCTCTGTTAAAGGGCACTGAGGTGCCCATCTGCTGTCCTGACAGGGAGTCACATGAGCTATGCTGCCTTCTGGGACCTAAGGTTTGAGATGTTCCTGAGAGTGTGCCACAACTTGTAAGGGGTATAGACTACTATCCACTGTTACTCTTTCATGTGGGCATGAATGACACTGCAAGCCGGAACCTGGGCAGAATTAAGGAAGACTATAAAGCCCTGGGGGTGCAAGTGAAAAAAAAAAAGGTGCTCAAGTTATCTTTTCCTCCATTTTACCAGTTAGATAAAAGGAAGCAGACAGAAATAGACGGATAATGAATATCAACTCCTGGCTACGTGTCTGGTGCCGTCATGAGGGCTTTGATGAATATCGCCTGTCAGAGAGGGATGGAATCCACCTGTCTAGAGGAGGCAAGAGAATCTTTGGCAGCAGGCTGGCCAGCTCGGTGAGGAGGGCTTTAAAATGAAGGACTTGGGGGGTGGGGTGCAAGATGGCAATGCTCATGCAATCACATCCAACAGGGGAATAAGCCAGGCCAACCACAGCAACAACAAATGTTCCTTAGCTGACTCCCAAGATGAGAACCAGAAGGCCAGCCACCTCAAGGGTGTGTATGGCTGTGGTGGATCCTTTTGCATCCCTCAAGGAAACCTGCATGCTTGATTACCCCTCTGAAATGCCTATGCACCAACACATGCAGCATGAGGAATAAACAGGAAGAACTAGAGTTCTGTGTGTGGTCACAGGGCCATGATCTCATTGCAATTACAGAGACATGGTGGGATAGCTCACATGACTGGAATGCTGTCATGGATGGCTATGTACTTTTGTAGAGAACGGATATTAAATGCGGTTTGTCTCGACATTGCTGTTGTACCACTGTTCCCCAGCACCAGCACCATCTTCGCATTTTGGAGAAAAACATTGCAGTGCACCTGCGCAGGGGCCAATGCGTGAAAAGAGCAGGTACCCCCCACCAAGGTGATGACACAAACTGCATGTACACAATTGCAGTCTGCTCATGAGCATGGACCCATATAAAAGAAGCCTGCATGCTGCAGTGAGGGCTTCTTCTTTCTCCCTCCTTCCTCGCCTCCTTGCGGACCCCTTCTGAAACCTGCCTCGACAAAGTCTGCGGCACTTGGGCAGAGCTGATGGAACATCGCTGGACTTGGAGTGTCAGTAGCTAGATCTCCTCCCTGACTCAGTCTCCCTCCTTCTTCCTATCTCTCTCCTTTCCCTCCCCGCTCCTACTTTCCCCTTCCCTCACTCCTACCTCTGTCGATTAAAAAATAAAGTCGAAGTTTGTACGACATTTGACATATTTTAGTGTCTTAATATCGTCTCTTGGGATTGCAACGGAACCTCCCAGATATCGGATCGGGACAACTTTCTAGGAAAGACAGGCCAGCGGGGCAAGGTGGACGAGTTGCTTTCTATGTGAGAGAGCAACTGGAATGTATTGAGCTCTGCCTAGGGGTGGATGAAGAAAATGTTGAGAGCTTATGGGTAAGAATTAAAGGGCAGGCTAATATGGGTGACACTGTTGTGGGTGTTTACTACAGATCACCGGATCAGGAAAAGTAAGTCGATGAGGCCTTCTACAGACAGCTGCAAGTAGCCTGATGGTCACAAGCACCTGGTTCTCATGAAGGACTTCAACCACCCTGATATTTGCTGGTAAGGCAACACAGCCAGGCCCACACAGTCCAGGAGGTTTCTGCAGAGCGTTGATGATAACTTTTTGACACAGGTGGTGGAGACAACAAGGGGAGGTGTGCCGATGGACCTTGTGCTGACAAACAAAGGATTAGTTGGGGATATGAAAGTTGGGGGAGCCTTGGCTGCAGTGACCAGGAGATGATGGGGTTCAGGATCCTATGTGGAAGAAGCAGGGGAACAAGTAGGATTAAAACCCTGGACTTCAGGAGAGCTGACTTTGGCCTCTTCAAAGACCTACTTGGAGGAATCCCATGGGCTCTAGAAGGAAGCAGGGTGCAAGAGAGCTGGTTAATATTCAAGTACCACTTCCTCCAAGCTCAAGATTGGTGCATCCCTATGAGTAAGACATCAAGCAAAGGAGGCAGGGGACCTTCATGGATGAGCAAGGAGCTTCTGGAAAAATGCAAATGGAAAAGGAAGTTTACAGAATGCGGAAAGAGGGACTGGACACTTGGGAGGAACATAGGAATGTTGTCAGAGTATGCAGGGATGCAATGAGGAAGACTAAGGCCCACTTGGAATTAAACCTGGCAAGGGATGTCAAGGACAATAAGAAGGGCTTCTTCAAGTACATCAGTAGGAAATGCAAGACTAGGGAAAATGTGCACCTGCAGCTGAATGAGGTAGGTGTCCTGGTGATGGAGGATGCAGAGAAGGAGGAGTTACTGAATGCCTTCTTTGCTTCTGTCTTTACCGCTAAGGCCAGCCCTCAGGAATCCCAGACCATGGAAGTAGGAGAGAGAGTCTGGAGAAAAGAAGACTCTCCCTTGATCGAGGATGATTGGGTTAGAGATCATTTAGGCAAACTTGACACCCGAAAATCCATGGGCCCTGATGGGATGCACCCGCGAATGCTGGCTGATGTTATTGCTAAGTTGGTCTCCATTACCTTTGAAAGGTCATGGAGAACAGGAGAGGTGCCTGAGGACT
>RSEF01000002.1:140469284-140483870 GCA_003993805.1 Himantopus leucocephalus
GCAAAAAAAATGCATTTCTCAGTCCGGGGCCTATTCTTGTTTAACTCTCTGGTGTCTAGCAAGATAAAAATTCCAACTGAAGTTTTTTTTCCTCAAGATCTTCATAAAGCTCTCTCATCTATGGATTTTTTTTGGTACCTAACATCAAAGATAAGCTTCTACTACAGTGTTACTGTAATGAAATTAAGAACTTAAAAGTCTCTGTGTAGTTGGCATACAGTTAGCAGTTGTGTTTGTAGCATGCTTTGTTCACTTTGGAGGACATCAGTTAAGATTTTGTTTTAGCAGTAAGCACNATCAGTTAAGATTTCGTATTAGCAGTAAGCACTTCTCTAAAAACGTAAATGTATGTTTTCATGTGGAGAATGCTAAAAGCAGTTATGTGGCTGACTCTGTTACAAAAAATCCAAGGGAAGCATAGAATCATGGAATAATTTCAGTTGGAAGGACCTCTCTAGTTCATCTAGTCTAGCCTCCTACTCAAAGTAATTTAGATCAAGTTGCTCTAGTCTTTCTCCAGACAGCAAACCTAGCAGATTATTTAGATCTGCTTGATAATCTCTTGTCAAAAGAATAGACTTTTGATGGATATAAAGAATTCTGAGGGCACCAGGCCAGAAGATCCTTTTCCATGTATGGAGATGGCTGCAGCAAACAGAGTAGCATATCCTGGGGTAGCTCAAAAAGCCACATTTCCTTCTGTGTCCGTCTTCATATGTTTTCCCTTTGTCATTTCCTTAGTTCTTTCTTTTTTAATAAAAGTGGTTAATGTAGAATATCAGCATGAATAAATTATAATGCTTTAAAGAAGTGGAACTAATCAAATATGTCTGTAGTCTTCTTAGCCAGTTTTCTGCCCAATTATCTGACATTCTGTGAGATAATTTTGTCACCTTTTTAGATTACGACAGTGTTTTCCTGTATATACAAACAGTGCTTAGTGCAATTAAGCTAAGCATAGTTGGAGTCCTTGGACACTTTTAGTCAGTGGAAACATGACATAAAGAGAACTGAATTTAAAAAAAAAAAGTTTGTATGTTTATAACAATGAATAGCACTAGTTGTGCTAAACTAGCAGCAGAACTGGACAGTGTCAATAGGAAAATGGCTGAGAAAACATCATCACAAGACCTAGCAATTCTGGTTCTCTGACTAAAAAATATTAGGAAGTAGACACATGGCTCTGCTTAAATATGAAGCAGCACAGAGTTGAAATTGAGATGAGATTTAGTTCTACTTCGGTATTGGGATAAGGGCCCTATTATACCAAATACTGTGCAAATTGTCTGCTCCATTATAAAGATAATTGCCAATCATCCCCAACATGGTTGTTTTTAGCAAACTCTGACGTGAAACATTAATTAATATAATTTTAGGAAGTATCCACAAGCAGATAGAGTAAAATAATTCCAAGGTAAAATATTATTAAGAGAAAAATGAAGTGGCTGACAAAGCACAGAGAATACAGACTGTTTGGAGGCTGTTGTGAAAAGGCCTTGCTTATAAAGTCCAGAATAAATATTACTAAACTATCAAGTTCTGGAAGTTTAGGTGAACTGAATCACAAGCTTTCTTCAGTTTGGCCAATAAAGAATCTAATTGTTCTCCACGCTCTGGATTCATCATTTTTGAGATCCAAGGATTTCATTCATGTCATACATCAAAGCTTAATGGTCCAGGTCTGAATGTTCCATGGTCATTTTCACGTGTAGATCTTTCATAGATCAAAGCATAAAGCTGTCCTTAGACTGTTTTCAATTTGTGAATGTAAATGGAAAGTCTTTAAAGACCACCCCCTTGCCCCCCCCAAAAAAAAAAAATTACATGTAAAGAGTTTAATCTCTAAAAGGTAACTGTAAATTAGTTCATATTTTTTCTTAAAACTTTTCATAAATACAGGTATTTTTTATTATAAATTTATCTAATCTACTATGTTTTTCATTTCAGTAGCTTACTGTTTTCCACTGGTTTTTAACTCTTAAACATGTAAAAACAACAAAACAATGTTGTTTTTCTTATAAAATATCTGCTATTTATCTTTATTTCAAGGAGCTTTATCTAGAACATGCTTGCAATAATCATGTAATACCGATAATTGGTTAACAAAAATCCTTCAGTTTAAAACAAGGAGTCATAAACAATTTTCTGGGTGCTGATAGTGCTGGAGTGAGGGGAAGGAAAGAATGATGGAAGGAGTTTATGCAAGAAACACATACATAGCCAGCAGTCTGGGTGGAAATCTGTTTTTTCTTTTAAATGTGGTTAGCAAAATCAGATACTTTTCAAAACTTTTCAACAGTACCCACATCTATAAGCATCTTCTCTTCAGAAACATTTTTTTTTGTTCAGTATTAAATTGCCAAGGGACATATTTATATTCAAAAAAGTACACCTTTAAATTATTGTTACGAAAAGCCTGGTTTTTCTATAACTGTAGCAAAAAGGTTTTCTTTTCAAACCAATTAACCGTTAAAAAAAAAATCTTTTTTGCANGTAAATGTTTCCCAGAATATGCACCTAATATGAGTAATTTCCTTTTAACAGTTGATTATTTTATAAAGGTTCTAATGAAACTTATTTTCCATTTTACTTTATGTTTTTCTAATACTTCATTGAAGCTTATTTGTAGGCAAACAAGGAATTAGCCAATGCTGACCTGAGTTCCTTTATTTTTCTTAGAATAAAGGCAACAAAGATAATCAGTGAAAAAACTTATGTATACATAGCTTTTGATGGAAATGTGAGCAGCTTATTAAAATGTGCATATGTACCATGGGGAATTAGAAAAAGTAAAAGTTACAGTGCATCATAAAATATCTATTGCAATTTTTCTTTAATTTCAAAATTTTTAAAACTGCAGAGGTAATGTTATTTAGGAAAATAACTTTTAGGGAAAAAAATCATAGTATTTCAAGGAGAGGTATTTCTTTTATTGCATAGAAGTTTTGAAACAGGGTTACACTAGCACCATTTTCAGTGCTTCTCTTTCTGTGTCAAGGCAAAAAAATTGTAATAGTGAACATTTTAAACTTGTTCCTGTACTTTATTTTCTAATTTTTCAGATTTCAGATCAGGATGTTGGTTGTTTTTAACAAGATTCTCATGATTTTTAAGAAGATTAACCCATGCTGCTTTTATCATAAGGACCTTAGGAAAGTCATCTTTATCTTCCATAAGAATCCTATACCTCTCTCTGGAATAGGGCTTCGAAGTAAAGTCTTTTCCTGCTTTGCATTTCTCTCTTCTTCTATCTTTAGTAGAGAGGGGGGGAAAAAAATCTACTTAGACCTTTCGCCCAGTAAAATATTCATATATATGGATAGCATTACATGGAAACACCACTCCTAATTAACATTGGCATGTTTGAGTCTATTGCAGCAGTTATTAATTTAAAAACCTCAGTGGAAACTAATTGTAAAATAACAGCTGGAACTGCCCATTTAGTTTCAGAAATGTAGCCTGTTAATTATCTAATACCAAAAGCTATTCAAAGCTAAATTTGTATTTGGAATTCAGCTTTAAAAATGTTCAGCTTTAACTATCAATCTTATTTTTACTTGAAACGTCTTTAACTGTGAGTTTTACTGGAACCTGCAATAATACATAACTAATTTGCCTAAATACATATATTTAAAATAGATTTCCGTATAATGTGATAGTCAAAATAAATTTAAAAATAAGAAAAGCATTTCTGCAACTTTACTTTTCTCTTTAATTCATCAGTTTAATCACTGTGTGCTCAATACACATACCCATTTTATATTTTCTTTCTCTTAGCACTGAATTTTTTTAGCTGATTCTTAGAATAATTTTTAATTTCTTTGTGCAGAAAAGAAATAGAAAGCAAATTAAAATATGCTTTATAGAAACGTTCTTGTCAAAGAGCACTGCCATTATTGTGTCATTTAAGCATCCATTTGTTGTTAATCAGGGCAGCTCTTTTGGAAACCTTATTAAGTATGTTGAGGGAAAAAAAACAACTGTCAAGTAAATGGCAATAAAGGACGAATTCAAAGGAATAACTAATTCATTCAAATAGAGCAAAGATGAAATCTGTAAAATTGTTAAAGTTATAATTTGAAGTCTCCTAGTTACTCTCAATCAATTCATGTATTAAAAACAGATTTTCATATTAAAAAAAAATCTCTCCTCAATGATTTATTGTTAATTTCAATATTTTTTTTTTTTAGAACTTAGTAGGCATGCTATCTGCAAAATTTTTCCTTCCTTTCAGTTGAGTGCAATGCTTCTGACTTGGCTGAGGTATTTGCACAAATGTGTTCTTCACTCGAGCAGCATCCCAGCCCTTCATGAGGAGGAGGGGGGAGAAGGAATGAAAGTAATTCTGTGGAGATTCAGAGATGTCTTTCTGTGTGCCCAATAGTCCTGCTCTAGAGGCAGGCAGAGATTTCAAAGAGCATTTTAACAGATCTTTCAAATTCCTTCAAGTTTAACGTGGAAGGTCATGGGAACTTGCTCACATGTTTGGGAGGGACTCCAGTGGTGAGGCATGGTGAGGAGAACCACTCTGAGCTTGGGCACCTTCTGGAGGTGCCTGTTCTTTAACAGTGCAGGGCAGTGCGGTGGTCTCCTCACTGGTGTACCAGATCCAGATCAATGCCTGGCTAGCCATGACTGTCTTGCACACACACTTCAGCAGGCAAATCTGATGATAACAACCTCATGCTCCATGTTCAAGCCTTGTTTTGGCTGTTGGCCTCGCTCGAGTCCATTTGCTAAGCAGTGAAGGAGTTGCAGTAGAGTGAAGATCCCAGTCTTGGTGCTTAGGGCAACCACACGTAGATGTTCTGGTAAAGCTTTTGAGTTTACAGTGTGGTTATGATTGTTTCATTATTCAGGTATAGCTCATTCTCACTAACACCTGTGTGTGATTTAGAACTAAATTTGGAATAGGTTTTCACATTCCCTTTAAACTGACCTGTGGGTTCAGGTCGTGAAATTCTCAGGTCAGTTTAGCTGTGAACTTGGGAGACAGGCACGAGAGAAGCATCTCTTCAAAAAAGGAGTCTACGAAGTGTTCAATAACACATTTTATATAATATATTGTAGCATGTACTCCATTTCTTTGACTATTCAATCAAGATGCCATCATTTAACAGCTTAAGGTCAGAAGTAAATAGCAGTTGTAAAGTATAACTTTCACAAGGGCATTGCTTTCTCTGTTACGCCAGTGCACTACACTTTGTTCTATAAAAAGGTTTCTCAGCTGTGGGTGATCTTAACTACCGTATGCTCTACAAAGTCAAGGCTAAGTTAAAACTCCTTGGTGTTCTGATATTTCTTGCTGTCTCAAATACAGTTTTAACACAGTTAATTAGTATTTGCTGTGTGGTGTATATGGAGATTGACACGTGAAGTTCATACAGCTTCAGTTTTGAAATCTGTGATGCGTTTATGGTGATCGAGTCGGGGGGAGATTAGGATTTCCTTTGTACTGGTTGGAGGTGCTGTTTAACGTAGGGTTTTTTCCATTTCCTTTTTTCCAAAAAAATGCAATTCTGCTGTAATGAAACCTACTATAGCGAAGCCAATCAAAATAAAATCAAACAAATCAAAAGCTGTTTGAATTTTGGTTAGTTTAATCCTTTAAAACTTTTTATTACTATTATCATTTTATATACTGAAATGCTCAATATTGCTACTTGTCTTGATATTTCCTAATCTTTAGATGATAAATACTTGTGCATAGTTTGGGTTTTTTCTTGAGACCTTAAATTCTTGTCGTCTTCTCCCTCGGAAGAGTCATTTCTTCTCCTTTTTGTTTCATAACCTTTTGCACATTTTAAATGAACCCCTCGGAAATGTCATATCTCTGTTTCTCCTCAGTCAGCACTGAAACACACCTCCTTCACTGAAATCAGGTTGTGTAGCTATTTGTTTCCCTTAACTCTAATAATGGCCCTTCCTCCCATTTGAAAATATTTTTCAAACTGTTAATTCTTCTCCAAATTAGTTATTTACTACAGTGGAGACAAAACATGTCATATGTTTGAAGAGCTGTTCGAGTAGAGAAGTCTCTCACCCTCCCACAGAAGCAAGTGATGTGCAGACTAGCCATGCCCAGTGAAGGGTCTAACGGAGTCGAGCCTTTGGGCAACCCGGAGCAGGGTGGATGTAATGTTGATTTTAAGCATTACTTTAGCCACAGTCTTCTTTCAACAATGAGTTTTGTGCCCACCTAGGTTGCAAATCTAAACTCGAGCTGTTCTAAGACCTACTTCTCTTTGCAGCTCCATGGCGTTGCTGGCTGTACTTGTGCATAGTGAGCTGGCTGAGGGAGCTGAAGGAGCTCAAAAAATTTGGGGGACATCAGGCAATTTTTTTCAGTCAGGTCATTGCCCTGAGCCTATTTATTGTATAGGCATGAAAGGATTAGCCCTAGGAAAAAGGTAGTATTGCAGCAGCCTGCGCTTGGATCAGCTTAATCTGCCATCATGCTTCAGGTTTTTGAAATACAGTATGGAATCTGACATTATGAACTAAGAATTTTAATAAAATTCTCAGATTCAGCATTAACATTATTAAACATACTGTAACAGTTTAAAAAGGTAAACAAAAAAAGGCACAGAGACAAAGAAAAAAGACATTAAATACCACTTAAAAATCCCAGGTTACCTTTCACAGTTTACATACTCAGCAACTTGACTGCAATGAAAAATTTTGCAGATAAGCTGTAAAACTGGAAAATAAAAGGAAATCTGAAAGCTAGAGTTATTTTTTATGTGAGTGGTGTTGTATGTTTTATGTTATAAAGCAACATTATTGAAGTTTTTACATTTCTTTTCTTCTTTCAAGTTAGCTCCCTTTAATCTTTCTTTTTCTCTAACCAAGTAGCTTTATATTTTGCCTGTTATTGTAAAATACTGGGGGGAATGAAGAGAGGTGTTTGGGTTTCCATTAATGTGGGAGAAAAACGTTAGTTGCTCCTTATGAATGAATGCCATTTTAAGATCTGGAGCGGTCCCCCTATACAAGTTATGTAAGTAAAGTTCAGTTACTTTACACAAAACTCCTTACAGTGCTTTCCCTGGGTTTCCTTTACTGATTCTTAACATATATGATTGAATCCGCATATCAAGGTTACTTTCCTGTCTTATGTAATGAAAATTAACATCCCGAAGTCTTGGCTGTAATAAATAATTTATTGTAAAATAATTCAGGAAACCTTTTAAAAACTTATTATTCTATACAGTTTTCTTCTTAACTGTTTGTGAGTAAATATAATTTCCATCAGATTTGGTTTCAACAAATGTTTTGTTTGTTGAAAAGTATTTTCCAGTAATATATAAACCAGACTTTTTTTCTTTGTAGTATTTTTAATTATAACAGGATCTCAAGTTAAATATAATGCAAGTTGTGTGCTTCTGTTACTGGGAAAACCATATCCCATTTGTAATGAGACATTTGTTAACTTCTGTATACAGATTGCGGTTCATTCCATAAATATTTGTGGGTTCTCTGATGTCCCTCACAGGGTTTTATCTATGACAAATTCATACCACAGTTCTTAAACTACTTTTTGGATAGAAGTTTTCTTTCTTTTGCAAAACCATTTGCCAGAGTCTTTCTTTTCCATCTAATGTTTTTAAGTATTCCTACTTTGGTTTTTGATTATTTAACAAAAAGGATTATTAGAAGTATACAGAATGATTACATGTTATTTGAGCAAATTTCTCTATGGGATACTATTCAAAGCTCCCATGGCAAAATTAAATCCTTGTTACTCTTATCCTGAACAACTGAAAGTGTATTGTTTAAATGAGTATCGTTCCTTGCCCTTACTGATTTTCCAAGATAGCTTAGTGCTCAACCACCTTAAGTACAGTTCTAGCTCTTGCTGTGCACACTACTTTGTCTTCTATTATTGCTATTAAACCTGATTATGTTGCAGTAAAAAACAGATTTAAAAGTTATATACAGTGGTTTTGTTGCATTTCAGAAACTACTTTCTTTTTTTTTTTTTGTCCTTAAAGATACAAATCCACACACGCCCCCTTTTTTTTTTAGGACTGATTAATATTCTTATGGGGTTCATTAGTTGTAGGGCACAAAGATAAATGTAGCATTCTTCAGCGTCTCAAAACATTTTTCATACCCTCTGATGCTTTTGGTTGTTAGCGTGGGGTTTTTTTCTGTGAGAAGACAATGGCAAACACTGGTATGTTAATGGCTAACACAAGTGCATGTTGAGAGTAATAAAATACAGAGATAGTATCAAGCATCTACATTGAGTTCAATGTCAATGATTGGCATAAATCACAGATCCTCCATTTTTCTGGCATGATAGCGTGTGTTCTCCAGCAAGAAAGAATAAACAGGTGTGGAGGTGATACAAATAGAACATGGGAGTATCTATACATAGATATATCGTGTACTTGCAGGATAGGAACAGAACAGATTTGAACTCTTTCTGATTACCCAAGTTATTTAACAATTGAGTAGTATCATTTAATGTTTGTATGTGACAGTTTTTCAAGGAACAGGAAGAAACTTGCAGATTAGCAAATCCAGCTGCAAAGCAAATTGAAATTTTTCTGTTTCCCAGTTAAAGGTTGGATGTGTATATATATGTGTATATATGTTCAAGAAAAAAAAATCAGAGGAATGCAATTCTCTGGTAGGTGTTGATTCAGACTCTCTTTCGATACACCTTATTCTTCAGACAGCTTGCAATGGTTGATTTTCCATGTTCTTGGCATAATAAAAAAATGCCTGATACATTATGTAACTGCAAGTGTTGTAGAAGTTGCTTTCTGAAAATAATTTTTAAAATCTACATATTGTATTCTCCACGCATTGCAGTTCTTAAAAAATTTAAGCAACTGTATTTACTAAACTGGACTCAAATGAGCTACAGATGATAGAATTTGCTGTTTCCCAAATAGGCAGTGTAGCGAGCTGGGTATTTGTTTGTGTGTGTTTTCGTATCTGTGTAGTAAAACTGCGTTTTCTTCAGTAGTACCATTATTTATATGTTTTGGGTGCCTCATGGAGTTGGTTGAATTGCCTGATGTTGGAATCTGTAGTCTTCATGGTCAATGCTGTGAACACACAGGGTTATTCTGAGCAGATGAGGATGATTCTTGCCTGATATTGCCCTGTGAAGTAGAGCTTAAAACCTCTGTTAAAAAACATCTCTAACAAGCTTTGTATACATGCTGAATAGTAGGCTTTAACCGATTTAGTGTGAAGGCTTTATATTTAATGTTTACAAAAGCAATGGTGTATTCTGTGGCTTCCTATGGCAGGATGTAGGTTTCTAAGAATATGTTGTCTCCTGCTGCCAAAAGCTACCTCAGCAACAGTTTATAATGAATGAGAATCCTCTTGAGTTTGGGCTCTGCTTGTTTTTGTCATATTCTTTACCTGTTCTCTCTTGGTTCTCTAAGATTTTTATGTATTTTATACTTTTGTCCTAAAGATGAGTTTTGAGGTCAACTTCCTAATGGGTTTAACTTTCTCTGGTTTTCACCTTGTAAAGCATATTCTAAATATGTTAAGAAGCCTTTACATAGATAACCCTTTTAAAGCAGTGCATCTGTGTGCATGTAAAAGTTTACGTTCAAAAAGTTCAATATATTGGCATCATAGTTTAAGATTTAGCAGTAGTATGCTTTAAAAAAAAAGCTACCAATTTATTTTTCATCATAGAAGAAACAAAAAGCTACAGTCACTTCAATCTGAAATCCCTATTTGTAAATTTAAGTTGCAGTAATTGTATTTAATGACATGGAGGAATTAGTGGGTTTAAAATTGACTGTAAGAATGGGATTCAAAATGTGTGGCGTAAGCCACACATAAAGTTGTAGCTTTGTTACAGACTTTAAAGTGAAAATCTATGTATCATAATTTCATTTGTAAACTGACGTTTCAAGCAGATCTCTCTTGAAGTTTTGCTGCATCCTCCCACATCTTCTGGATGCTTCACTAAATTAATTGAAGGTGTTTGGAAAAAAATTAGTCCTTTCAGTGATGTGCAAAATACTTCTCAATAGCTTTAGTCTCTTGTTTCTTTTAGAAAGCCTTCCTAGATTTCTCGGGGGAAATTTTCACCCTTTGACAAAGTTGTTAGTTCTCAAAAACTTTCTCTAACGGTTGTAAGTCAAGGAGAATGTGCTTGACCTTTAGGTGTGATTCCATTAGTCATACTTTGAGAAAGACTAAAAACGATAGTAAAAGAGGAGATGAGGTCTCTAGTAATAACATACCTAAAAGCTTTACTTTAAGTCCCTAAAAGAACTGGTGAAATACCGTCAAAAGGTATGTCATTATCTCCACAATCAAAGTATGTTGTAGTGGAGCACTTCTTTCCTCTGCTTCAGTCTTCCTGCAAAGCCAGAACAAACCAGAAAATGCTGGTGGCAAAGTGGTTTGTTCAGGAGGATATTTTACTTTCATAATGGAAGAGATGGATGTTCAAAACCTTTTTCTGAGAGGAAAAAAACCCTATAACAGATCTTAGGAGAGCTGGAAGGTTTTGGGACTATGCTTCATCTGGTTCTCAAGGAGTTGACCAGAAACCTGAAGGAAATCAGAAAATCCAAAAAAGAACCCCATCAAAAAAACAGAAATCCAAAAAGGAATAATGCAAGACAAAGGAGTTTGCGGGCACTCTGTACTTTATGTTCAAGAATAATTCTCTAAGCAAAGAACAGAGAAAACTTAGCAGATGAATTGTATTTTGTCCGGTGTTTTGATAACACCACCTTAATTTTTGAAGTCCTCATATTTTATAAAAAGAAGACAGGAGAAACACCAGTTTGAACAATTGCCTTTCAGCTCTTCATTACTTTAACAATTAACGTAAGCCTGCCTGCCTTTTAAGGCAGTGAACTAGAAATGCTTATTAGCATATAGCTGATACTAAATTTCCTCTAGAAAGAACAAAGCATGGAAGTGGAAGAATCATTTTCTATATAACTGAGGTCTTGCCTGTTGGTTAGCTTCTGTCTGTATACCAAGGGTTTCTGCCCACAGGCATGTGAACTCAAAGCTGTAATTCTCTCAGGAAACTAAAAGCGGTAAACCTTGATATTTTGTGGGCACCGATGATGATACATTGACCTTTCTGAACTCAGGACTTATTCATTATAGAGGACATAGCTGAAGAAAAATTGAATTTAAATCACCAAGGGAAGAGTTCAGACTTACAGGTACAAACATTCAAGATGTGCTTTCAGTAAAATTAGTATTTTTTTAAAAAAGAGGAAGGACTGGGAAGAGTGGGAGTACAACAAATTCCTTGCCTGAAAATAAGATACAGTAGATGCAGTTATTATGCAGACATGCATCATGTCTGAGGAAGAGACTGGCAATTATCAAAGAAAATTGACATTCACATATGCATCAGTATCTTGAAAAACTAGTTGATTTGCAACCTAAATTAGGAGGAAAATGGGAAAAGAATTAATGTCTATAAAAATATTGTTTTGTCATAAAAAGAATTCAATGTTCAGGCAAGCCTGGATTTCTCAAGTAGGCTAATTGTGTTTTCCACAGGAAATTTATAAGCTTCTCAAATGGGTAATCAAACAGTCACTTGCTCTTTGCTCTGTGTAGGTGACTTTACTTCCTTTTCTAAATTTGTCTTAACAACTCTTAATTTTCCGTGTTACACTGATGATTATGAATGATTTCTGCCTTTTTAAGTCCTAAGAATCGCTGAGAATAAATTAGGAAATTTATTTACATCCTTTTTCTTTCTCTCCCCCCCCCCCCCCCCNCAAAAAGTGTATTTAGAAGTAAACTCCCTTTCAATATATCTTGCTAGGCAGAGATTCATATTGAATTTGGAAGTGTCGTCAACAATAGTTTAATGGGGTTTTAAGGAAGACAAAATACTGGGTTTAACGTGAAAGGTAATATATTTCATAGTGAATATGGAATTAGTTTTCTACCAGGACAGTTTCCCAGTGATATTTAAATGGAAAAAAACAGCGCAAGGACTTCAGAAAAGAAGACTTAAAGGAGATAATTTTGAATACTTTGTTAATGACATATTTTACAATATCATGTACAGTATTTTAAAAGTAGTTTCAGCTTGCCATTAGGACTGCAATGATTCTGCAATAAGAAAAAGAAAATACGAGTGGCATCTTGAGAAACTAATTTAATCAGTGCGAAAGGTAAATGTGAATTGACTTGGAAAGTTAAATATTTGTGTTTTAGAATAGTTTCTTGTTGTATTATCTATGCTATAAACATCATCTATTACCATATACATGTGCTGAAAATATGGATTAGTCCACATTTTTTAATATGAAGGAAAAATGTATTTATTTATTTCTAACATTCTGTACTACTTTTTGTACAATTTGATTGATGTCTAGGTGTGAGTTCGATGAACTGACACAACAGTGAAAAGAAATCCTGTCCCATGTCAGCTTATCAAACACACTGTGGACAGTATATCTTCTAGCTTGTACCATTGTACCAGGTTGTACTACACCATTTAATGACACTTCATGCATCAAATATGAAGACTGTGTTCAGTGAAACTCAACCTCGGTATTTCCAGGTGGACTTATAGAACATCTAAAAAGACTGAGGTATTGTACCACTAAACTAGGTGAATCAACTAAAACAAAGTAAAATACAGGATGAAAGCAATGGGAAAATCACAAGATTATTTACCTTAGCTATGTGGTAAACCAAGTACACATGAAATATCTGAAAAATCAAAATTAAAAATCTTTTTACTGCCAAACAGCATTAGGTTTTGAGTTAAAATTATTTCTACCATGAAACAAAAGCATAAAAGTATTTGGGTTATATTGTACTTCGGTGGTTTTGTTAACCCCCACCCCAGACTTCCACTCCACCCTCTTAAATTCTTCAAGCTCTCTCCTCACTGACTCTATTTAGAGAAACTCTATTCCACTTGTTTTTTCTAGAAACATTTGGCATCCAAAAATATCATACAGACCTTCCTTTGGAATTGTGCGTACTTATCATTTATACAGTCTGTCAACTGTATATTTATACTATGCTCCCTGAATTTTGGTGAATGCTTCAAAACTATAACGAGATTCCTCAAACTGTCTAAACATTAAACAGTATAAAAATGAAAAACTGATCTTTAAAAGTTCAGACTTGCTCATGCTGTTATTTTTGCTGAGGAATTTAAACAGTAAAATTACAAAAGCAATTAAACAGATGACATCTAAATCCACAGCTGCAAACTTCAGCTTTGTTTCATTTTACGCTTGGTTTTTTTGAGAGACTGAAATTGCTTTATAGTTTACCATACCATACCTTATCGTCACAGGATCAGTCATATTGTGTTCCAGATACGACTCTAGAAAACAACTGCATTGTAGAATTTCTTCAGCTTCTTTGCAGGCAATTACTGTACCAGAGCCTTTGGAACAAGGGGCTACTTTTAAATGTCTGGTCACCTCACAGGATATGTAGAGCATTTCCTGCCCGTAGGACTAAAGGAAGGAAGCACAGGGACAAAATGTTTGATGTGTGATCTACTGTAATTCCTTTCATGTGTTTAGTAGCTTTTATATGATCAACACACTGCTACCAATCCTGACCTTGGTGTGGTCCAGTTCAGTAAAACCTGACCTTCCTAAATGGATCGCAGATGGAATTACAGTAGCACCCACATGGCACCACCATTGTAATTAATGGGCGTGAGAGGGTGGTGTTAGTTTTTCCTCTGAATATGTACCTACTGGGTTTCAAAATTAAAATATTTAAGTAGTTACATAAGTAGTATACATAAATAGAATCTTGATAAATCATTGCAGTGGTTAATTTTTATACATATTTTTATATATTTGCATTCTTATAGCACTGTATATCCAATGATCTCAAAATGTTTTCTATGCAATTAATTAATTATAGTCACAACATCGTTTTGGCATTATGCCTACAATATATGTGAGTAAACTGTTTAAGAGGTTGATTGTATTACTTAGAGTCACATAATAAGCAAGTTTAGAGAGAATAGGAACGAAATCTGCCTCTCCTGTTTTCCTTTGGCATGTTCTAGCCTTGCAGAGAGGGAAACATGTCCTGCAGGCCCGCAGGAGGCCTGCCCAAGCAGTATCCCTGGTTGTAGACCTTCTTGTGCGCAACATGTGAAGACCTGGCAGACTTAGGTCTTCTATGTCTCCATGCGCCCAGTTAGGTTTGTCACCTCAAGCTCTAACCACAACAGAGTCGTCTGTTCCTTTTGAGAGGGTATCAGCCACGTGTGCCAAATAGGCACAAACCATTGAATTAAGTTCTTCAGATTTCTTCTTCTGTATGTTCAAAACCAAACCTCTTTTCTCTTGTATTGTGATGGCTCAATGAAAGTCAGTCCTTTTTAAAATGATTTTGGATGGAAGTAAATATCTATATAATTCAGTAGTTGCAACTGATGAAACTGGTCAAGTAAAGGATACAAAGTAGTTAGCCAAAAGAAAAGTGATTGTGATTTTACAGTCTTTTATCTCTGAGCAGTTTGTTTAAGAACTGAGATTTTTGTCTGTGCTGACTGTTTTTAGGAAAAAGCTAACAAAGTAAATGTAAGGGAAGACCTGTCTGCTTCAGCTTGGCAAGAAAAAACTG
>RSEF01000002.1:140483970-140497892 GCA_003993805.1 Himantopus leucocephalus
TTTTTTTAAAACTTTAACATTGTAAATTGGAAAGCAAACAATCTTGCTTTGACACTAAGTGTTGAATATTTCAAGGTGTTTAGTGTAAAATTCTTCAAGAGGAGCTGTTGTGAAGTGCTGGTGTGATGCCTCCTGTGCCTCCACAGGTCACCCCAAGAAGAATGGGAGAACTGGAGCATTCTGGTAGTGTGGATGCTCCCTTTCAGAAAAAAACGTCCAAATGCTGTGCTGTGCTGAGGATCAGGGATCATAACTCTTCCCATTATGAAATGTTTATACTTCACTGTAGATGTTATAAAAAGCTCCCTAATGGTGTAATATATAAAAAGAATACTGGAAACAGTCAGACAGTTCTAATAAGGTTATGTACAAATGAAACCTGTCCACATTTATTCCCTTTACCAAACAGCATGTGGGGAACTGGGAGTACTTAACCAAAAGAAGTTTTCTTGATTGAAAACTGCTTTTTCAGCTTGCAGATCTCCTCCTCCCTCTCCCTCCTCTCAATGGAAAAAAAAACAGCCCTGAAGGAAATAAAGAAATATATCCTCTCTTGAGGCCTCGCCCCCGTCCCTGTGCAATCCTTCTACAGCTCCCAGCAGCAACTTCTGCTTCCTGCAGCCTGAATAAACTCTGCTTTAAAAAAAAAATTAATTGAGCTTAAAAGCATTACTTCTCTGTGTGGTAATGAATTGAGTGTGGCAATATACTGCATTACAGTTTTGTCCTTGGCATACCACCATCTGGAACAGCTCTCTGCAACTCTCATTGAGTACGTCAGGGAGCCAATGATCTGTTGTACAAAACTGAACAAAATACCACTCCTGCTTTGCAAGGATCCTCGGAAAGGTTTTCCTGCAGATTTTTCTTTGAATAGTTTTCATTTTCACACTTTTTTGGAAAGTTGAAGTGCAGCTTGCCAAGTTCTAACAAGGGAGACCAGAAAAAAGTGATCAGTAGGTCCATGTGTAGGGAAGTAGGGGCATTCCCTGTGAATCTTTTGCAATAAAATGCAGTACGTTTGTATTTAGTCCTGTATTTCAGTCGCTGTGTTTATTGTACCTGAAATTGTGCTTGTATTCATACTGTACAAAACCTTACTCAGTAAGATGGAGTATGTTATTTTCTTCATTAATCCACGGCAAAGAAATGTTGCTCGGCATTCTTAATAAGATGAAAATTAGCTTTACTGGGGCATAATTGTATAATAGTCATTCTGTTCAGCTAGATTGTGTACGTTTGTTCATTGTCTAATTTTGGTCATTAGATAGTCCTCAAAATGTTGTTATGCTATTTCACTGTCTCGTGATGTGTCTTTGCAACACCTCAGAGAGCTGAAAGGGTGTGAACTGTTCTGCCCGCTGGGAGATGGAGGTCTGAGACATGATGATGTCATTAGTAGTTAGATATCCTAATACATTTGTGAATTGGGGATTAACTGGTTTATACAACTACATGGGAAACCTGCAAGAGAAAAATCTTTCATAAATCCTAAGTTAGGATGCTAACCAACATAATATCTTTGGGTTTGTGTGCCTCACTACTGGAGAACACTATTTGATTGTGGCCTATTCCATGTTAATACTTGGTTTTTCAAGTCACAGAATTCTTTGTGAGGATTCATCTCTGTGTAGATAGTAAACTCACTTGGTATAAATGAGGTCTTGATTGTCATTCTTGTATTGAATGTATATGAGTTTCTCCCTGACCTATGTATTTTTTAAGTATATAAGGGCTCAAACTCTAGTTTTAGTATTATTAAGAAAAAAAATGGTAATTAAGAATAAGGCAAACATTTCCAAGTTTCACATCTGGGTTATTTTTAGCTGTTAACTGGCCAGTATTTTCTGTTTGTTTCATTTAGTTTTTTCCACATAAGGTGTCCAAGTTATAGTCCTTCTGCATCTTCACAGCTTATCCAGTCTCACATCTTCGCGCCTCCTTAATTAGTGCAACTTCATCTCTTTGGCAGTCCTTCCTCCTCGTATAAATTCAACATGCTTCTGAGTGGATGTAATCAAATACTGATGATTTGATTCGATGTAATGAAATACTGTTGCTTTGATTACAAAACTCTGTTCTTCACATTTTTTTCTCGTTTCTTCCCAGAACATTTTTTGTCATATTAATCATTAGATATGTCTTTGCTTTCAAGGTACTTCTAGACTTCTATGTATATCTATTTCCTCTTATGTGTTTTCTTTCATTTGCTTTGACGCATCTACACTCACTGCTCATCAGACCTCGTCATACTAGTTACCAGGGCTGCCAAACTGAATTGTTGAAGAAGCACTTTCTTGCTCGCTCCTAGGCTAACCTACATGTTATAAAGGCGTTTCCTGTGAACATTCATGAAGTTATTGCAGTGTCTTTTTCCAAATCCTTCAAAAAAAAAAAAGCTTTTCTATTATACTGTAATATAAAAACTCAAGACAGCTTTCAGGTTGCCACTGTACGGTATCATTACCTATAGTGTTGTTAGTTGTTCCCTTTTACTTCCCTGTTTACGTATGGCTGTGTTTTTTCTTATACTTAAATTGAAAGCCTTTGAGGACAGAGACCATTTTTGTCCAGTGCTTTTACAGTGTGGATCTGTGGTCCATAACCAGAGTTCATGTTATAGTGCAGATACAGCGCAAAGTCAGCACTAAGTAAAAGGCACCTCCGGGCCTTATCACAAATGTTTTGCTGCCTTGTTGCTTTGCGTTAGCATATGGTCTTTCAAATGTGCTGTACTTTTAAGTGTAGATGATCAACTGCTTTAACATCTCTAAAAGTACTAGCTTTTCCTTTTTTTTCCAAGACAAATATATAACAGATGCATAAATGAACCATGGAATGAATGTGCTGCAGACATAGAGCCATCATTACGCTCTTCACAATCAAGTTTTTTCATAAGCTCATGTGGCGTACACCTGTGTTAAGTTAACGGTGCACTTAGGTGCAGTGTGGAAGACTTAATAATTCAAAGTGGAATTTGTTTCTTTGTTCCTTTTGTGCTCTTTCTCATATCCTCTCCCGTCATTATTTACTGAGCTCTGTTTGCCTTCTGTTTGTACTTACAATTATTTTGCTAATACTTGATTTGGCTGAGGTTCAAATCCACCAACTGGAAATGCAGAAAGTAAGTAGAACAGGACAGGGATACCATGTAAGATGATTTTAAAATAAAATAAAGAAATCAGCAATCAATCTGTATTACCAAAAAAAGTCCTTTAAAATGTAGTGTGCTGGGTATCTACTGGAATGACATTTGAAAACGAAGAAATGGGAATATGTATGAGCTGAAAAATAATTTGAACAAAGACTGAAGAGAACTGGTTGTGAGGTTTTGGGGTTCAATAAATAACTTGCCTTTATAGGGCTGTTTCATATATTAAAATCATACTTACTAGCAGTTTTATGCCCCCTCAAGTGGAAGTTTTCTAATGTATAGCTATGTGTTCTTTCAGAGAATTGTTCTAATATTTATCTCTTTCATTTTCGTGAAAAACAAAGGCATTTCTTTCTCATCCTATTGTGAAGGGGAATAGAAATTGGGTAGAAAGCCATCTGGTTTAAATTTAAAATGAAGGTGATGGCAGGGAGAGAAGCAGTTGTAGAACTGGCAAAATCTAAGACCAGTTTCTCAGTTGAAGATGTACGCTAACCACTAACGGGTCTGCTTTCTAATTTGGAGATCTAATTAGACTAATCTTGCTTTAAAAACATCATTACAGACCAGCAGAGCTACAGCTGACCAAAATGTTAAAGCTTTTGATGTAAGATGGTAGTTTTCTCACACTCAGTAATTGGCTTGCTCTTAAGCATACTGCATAGTACTTATGGCAGCTGCAGCCTGCTCAGCAGTGTTTGTGAAGGTCATTTGAAGCAAAAGTTTATTAGGCCTGTGCTTAGTAACTACTAGCTCTGTGGTCTGTAGCATCTGCTGTTAACTTCTGTATACTGTTGTCCTAAATTTAAAAGCTTTAAGGCCTACCCACATCTGACAGTTTATATTCCCTTATATATCACCATGCTTTCTACGTGTTTTGAGGACACTTAGCAAATTGTTAGTAGAATCTGAAACATCAAAATCAAAATAGTCTGAGCAGTAAATCGCCATCTATGGATTTTGAATCTTTTGAACTTGACTGGATTACAGTCCAGTATGATATCTATTTAATTTCTTTTTTGGCTTAACTCTTGGCCTACAAACAATCAGCATTTGAGATGTGTACTTTTCAACAGAATCCATTTAAGAACCATTACCTTTGCTAGACTATGTATATCAATACCTGTTTTTAATCAAGAGATTTAATTACCTGTTCCTATGCAGTCCAGGGATTTCTGCACAGGCAGGCATATAACCATATTGTTTAATGATGTTAACATGTATAACTCTAGCTGATGGTAAGGACTAATTGTCTAACTGCATAGTTCATGTGTCTGGCTCACTTGTGCAATTTATGCTGATGTCTGAACTGCCGTGTCTCAATTACTGGAGATGGCAGGATCATAGAATGGTTTGAGTGGGAAGGGACCTCTAAAGATCATCTGGTTCCAACCCCCCTGCCATGGGCAGGGACACCTTCCACTAGACCAGGTTGCTCAAAGCTCCGTCCAGCCTGACCTTGAACACCTCCAGAGGTGGGGCCTCCACAACTTCTCTGGGCAACCAGTTCCAGTGCCTCACCACCCTCCCAGTGAAAAATTTCTTCCTGATATCTAATCTAAATCTACCAGCTTGAAGCCATTCCCCCTCATCCTATCACTACATGCCCTTGTAAAAAGTCCCTCTCCTGCTTTCTTGCAGGCCCCCTGCAGATACCTAACTGACATGCAGATATATACGAAGAGTCCTGCATAGATCTATTCTCTTCTATATGGTCATGTAGTTCAGTCTTTTCTTTCATATCATGATAGATAGTTGCATAATTTAGTGTATACTTTTAACTTGCATAGTTTCACAGTTGATAATTTTCTATTTTGTAAGCATCAGAAAACTTACCTTGACTAAATAACTTTTTGTTGATTTTTAGAGTTCTCCTTGGTGAAGTGGAGGTATTTAGCATTTCTATACATGATGACAGATAAAAAGAATTATCAGAAAACTATCTTGATGGAAGGGTTCTCCCAGGAATTTGAACTGTATCCTCTTTTAGGGGCTGAGCACCATCTTGATCTCATTACATTTTTTTTTAACTGATCAGAGGCTCTCAGATGGCATTTTGTGGCAATAGTTTATTTGACCTGACCCAGAAGATTCTGGCTATTTGGAATGTGTTGTCATAAGCTATTAGTGATCCAAATATAACAGGGTTGTGCCTCTAGGCTTAGTATTTGGTTAAAGGAAGAAAAAAATACACACCCAGCAGGAAAACAAATGTAATTTTCAAGCTTAATGGCACAAATATTCTTGGCAAGCAAACATTGGTATTTAGATGAAAAGGTACCAACTAAGAGCAACCAGTGACAGAAGTGGAGGAAGTCTGACGCCCATCCATTTTCAAGGCATTTTAAACATCTTTGGCAATAGTTATTACAAATTTAATGTGTGAGCACTGGAGTTTCCTGGGGTTTGCTAGTTTAATTTTTCATGTCTTCAATTTTTGTGTCATTTATGTTGTATGCAGAATTTTTTCACCACAGAGTTTTAATGTATGAATTCAAATATTATGCAGACTTCAGGACAGCTATTCATAAAGTGAAGGGAATCCACAGGCAAGTTTGAAAAAAAAATACTGGTAATAAAGTTTGTATCTTTGTTCAAATGGTTTTGTATAGTTCATAAACAGTAGAAGCAATGTCAAACATCAAACTTCTCTACTTGGAGATGGATTGAAGAGTGAAATATTTAGACATACTTTTTCTGTGAAATGAAGGTAGAAGTCTGCCTTTAGGACTGGAAATAACATGATGTGTAATGATGATATTTAATGCTTATTGAGGTAACAATCAAATGCCAAACTGGTATTGAAGCAGTTTTGTGCTATGTGCTGGATGTAAAGAAGAATGAGTTTTTGCCGCCCAACAATTTATAATGTGATTTAATCTTTTGGGGGTTTTGTTTGTTTTTTAGCATAAGGCGTCATCAGGAGAGGAGAGCAATTTTAACTCCGATTTTAACAGATTTCACAGTTCGAATAACTGCAGCTCCTGCAATTATTTTTACAAAAATTGATGCTACAGAGAATTTACACCCAGAGGTTAGTACAAAATGTGAACATCAATAGCATAACTTTTAATGTGTTTGATAATCTCAATATTTTATTGTTCCACCATTTTAAGTGTCCGGGTGTTTTCAGATACAGAGATCACCAACTGCAAAAAAAAAAAAAAAGTCTTAATCACTAGCTGAAATGTTCTTTCTCTGCTGGAGAAAGAATTTGTATATAGCATTCGATATTAAAGGCAGCCTGTCCAGAGGTAGATAAGCCTGTTTGCAATTCAGAAAATAGGAATCCTTTAATGATTTCCAGCAATATTTTTAAAAGATTTGTGATGGAAAGGTGTTGAGAAGAGGTGCTATAGTACAACATTACAAAACATTGTATTCACAAGCTTCTCATAAAGAAGCCTGAAAATGCAATTTATACACTATCTAGAAGAAGAAAGTTGAGCCAAGTTCTTTTAGTCAGATTTTAAGCCCACAAATTTCCACAAAGCATCCACTCCCCAACCATTACTGTGGGTACTTCAAGGTATTACAGATTACAATCACTTTTACTAGTCTGTGGGTCAGCTTGTTAATGATTAGTCTGGGAAGAATGTTACACAAAAGGTATTGTCTCCCTTTTTGGCATTAGTTTGTAGCTCAAGAATTTAAAACATTTTATGTAGGGGAAATATCAGGAAGTTTTTGTCAGCTCACAAGGAATATTTCTCATAACAGCTACCTCCTGGGAAGAGCAAAACAGGTACAGGAGTATAAAGGGTACTAGGTGTGTTTTGCAACGTGCAATAAGTGTACATTGTTGCAAAATAATAGCTAATGGATATAGAAAGAAAAAATTGACAACTTCATCTTTTGTGTAAAGTGTCATCACAAGGGCAGATGGAAAATTATTTGATGTGAAAAAGAAGTAGAAAGCTTAGGGGGTGGCTAGGATGCATAGAAGTTACTCAAAAAAAAGATCTCAGCTTTACTAATGCTCATGTTCAAGAATTTCAGTGTTTTCTGTGCATACATTCTTCTTGTTATCTATTCACTGATGAAGGGAGAGGTCTAGTTTAGATTGTGAAGAGCTTGAACATTGTGCAACCTTCTCGTGAGAAGGGGCAGTACTTTTACTTATTAAGCAACCCTTCTGCATTGGTTCTGTTTTTCATCTCTTTATCACGTGCCAACAGTGGTGAAGAGCTTTTCTCGTGCTAGATAACACCAGTAAAATAGTGGTCGTCCAGCTGGCTTTGCCAAGGTATTAGCAATGGTTTACAGGCAAAGAGAAATCAATTAGGTTGGTTATCAGTGAATTCCAACACATGATTTCATTATAAATCAAGGAGAGTTTATGTTTTTAAAAAAAAAAAAAAGTACATCCTTTTCTTGGAAGGAAAGGAGAACTGTAGTCATTGCCAGGAAATAAAAAACAAAATCTTGACAGTCAACTCTTTGATGCTACCAAGAGATGGAAACAAGACCTTACACGAGATGCTTTTCTTACAAAATTTGTCTTAACAGTTATGCTGTTCATAGCAAAGCAAAGAATAAACCATGTCCTTGTTTAGAAGACTGAGACAGTACTTTCTCCTAAAAAGACCTAATTAATCTATATACAGTGTTGAAGCATTGACTACAGCAGAGAATCACAATACAGTTCGATAGAAGCTGAAAATTATTCCCCAGTAGCTGTTACCTAGTATTTTCCCTAAATTTCTCCACAGGAAATTTTGGTGTGTGGTCATTCTTTGGAGGTGAATGTGACAACAAACCTGGACTTCTTCCTCAGTGTGGCTCAAGTACAACTTCTTCAGCAGCTGGTACAAGCCAATATGGTTGGACTGGAACCTTCCAGTAGCACCACTGAGGTGGGTTTTCCCCTGGTTTGCAGCTGTGTTTTTTAGAGTACAGTAACTCTGATCAGGTGTTTGCGTCATCTAGACAAAATTATACAGGTGAATGAAGTATGTGTATTATTATTGCTTTTTTGGTCAGCTTTAAAATGCATTCTAATTTTGTTCTAGCAATAGGATGTGTTATTTTAACAAGAATATTATTCAGTAAGGAGAATTATCTTATGTAAACAATGAAGGAAATCAATTTTGAAGTAGTTTTTTGAGGTGGTTTGGCTTTTAATTTTAACTTTTATTGAAGCTTTGGCATTTTCTTCTGAGTTCACATACTACACTGTGTGCTTCACTAAAGCCAGTAAACTATAAAATTTTCACTGTGTGTGGTAACCACTACTCGCATTAACTGTCTTCACTCAGGTCCCTCAGATTCAGTGTACCTCTGAATATTCTCATACTTCTTCAGTAAGAATGGTGATGGGTACATCATGAAAGGTCCTTCATCTTCACAACAACTAATGTTTTCTTTTTTTCTGGAATTTTGCAGTGTTCAGCTACTATCTCTTGAATTTGTCATTTTTCTTTATTTCTGGAAGTTGATACCTCAGTTTGCATTAAAGGCCAATCACTAGCTGTGACAGTCTTCTAAGTTTAAATTATTAAACTTCTGGGCTGATACAAAAAAAAAGTGAGGAGAGAAGAAAGTTAGAACATTGCCAAAAGAGAAAATATGTATTTCTTATCTTCAAAACCAGGAATCTAGTCAGGCTGACAGCATCTTTTAAAGACAGTAGAAGTTGATATGTGACAAAGCACAAATTCCACTGGAGTGGTTGTTGGATTCATTGAGAAATCTTCACAAATAAGAACAAGAGTTAGGGAGAGAGTTAAAGAACAAGGCCTAATCAACTCTTCCTTTCCAAGAATGTAGCTAATGGGAGAGCTGAAGAAACTTTTCTCCTTCCTTTTCTGAATCTCACAGATTCAGCATGTGTGTGAGTCTTGGTGGAAGCGGGGAATGCTCTAGAGCAGCCAAACTCTCTCCTCACCCTGTGAAAACCCCAGAAATTGTTTGTATCCTGTGAATCTAGGCATCACATTATCCGCCCCCGCCCCCCCCCCCTTATCCCTTCCCAAGGATAGAGGGAAATAAGGGCATTGTTTCATTACTGTGTCGAAACATGAAAGATGTAGAAAAGAAGTGCAGTGTATCTTTCTTTTCCTTGGATAGTTTGCAGACATGGGGCCTTTTTTGGAGATGTAAATATATATGGGAATATCTTCAATAAATAATCTGTGGAGCACTGTTTTCCCATTGTCAGTGGAATGGATAGAATCAAAATATTTGAATGGGTGCCAAGAATTTTAATTTTGAGTTGGCGCTGTGCAGAAGTGCTGCATGAATGATGTGGACTGTACAAACTTAAAAGCAATTTACTACATAATTTCAGAAAGGTTTTTGTTGACTACATCCCAAGATACCTATTTGTTCTTCACTGATACCTCCCTTGCGTTATTGAGGTCTCCTATAATGAGTAATGGGAGTATTTCTGATTCAAGGTGGTGTTTGTCTTCTGTTTAATAAGTTGTAGAACTATATCTTGATTCACTGTACTGAAAAGGTGAGATCCAATAGTTGATTACTTTTTGTCCAGTTCTTTCTTCAGTGTTCTGTAGTCTCATTTGCCTATATGAAGCTACCCCATCCTCTAATGTATGCACATTTATTATCCTCATCATTCTCCTTTAGTCAGCAGAGAGAAACATAATACTGTATACTGGTATGCTGCTGTTTTCATCTCAATGAATGAAGTCTGGAGCCTGCACATGGCTATTCGTACTTCACACTTGCTAATTATTTCATTGCAAGAATCAAAACATAATTTAGGTTGCAAGACGTATCTGGAGACCATTCTTTTGCTCAAAAGAACACTCATATCAAAGCTAGATCAGGGTTTTCAGCGCATTGTTCAGTCAAATATTTATCTCCAAGGAAGGAGGTTGCACTGCCCCTCTGGGTAATTGTTCTGTGCTTAACTATGCTCATTCTGGCAAGTTTTTGTCTTTAAACTCATTCAGAATTTTGCTCGATACAACTTTTAACTGTTGCCTCTCAGCATTTCACTGTACATCTCCAAGAACAGTCTGACTTCATCTTCTCCATAACCCTGCTTTAACTAACTGGAAACAGTCATTTGATACCCCACCACCATGCTTAGACTTCTCTTTTTCCATCTGAACAAACCTAGCTCTCTCACCCTCTCCTCATAAATCCTGTGCTTTAACTTGTTAACCCTCCTGATGATACTCTGCCCAGGTGAGTTTCTCAATCTTTTTTCTTCTATTAGCTCAAAGCTGGAGACAATACTTGCAATAAAAGGAAATAATCTCACCTCTGATCTGCTGGCTATGCTCTTGTTAATGCTGCCAAGTAGTGCTTAGCCTTCAACACTACAGGGGCATGCTGCTGTAACATGTTCAGTTTGTTGTCCACCATGACCCTTGGGTTCTTTTCTGCAAAGCTGTTCTGTAGCAATTGGCCTCCAGCCTGTATTTAGTTTGGGATTTTTCCTTCTCAGGTGCAGGACTTTGCGTTTACCTTTGACTTTCATGAGGTTTCTGTTAAACCATTTCTCCATTTTGTCAATGTCCCTCTGACTGGCAGCCCCACCACTCAGTGTATCAACAACTTCCCCCAGTTTGGTGTCATCTGTGAACTTTCTTTGGGTATCGTAGAATGGTTAGAATTGGAAGGGACCTTGAAGATCATCTAGTTCCAACCCCCCTGCCGTGGGCAGGGACACCTCCCACTAGACCAGGTNNTGTTCCAGTGTCTCACCACTGTATGTTTTTTATCATTGCCAAGGTCTTTAAAAAAGACATTAAACATCATCAAACCTTGAGGAATGTCACTCTGTAACTAGAGTTCAGCTACGCTTTGGAACAGTGGCCATTACTGTCTGATTTTAGTGGTCCAGTGTGGTTTTTTTACCCACCTTGTAGTCCACCCATTCAGCTCACACTTGGATCCAAGAGTTTGGATAAAAGTCTACTGTGGAAGACTGTCCAAACTTTGCTAAGGTCAAAGCAAACAACATCCAGTACTGTATCCACAGAATCAATCATTTCATCATAGGAGGCAATCAGGTTGTGGTGAGGCGTGATTTACCTTTTGGTAGGTATGTGTTGTTTGTTCCTAAAAACTTTTTTGCCCCTCAACTGCCTGGAATTGGCTTCTCTGAAAATGTGTTCTGTCACCTTCCCAGGGTCTACAGTAAGGCTGACTTATCAAGTAGGTTCCCTGGATCCACCTCCTTGCTCTTTTTGAAGATGGGCATGACATTTACTATTTTGAATGAGCAACCACACAATAAACATAAGTATGTAAAAATGATGCACACAGGTATTCTCTGAACAGGAGAGGGGATAAAGGAATGCCTTGAATTTCTTGAGATAACTGACCATAACTTAAATTTGTTTTATTGATTGTCTTTTTTTCTACTAGAGTATTTAAAAGATTGAGATACATTCTTGTCAAAGATTTTGTTGAGTATCTGTCAAAAAGTGTATTTCAATGCTGAAAAATGAACTGTAATAGAAGCTGTAGGATTCAAGAGTTACCTAAAAGTAGGACAAGAACAAGAATGGTAAATTCTTCAAGTTTTCTTCTGTGTTGGTGCCACTTTAAAGACACTGCAGATGAACTATTGGAAGAACTCATAGAAATGCATTTGAATTTTTACAGATGTGACCAGGACTACTGAAAGTTGAAAAAAGTTTCTTGTTTCTGAAGGTGTCGCCTGATTGAAAATTCTTCATTGCTAGTAGGCATTTAGTCTTTTTAAAGAAAAAACAATCCAGCATATAGCATACACGGACTCATTGTTCAGATTTAGTGAAAAGGTTTAGGGGAATTTAAGGTTTGAAAGGACTTTTGAGCACCATGGTTGGGAGACAAAAGGCAAGTTAGATGGGAACTCAGATTGTGAACGGAATTTTATATGACAGTGACTTAAGGCAATGAGTGTATTTGCTTGACTTTCCTTTAGGCTCTCCCATTATTACTAATTAAGATAATCTCGGTTGTGTATCTTTCCTGCAGGCAAGCTGTTCGACCACATTTAAAGATGTTTAACCTGTTTTCAGGAAGCCATTTTTACAGTATGAGGTCTTATTTAAAGGAAAAATCAGTAGTGATGAATTGGATATTGATTTCATTGCATTTGTTTCCCGTTAGCATCTGTTCAAACACAGTTATGCATATGTGTATAGTTACGGTAGATTTCCTTTTTAGCATACAAAGCTTAAGGTAGGATAAAATTGTGGAATAATTCAGGTTGGAAGGGACCTACAGACTTCATATAGTCCAGGCCCCTGCTCACAGGGTTGCTCTAGGGCTTCAATCAAGTCTTGAATACCTCCAAAGATAGAAATGACACAAGCTGTGTGAGCAGCCTAGTTGACCACCCAAATGGTTAAAGAAAATAATTTAAAAATCCTAATATCTAAGTGGAGTTTCTTGTGTTCCCACTTGTGTCCATTGCTTCTCATCTTATCGCGGGGCACCTCTGAGAAGAGTCTGGCACCGTTTGCTCTATGGACTGCAATCAGGTAGTTGTACACATAACCATGGATGCCATCTGATTAAACTTTTTGCCGCCTTCTGATATTGCTGTCTTGATTTTGCAACCATCTGGGTTACCCTCTGTTGAACTCAGTTGATATTTTTCTTGTACTGCGAGGACCAAAACTGGACACAGTATTCCAGATGTGATCTCACGAGTGCTGAGTAAAGGGCAGTAATCGCTTCCGTCAATCTACTGACCACGCTTCTGCCAATACAGTCCAAAATGCTAGTGGCCACTTTTGCTGCCCAGAAACATCACTGGCTCATGTCCATCAGGACTGCTTTGCAACCAGCTTGTATCATTGCTGAGGTTCTTCCTTCCCACACATTTCTCCTTGTTTAACATCCTAACGCTCTTATTTGGCTCATTCATCTACCCTGTCTAGGTCCCTGGGGATAGCAGCCCTGCACTTGCACGTGTTCACTGCTTCCCATTAATCAGTACATCAGTACTTAGTCATTCAACTAATTTTTTATTCATCTGGTAATTCACCTGTTCAAAGTGTAATATCCAAACTTAGATACAAGAATATTGGGGAAGTGTTAAAAGCCTGGACAAAATTGAGGTGAATGACATCCACTGCTCCACCCTGTCCACAGATCCAGCCATTGTATCTGTCAGGTAATCTGATAGGTTATCTGCTTTGTGGATTCTGAGGAAGGGCAAAGCCAGTCAGTCAGAAGCTTTGCTTTGTTCCCCTTGGCTTAGTCAGTTAGCTGTGTTCATCGTGTTTGATACTTAGCAATACTTTGCAATTTTTCAGAGCCAATAGTTTCTCCTGCTTGCGGTAAATGTCCGAGTAAAAATTATGAATATATAAAGCTTGTGTCTTTTTCTGCTTCTGTCTAGCACTCTTTCTGTAGGCCTCCATGCTGATGCTTTCTCCAGCAAGGTGAGCACTTAAGGGTGCCAGCTATGTGGGCTGATGACAGCTCTTCCAGCAAGCAGCCCTTTGAAGCTAACCAGTATTCCACAGAAAGACAACAAAATATTTGGGGATTCTGGGTATGATTTATGGCGCGGGGGGTGGGTCATAAGAGTCAAATGCATACACCTTGGCTGCAAGATGAATGTTTTGGAGCTGTGAAGCCACAAATATTTGAGAAGTGCAAACATCAAGGCCGAAGTAGAATCATCTAGAGTTGTACAAAGAATTATAGAGATATACAAGGAGTTATGTAATTAAAAATGAAAGGAACCATTATTCAAGTTTGGATGTTAGGAAAAATCTGATTTGGTGTAGAAAGCTGTGAAGGGACATGAGAAAAAGACGTTGAGCTGGGGTCTTTTCACTGATTTTTT
>RSEF01000002.1:140497992-140533457 GCA_003993805.1 Himantopus leucocephalus
CTTTTCTTCTACCTGGCCATTTCAGAGAACTGTATGTAATAAGGTTAAGAACTTGGTTTTAGGTGAAAGTAATCGACTTGGAGGCCATCTTTTTGTACTCCTTTTATGTTTGGGGTTTTTTTTCCTGCTTGCATCACTTTACATTTACTTATATTATATTGTATTTAATCTGCTATTTTATTGCCCTGTCATTCAGCATTCTAGGGTCTTCAGTTCTTCACAGTTGGCCCCTGAATAAGTTAATATACTTAGAAAAATCTCTCACTGTGTTCTTCATTCCCTTTTCCATTTATGAATATATTGAATGTGATCAGCCCCGGCAAAGATCACAATGAGAGTACACTGATAACCACTAATCATTAAATTGGCCTTGTACTCTTACTCTTAATTGATTCATCTAGACTAATTGATCAGTTATTTATCTAGGTGAGGACATTGTTCCTTATCCCATGGAAACTTAGTTGACTAGACACACACACTGAATTGAGCTCTTGTTCCCAGCTAGCATGTTGCTTATTAATAGTGGGAATCTTTTATCTCCAGAACAGACTTTTTCTCTCCATTACCTCAAGCCACAATCTTACAACGTACTCTCTGTATACAGTATTCCAAGTCTCATGAGAAAACCCATCCAAATGGGGAGCAGGTTTGAAATCAGACACACTTATCTGTAGTGAGCTTGTTGCCTGATGCAGTTCTGATTTTTTCATGTGTACTGCTTTTAAGTCGCTGTCTAAAACAGCCAGAACTTAAAATAAACAACCCCAACATTTTAAAATTTCATTTGAGGTTCAACTCAGTCAGCTGACAATATGGCTATTCCTCCTCTTTNAGCAATGAGACAGCCATTCCTTTTTCCATGATGAATTTTTAGGGTTGTTTGTTTGGGGGTTTTTTTAGATTGCTCATTATTTTTGTTAGTTACAGACTTTTCAGGTTTGAGTTAAATTTGAAACATTTCTGCTGTAACTTAGAAACATGGATTTGCACTCTATGTTTTATTTGATTTATTTTGCCCTGGATAAACAGTGAGAAAATATCAATAGTTAATGAACTATCTTGTAATAATACTTCCCACAATCACAATTATCTTGTAATTACTTCTCAAGTAGTGTAATTACTTGTCAGTAATATAATTACTTGTGAGAAGAGAGCCTACTGCTGATATATTTATTCATTTGTCCCTGATGCCTCAGCTGTGAACAAACTTCGGAGAACCATCAGGTTTCTCAGCACCTTTTCTCTCTGTTGCACCTGGCTGGTGCTCATGCCTAGAAACCTTTTTCTTAGGTGTTTAACCTGCTTAGTTGAAAAGAAAGCAATCTTTTAATGGCTGAGTTGAACAGCCATTTGTGGCTCTTCAACAGCAGGAGCTGAAGAGCTTGTTTGTTCTTTATTTTTAAAGGAAAAAAATTAAGTATGCTTTATGCAAGCAAGTTTAGCACATTTAAAAATAAAATAAATAAAACAAATATGTCCATATTATTCAAAGTTGAATTCTCGCTGTTATATAATTAAAAAATTTCATTTGCCTTTTTTAATGTGTAAGTGAGGGTATGCTGAGGAAAGGGATGGAAAGTTCCAAGGGACTGGAGTTAAGCAGATTGAAAGCAGGTGGCTATCCACATTGTATCACAATTTTGGCACATCGCTCATTAAGAAAACCTATGCCACTGAAATTAATTCACGCCCAACAGATGTTTAGTACCGTAAAGGTATATGACCTGCTTGACACCAGTCACTGGAAGCAAAACATTTTTTCTTTTGATGTTTTGCATTAGGTACCATGGATATTACACATGTGTCTCACACACTGAAAATAGAACTGATTTTCTTACATAAATTTTACATAAATGCATGCTCATTCCTGCTGTTCGGCCAACATAATTAATGTTTTGTAGAGAAATATAGGGTTCTTCAAGTGTGTGGGTTCATTTAGTAGTGGACGTGGCATTGAAAAACAAAGTAATTTCTGTTTCTAAGTCAAACTGAAAAATCTTAAAACTATGTAATTAAATTTTGTCTAAATGTGCTAGTAGTAAAAACCTAGCAGTCATCTAATGGCATACAAGTAATTTATCTTTTTAAAATATCATGCTTATAGTAAATGGGGTGGGGTTTTTTTGATCCCTGCCTTTAGCCCAGTACTATATGTACATATATGAATTTGAACTGTAAAATTTCGGATTATAAATTATAATATTAATCCATACTTGATTATGATAAATTTATAGATGGGCTTTTAAACAATCAAGTAACTAAGACTGGAAATACCCTGAGTTTGCAGCTGCCAGTTTTGATGTGTTAATAAACATTTGACCTTTGGAGTCAGGGAAGCAATTGTGGTGGGTTTTTTAAGGTTTTAGACAAATAGGAAATCTGTATTTGTGCTTTTCCTCCCCCAGCCTCCTGTGGCAGCATGATGGTCTAAATCTGGAAAGGCAATAATCCACTTAGCATTCAGTCCAATACAAAAAAAAAAGCATGTTTGCATCTCATTTTTATAGGAATAAATAACTTATGGGAATGTCATTACAGGTCTGGCTGTAAGCAGTGATGTTCTTTCTCTAAAGAGAGGGGGAAGAATGCAATGGTTGCCTTTTCCCCGTATTCTTGTTGACTTGTAGCAAATGAGTACGAATCAGCAGTATTACAGTGGATAAATTTTCAGCACAAAATACTTTTAACAGTTTCTGTCTGGATCTCACTCTGGATATAAATTAACTATGTTTTAACCCTTGGTGCTATGTGCTAGGTAACTTATAAAGCATGCCTTGTACATGTTCTAAGTACTTTACAATCTTTTGTGAGAGTCAGTATATATCTAATTTGGAGTATGCTTGTCTTTAATAATAGAGACTTTGATAATCTCGCAGTGTTTGAAAACAAGACTAGAAGCTACTAGTGTAGATTATCTGAGGTTTATCTTACTCTTGATAAAGTGCACTGGTACTTGGAGTAAATGGGGAGAGAAGTTAGCTGTATTACCAATCAACTTAGGGCAATTATATTCTAGTAATGTATATTGCTATATTAATGGTATTTCTAATGTGAGTCCTCTTTGGTGCAAAGTAGGACCAACAAATTCACATTCTCCTCTCAAAAAGCATGCAAACAGAAAATTGCAAGTCTTTCTGTGCCTAATAAATTTACAAACCTAAAAAATGTAGGCCTTGTTTTTTAAAGACTCTCAGAAATATGGAAATAGAGCAGAGGTCACATCCTGAAATTATTTTTTATTATAGTCAGCAAAACTTTCCTAGTATGAGTGACCATACCATTTTTTCCTGTTTTTAAAAACATGGGTACTGCTTGATATCTGCTAGAGAGGATCTCTTGGATTCCTTTTCCATTTTACCTCTGTTTTTACAATGTGTAAACGTGAATATTGACCCTCAAATGAGTCCAGTATTAAAATATTTCTATGTCTTTACATTTATTTGCTTTTGTTACTACTAGGAATCTGTTGCAGTCAGTTCTTCAAGGCAGTCTGGAAAGCTGAGTTTATAACTTTGCTCTTTAGGCTTAAAAGGGAAGAGCTCTCTAGTTCTTCCTTACCACTGGATTGTCTGACAAAGCTAGATAACAATTTAGCACATTTTGATTTGACAGTACTCAGGAGCTTATTATGTGCTTTTTGCAAAGACATCTGAAGAGTTTGAAAAATAGGTATAATTAATGAAAGGTTACAAAACACATTTAATAGTGCAGGAAATAAAATTCCACCTTGGTCTGTAAGTATTTAGATAAAAGTAGGCTCTTTGCTGCCAGCTTCTCTCAGTAATTACAATTATAATATCTTATATAGTATGTCTGAGTTTTCCTTTAAATGTGTTTGTAACTGGGAACAGTCTGTATATGGGTCTCAAAACCCACAGACATACCTTAATCCAGTAAACTGCAATTATTCAGTTAGTAAGACTATGACTTCTCAGAAAATGTTTTTTCCTCTCAACCTGAAATCAACTAGATGGATTAATCTCTGATTCTACTGACATAAAAAAGTTATTTACTAAGGCTAGAAGACATAATACTGACAGTTGTTAGTTTTTATCAGAACATTACGTTTAGAAATAGAATTCTGTCTGTGTGCAAGTTGTAGCTGCTCTATTAGTGAAATTTAAAAAGTTGAAGTTTTGTCATTGCTGTATTTCTGGAATATAGTATTATGACTATATAAGCAAAATAATAGGGATTGTTAGACTTCTGTTTAACTTACTGATTAGCCTGCTATAATCTTCCGAGCGCCAAGAGCTGTTCTTAACTTTCTCCTTTCAACAGTTTAGCATTGCAGGTTAGAATGATACTAGATCATAGCAGCTGCCTATTCAATAAATAACCAATAATTAATTCAATAACTTAACCTGATCCACTTGCTTTTAATTTTTCCCAGGCATGGGAACATTGAATGACACTGTTTCATCGGTAGCAGTGAGTCTGACTTCATTAAGGGATTATCTAATCATCAGTTCACGTGGCTTTTGTTGGAGGCATCAAGTGGGCTTTGAAGGATTGGTAGTGATACTGGATTTGTTTGATTTTAGTCACTATTTAAGGTAGAACTAACAACTGGAATTTTTACTGATTTATGAACTTAAGTAAATTAAGATATTTAAAAAACTTTAGTAAAAACAGATAAATTGCCAAAGTGAAATTAAAAGTATTAATTGGAAAATAGATAGGGGTGCAATTTCAGACAAATAAGCGATATGATTAGCCTGAATAAGACAAGTAGTTAGTGTTAAGGGTGAAAGAAATGGTGTTAAAACTGATTTGGGCAAATAAAGAGGAAGTCCTTCGGAAAGTTGTCTAACGTTGGAAGCAAAGCTGACAGGTATGCTAGCTTTTCTATCATTAGGGGTTTTTTGATAGTTCAGAGTTTTATACAATCTTTGATTAAGGTGGCAGTGGAGATCACTGTGATTTGAATTACCACAGACTGTAAGATCTCATTTGATTAATTCATCTTTAGATGAGAGATTTCTAATTAGAGAGATTTTTAAATGATTGTCTGTTCCATAAATAATTTTTCTAAAAATGATAAAATAATTTGGTGATAGAGAATCCGCTATAGTCATAAACTTTTCCAATAAGTAATTCTTTCCCAGTTAAAAAAAAGTGCACTTTATTTCTTGTTTAAAAATAACCATCTATGACTTTAAAAATTCAATAATTGCTGTTAATGCCCAAGTGTCAGAGGTGGCGGTCTGTGTTACCTCTTTTCCTTTTTATCTGGAAACCATATTTGAAATGGCTAACTATATTTTAAAGCTGGAAGAATAAAAAGAAAATACACTGGATATATGCTGGCTTTGAATCTTATTGGAAAAAAGTTTTTCATGTGTATTGAAGGAGAAGAATGGGAAAAATCAAGGAAAAAAGCAGCATTTAAAATGTGAAAAAACTTCTCTTGCAACTATTTGACTAGAACAAATCCTGAGGATTGTTGAGCAATTATAAACATCATTAATCTTAGTTAGCAAGCTTGATTCCACTGGAAGTTCTTGGTAAACAGAAGGATTAAATAATTATCTCCTGCCTCAAAAATAAAATACATTGTGGTTCTCTGTTTTATGCTTTGGTTACATAAATATAGACAGTCATCAAAGTAGCAACCCCTTGTTTAAACTTTAAAGGCGTGATTTCCAAATGGACTATATTTGGTGGTTTATAGGGCAATGTTGTAAAGATTAGTGTAGACAAAGATAATAAAGAAGTGATGATTTATGGGTAAATTTTTTTTTCTTTAAGTGTTTTAATATTCTGTAAAGAGTTTCTTGCCAGGTCTCTAGTGCTGTGTTTTTACTTATTATAAGCCCTAGCTTTATAGTCTTTTATAAATTCATCTTTGATGTACAGTAGACCTATTGTACTGACTTCTTTATAAAGTATAGTCTATTATTGCAAAGAATATTGCTTTGATCTGCTTGACAGGTTTAAAGTATGGACACATATGTGGTGTTTGATAAATTACCTGAGGGGCAAAGAATATTGCTGCCTTTTCATAATTATTCACTTTTTTTAGAATTAATATATGCCAAATTCTTACAAGAAGAAGATATAATACCTGCACATGGAGAACAGAAACAGAAGTGCTAGGAAAAGAAATACAAATAGAAGAGAGAAGTGCAGTTAATATCCTGATTTTGTTTGGTGATGCACCTAAGATTATAGGTGTAATGTTAATAAAAGGACCATATTTCCTCATTCTTAAAAGAATTTTTAATATTCTGCTAGAAGTCTTTCCAATATAAATGATAACTAGTTTTACTGCTGATCAGTGATAGAACAGGTGAGTTCTCAAGGAGTTTATTTCTTAGTCTGGCAAATCCATTTCCTGGTGTCCATCACTTACCACCTGGAGATTTTTGGCAAGAGAGCATCTATTTGTCATACTAGCATTTAGAAGTGAAAAATACAAGAACTCCTCTTTGAAAAAGAAATGAAATACAAACCAACACTCATCTTGGTCTGCTGCTGTCTATGTAGGCATGCATGGATAACGTTTCTTACTGCAAGTCGGTAAATCTTGTACTTCTCAATCAAATATGGCCATTGAGATCATTACCAACTATTTTTTGTACAAAGTACTCCTCCATAAGCTTCAGAGTAAGGCTAGACTTTGGGAAAATACTGATTTCTAAATAAATAATAATTTTGCTTAAATTTACCCTAAAAGATGTTCCTGTCTAATAACTATCCACATTGGAGATAATTATGAATATGAAGTGCAGTTGTTTTGTGTCTTCACTGAAGAACTTAAAAGGTTCTTTCAAATGCTTACTTTTTCTTCACAAAATCTCGGTGAGGATTGTGGCTTTAGGAGAGAAATCAGTTACACTAGTGAAGACAAGATGCTTGCTTTTAAAATTCAAGGCAAGTTAAATATCTGAAGTATTTTCCAGAGGATGTCACTGAAAGCCCTCACCCGTTTTCTGTCTCCTGCTGGTGTATTTCTCCCTATTCCCTCCATCCCTATTTGTCAGGTTACATGGTCTTGTTTATTTTTTGTTAGTGCAAATGCACACTTCAGCAGGCTACAAGTCCATACCTATCCCATACAATCTGAAATTTAAATAGGTAGCTAATATAGTCATAAAAACCAGCATAAGCTATTTCTTGAAAGAATCATAGCCAAATTCATCATCTTTTGCATCCATCATTCTTTTCTTATTTACAAGTTCTTAATTGCAGTGATGAATGCAGCAGTCAACAATCAGTTTTTGCAAATACGGAAATATTCGCTCACAGTAGAAGTAGAAACCAAAAAATTGCCCCTGTTTTGGATCCTGCTCAGACCTCCCCTGCCACTTGCTGGCATTCTATTATTTCTGCCTGAGCAATGAACAAAGCTTCCAAAATTCTTCAATGTACTTACTGTTATTGTATCTATGTGTTGCTAGCTGTTAGAATACCATAGATCCTGGACAAATTTAATGCTTAAAAAATTATTTCTTCCCCCAAAACACGTGAAAAAAATCTTCTTGTTGAAGTTGAGGAGAAACTGTATTTAACAATTGAGATGGTGAAGGATGGACTCAGATGTACTGCTAAACGGTCACATGAAGAATGGGACCAAAGTGTCTGGTTGGAATTTATATTCACAACTGATACGTATTTCAAGCATGATTTGCAGTCAGAGCGAATAGCCGATGGACACAAGCTGTCATTCACCTGGGGGCAGTGTTGAGCAAAAAGCGGGGAGGGGGGGAAACCTTGTGTGGGGAGATCTTTTTTCTTTCAGAAATTCAAGGCACGACTTGCTAATGTTTTCTGCTTTTGTAATACCTCCTTTTAGGTATTTGACTTTTGAGCACTCTGTCTAGGCTACCCAAGCACTGGCCTCAGCAGTGTTCGTCAGGCTGCCAGATGATATTTTGCTTCTAGACCTGGCTCTTGGCCAGTCGCTTTGTATAAACCCCACCAGCAGATGTGACATGTTCCATCAGGCTAACCCCCACGTTCTGATAAGTTGCAAAGACAACCCACCAGCTTCCTGAATAAATGATATTAGTACTGGAGCGGGGCGGAAGAAGCAAAAGTTGTTTCAACTTTGGCATTTTGTTCTTATACCACAAAAATTATTTTTGGAGTCTAACTGCTGTAAAGATTGGATATTTCACAGTGAGCAGAATGTTACTTGTAATCATTCCAATAATGGGGAAGGCTGGGGGAAGTATGGCTCCTCTCTGTTCAGATACCCTAACAAAATCAGCAAAAGCTTCAGTGAGTAATAGGCAACACACTAATTACGGTGAACTAATTGTTAACTGAGAGGTCTCCAAAAGGGAGAAGGCATAGAAAACTCCTCTGTCGCAGCTGATTCCTCTCCAGCCTGGTTGAATCAAACTATATACCGATTTGTCACATTAGAGGCATTGCAGTAATATCTGCAGAAGATACAAGTCATTCTCTATCACTGCAGATTAGGCTTAAGAAAGCATTTCTGATAAGTTATAATACCCTGTCACACGCTGGCTCAGGAAGTCTGGAAGAGTATTCTGAAAAAGTATTTCTCTATGCTTGCTTTATACTTTTTTCCCTAAGCATCCACTTATGGCTGCTGTCAGAGAACAGGAGTCTAGAAGGACCTTTGGTCTGACCCAGTAGGACCGTTCTTATGTTCTCTTGTAGTTTATTTCTGCTTATGGCAATCTTCACTGTAAGATAAAGAACATGATCAGCAGGAGGTATGTACAAAAGTGCTATTACAATTGTGTCACACATAAAATTTGAAGGAATGATAGCTAATGGAGTTTATAGCGTTCTTTCTTGCCTATGGTACTTTAACAGAGCAAGCTCTCAAGAGCAATTTAATTAAACTTTAGTCAAGGTTATCAATGTATTACTTCTGTGGAGAATGAAAAAAAAATCACATAGTACCTTATTTTTTGTTGAAAACAAATATAACTTTGTTTTCCATTTGTATTTTGTTTAAAAATAATAACAATCAGAAAACTGGTAAAACAAGTTCCAGATAATACTACTTAAGAAGCCAGACAGCCAAAGTGTGAAGTGGCAGATGCACATGTTGCACAGATGTTGTGTTGACTGGTTAGTATCCTTATGGAAAGCTTGTATAATTGGAAGTATTTTTAATATGTTGAAACTTTGAGAAGTTGGCGTCCTCATTTACAAGTTTCTTTTGAAGAAGCTGTTTATCTTTTTGTCTTTTGATTCCTGAAGTCTAAGGTAATCAGTGTTAAGAGAGCCAAAACAGTCTTGGTTTCTGTATTTTATATAGATCAGATGAACTTAGGTATGTCTTGATATCAGAAAGTGTGTTGGCACATAAAAAAGGTAATGTTGTATGAAGGTAGCTTCCTGAGGGTTTAAAGACTTTTTTTCATTACGCGTTTGAAATTTGTTGCAATGACTAGAAGCAGAGCAAATATAGTGTATGGTAACAGTAATGTCCCAGAAACAGTAGGTATTGAAATGTGAACCAATAAAATACTTCTCAGAGAATTCTGTCTTTCTTGTAGTTTGCACAATTACTGATCAGATCTTGCATATCTGCTCAAGTTTGTCCCATGTTTTAGAACTTCAAATTTTCATTTCAGTGAATAGCAGATCACACAGCATGTAGTACCATATCTTTGATATCCTGGGCTATGAGATGCTTTCTGGTGAGCTAGCACTACAGTAACTGGAGAATCACAAATTTATTGCAGCTGGTTAATATGTTTAATAAAATGGTTAGCAGCAAGCTCATTACCTGGGATGCGTGGACTGCATTTTTGCATGAAAAATCAGTAAATGTAGCTTGCTCGCTCTTTCTTTTCATAATTGTACGTTTAAATGCAGAAGGTATTATAAAACTTAGAATTACCTTACAAAGTGTAAAGTTTAAGCTAGCAGCCCTAAGAAACAAGGTAAAGAGAAAGTAACAAAACTTGGATTACTTAGATCTGTAGCAGTTAGAGGTTCTCAAGCAGCTTGACAAGGGTTAGCTTAAAATTAGGCTTGGTTATTCTCAGTGTGATTACTTTATGGCTTTGGAAATAAAAGGATTATTTCCAGAGAAACATTTTCTCAGATGAGAAAGATTGCAGAAAGTTGTAGTTCTAAGCATACACCACAACTAGATCTCAAAGAAGCTCTAATTTTTGTCACTGGAGTTAAGAGATGTCTTACGCTTCCGTTCCTGTATAGTGAGGCCACTTCTGTGTGCTTTAAATCCAGCGTGTGCCTTGTACATCCCACATGAATTTGTGAAGGACAATCACTTCCATAACCTGGAAGCTGACTAAGTTTTGATAGGGAGGAATGGCATTTCATATCCATCTGATTAATGTCCTTAGTATGTGAAAAAGGAAAAATGAAGAACCGGGAAACAAAGGAAAACCAGCTTTGCTGTAAATGTATGAGATCTTTAGCTTCTGCCCTAGAATTACTAGAAAAAAAAGGATGTTCCAAACTGATTCTTGCAACCAAAATGGCTGTATTGAAGAGATCTTCATGCTCGGATTCTGCAAATAGAAAAGTGGAAAAGTAAGGTTTATGGTCTCTCTTTGAGTTACAAAACTAAGAGAATCTGTATTTTACAATGAAGAGTCTGTTCTGACTTACGTAGTTCAGATAGATAAATAAACAGATGAAATAAGATAGATATTAAGCTTACAATGTAAAGAATTCTCAGTATAGTAAAACCGAACATGAAACTGTAGATTCAAAGTGTATTTCCTTTTTGTTAGGAAGAAACTGATTTTTCCTACTAGTTTTTAATGTCCACAAGCACACAAACTACGTTGAAAACAAGTGGGAAGTTGTATCCTATAGCCGTTTAAACACTGCTTGATTCAGAACCAATTTCTCTGACATTTTTCTTAATGTTTTCTGTGACCACTTAAAGTAAGGTGGTAAGATGTTCCTGCATATCAAGATTTCACATAAAATATAGCTGGGGAGGAATTTACCCAAAATAATAATCTGCAAAAAAGTTTGTGAATTATAGGCATGCTTCCAAATCTTCATTGCGTGGACACTCCAAAGAATATTGTTTGAACATCAAAAGATATTTTGTATTGTTAATGAAGGGAGAAATTCAGGTATTTCATCAGAATATTGTGAAGCTTCATATCAATAGTGTTTAAAGACTTCCTGCTTTCTTAAAGCATAATGAAACTGCCATGCTGGAATATAGCTAATGGGAAAATACCTCATGGGGACTGTTGTTCCTTTCTGGAAAAAAGAAATTATAACAGCAAAATAAAAAACTTACAATAAGGAAGAAACAAACAAAACCAAAACAAAACAAAAAACCCAAAGTATTGATTTTCCTCTGCGTTCACATCAATAGTAATTAATCTCTCGGGGTTTGGGTTTTTTTCTTTTCTCTTTTGGCATTTTTCTAAGTGTTTTAAGATGGAGCCTCATAAGACAGAACAACTTTTACCTGAGTTCTAAGTGCAAGTTAGGGTTCAGTCCACTTCCCTCTCCCCCTCCAGCCCCTGAGCCTAGAGTACTTGATTATCTGAACCAGACCTTTTTGTCTTTGCTCTGTGAATTACGTTTCTTTTGTCTCATACTATCCTTAGAGGAATAGTCTAAAAGATGTAAGTGTTCTGTCCAATCTCTTAATTACATACTCTGCCTAGCAATATTTTGAACATAACTTGCAAATATTATTTTTATCAGCAACTTAAATATTATTGTATTTTCTTATCAAAATAAAATGTTTTAATGACTAAATGGTTAATTTAAAACTTTGCCATTTCAGATGATTTAATGTATTAACCAAAAAATCTGAAGTATTCGGTACAGAGATAATAAAAATATTGTTATGAAATAGGTCCAAAATTCAAACTGTTCTTTAAATTGTAGAACGCATGCAAGAAATTCTATTGGTTCTTTTTGAAAAAAAAAAAAGCATTAGAAAAACAGAAACTGTGTAAGAATTATTATAGTTATGCCATAATAGCAAATATAGTTGGTTGCTGAAATGTAGACAGGACAAAATCAATAAAGACAACACAGTGGCTCAAGCTCACCCTAAACAGAAGTATGAGAGAACACGTGCTTGGACTTTCTCACACTGTGGACGTTGAATGTGTCATAGTGATGATTTGCTTAATCGTCTGATGAGGAGCCGAAAGTTTGAGTGTTAGGTCACACGATGTATGACTGAGGGTTCTGCATTCTTTGATCTTGACTAATCTTCTCCTTTGAGTCATCTAACGCTTGTATACAGTAGAGTTTGATGCTGTGGCAACATTACCTTTAGACAGCACCAGTTACAGTTTCTTCCCGTATGGAAGATCACCTGCTTGGTAGTGCGGAAAACTTGATTCTTGACAGTAATTATAAACAGATGGATTCTGTAATTCTCATCATTTTAAAGTGAAATAATATGTTTTTTCTTAAAGGGAAAGCTGAGGAATAAAAGCAGAAAGGATAGTTGAAGCCAGTAAAGAGTTAATTGAAGTTATATAGTCAGTGGGCAGTGAGCAGTTTTGATTTTGAACTTCCCTGTTTTCTTTGCAGGAAGGATCCTCACTTTTTTCTGGCATTCCCTCATGAGAAAGTCTTTTTCGGGCATTTTAACCTATTTTTAGAAGTAAATAAAACTAGTAAGATCACTCTGTATGTCAGTCTTTCTCAAATAATATGTAATATTTTGTGTTCTCAGCCAAATTAAAAGGCAAAATAGAAGTCTCAATTAACTTTTTATCTGTTTTGTAAAAGTCAGGAAATGGATGGTGAGAAACCAAAACAGGTGTTGCCACTGAGGGAAAGCCGGTATTCAGGAGCTGGCAGTAGACACTGTTTGGCCACTTGTGTGGCTTGTACGGACTGGGTGGTCAACGAGGGATAAATATGCTGCTTAATTGATTTTCTTAAGGCCACAATTTCACTTTAGTACTACCCTGTCGCTTAAGCATTGAGGCATAATTTTTCAGAGTGCACTTAGCTGCCTTTCTACTTTTTCAGCTTTCCTGGCCAGCTGTAGCCTATTTTCAAATTCAGGTAGTGCTGCATCATCTGACACTGCCTAGTAGAATGATGCATCTTCTAACTCATGCCAGAGATTTTGCCAGGAAGCAAATATGGGTATTTTCTCAAAAACTCTTTTACCTGTTCTAGCAGATAGTCAAGACCTTTTCATACTGTTCTAAGACAAGAATACTCATATGAATAAATTTTTTTTTTATTGGTAGTGAGTTTAAACATAAAAAGAGAATAGCCTTCTATGTATATAAAATCAAATGGATGCAAAGATGTTCAAGAGGTCCAGGTTATTTTATTGGACAGAGTTAAGTGGTGTTTACTGTTTCCTCTCAAATGAATTTGCATGAGTCTGAGCTGCAATAGTATCCTTGGGCTATTTACAACCAGTTGTATGCTAAGCAGGTTTAGCTATATCCGTATTATAGTTTAATAATTTTCATAATGTTTTAAACAAAAAAATCCAATCTGTTGTCAGAATTCTTTATTCATTAGACCTTAGTAAAAGAACGGCATCTGAATCAGTCTTATCTAAATCTGAAAATCTGTGTTCTGCAGCACAGATCTGAAGATGTATGTAAAAAGCACATTTGAGACGTATGTGTGCATAAAATGATGAACAAAATTTGCACCATGTATAACTTCATTTTCTTAATATAGGTTGTTCTACAGATTAATCTTATCCACTTAGGTAGTAAGTAGACTTACTGGATTTAATCCTTCAAGGGGTATGAGAGTTTTTTTATGACAAGAAAGATTCTAATAATATTAAAATCCAAATATCTTGATGTCTAACAAATGCTTTATTTCCCTTGAGGTAGAAAAATTACTGCCCTCATAGTTTTTTTCCTTGTGGTTGCCTATAGTTTGATATGGTGTGCAATAAGTTAAAATTAATCTTTGTTTGCTAAAGTCTAATAGAGTGCAATACAGTAGACTCTTATTTTACATTATAGGCGGGACACTATTCTAGCAATGCTGAAATTGTACCTCACACAGAGTATTCACACGTGAATGAAAGTCACAGGCCAAAGAAAAACAAATCTTGAAAATCTGTAAATAATGGTCTTGCTGCATAAAGAGAGTTTCTGACTCTGGTGAATCGGAAATGGGTTTTCATTTCAATTGAGAAAAACTTGGTGAGGACTCCTCCCTTTCTTGGGAAGGCAAAAAAGTAGACGTTAAGTTTTTTTGCATTAGATTCTTGCTTTACGATTTCCATTGAGCCAAGCTGTCTTCATTTCTTTGACATGTTGACATGTTAGTAGTTCAGATGAAGACAAATAGACTATTTGTATTATTTTGGACAAATAGACTATGTATTATTTTGGTTTGTCTGGTGGTCTGGACATTTGTTTCTGTGGAGTCTTGCTTTTAATGCAGTACTTAAAATTTGTGAAATGGCTAGATCTTTTGAAATATAAATGACATTAATCGTCTTCTGATTGTTTTTACCATCGGGCTATTCTGTTCGTACAAGAGTAAACTTAAAGCTTGATAGCATCAGAGAGAGTGCCAAAAAGTGTAACTTCTTGAGCGTGCCAATAAAAACCCTTAGCTGGAATAGCTGAATAATACTTTCATCATTTTCCTGGTAGTTTTACCAGTACTTGGATTCCCACATAGCCACTTGTTGGATGTTTTCCTGAAAATAAAGTGATCTTTGGTTAGTTCAAGGACACTATCAAAATAAATTCCTTGCCAGTATCTTGAGTCATCGCCATACCGTGTTTCCATTGTTAGGAAGCTTGGTCTCATCATTTGATTTTGTTGCCAAAATCAGCAGGGAGATATCCTTTTGAAGAGCTGTGCAGTACTTTTTGATACTTCCTATGAGCAAACATTTTCATTCCAGTAGAAACCTAGATGCAATTCTTGTATTGGGAAAATGGCTGTGACTTTACTAAAACTCTTCAAAGCAGAAATCTTCCTTCTCAATGAAGCAAAAAAGAGGTGAGGGACCAAAGCAAATTCACACTGAAATAGGAAACCTTAAGAGAAAGGGTCCAGTTTACAGATATGACGGCAAAACACATGAGGATTACTGAAAAGGGCATATGTGTATGTGTGGATGTGCACGCATACACAGAGGTTTCACACAGTGAAAACCTCTCATGACAAACGCTTTGAGTTGTGCATCAACCTGGAATTCGTAGACATTCACAATTTAGTTTTGCTCTTCAAATCTAAGCATTTTTTAGCATATTTTAAATTGCTTTGGAGAGTTTCATTCATGCCCCCACAATGCTGCACAAGTTGCATCCACAGTCACACCATAAAAATTTTGAGATGGCTGAATTTAAACTAGGTATTTTGAATGGAAGAATGTAGTTTGAACTTTACACTTCAATTGAAGTTTGCAAAAATAGACAATGATTCTCTGATATTAATGTCCTCACGATGATCAGCAACATTAATTTCCAAGATTATGTGGGCTTCTGAGCCTCTCTGAATCCCAACAATTTATTTTTGTTCTATGCTTGCAGGAAAGTTCAATTGTCTCAGTAATAATAATTTTCCACTTGTCTTGAATGTTTGAATGCTGCACTGCACTTCTGTCGAATGGAGCAGAGTGTTTCTTCCTGGACACACAGTGTTCAGACTGGAAGGATAATAAAGAGCCTAGCTGTATTTCATTTATTTCCAATATGTTCGACGCATTCTGCTATCTACCACAAAAGCCAATATAGTAAAACTACAGTGAACTGCATTTTAGTACAGTGTCACCCTTTGGTGACAAGGCCCACAAAGTACATGCGTAGGTTCTGTGGCTTCGATAAGTATGATAAAATCCGGTACTGTTTGAATTCCCATATAGATCGTAGAGGTAGTTGTCACACTAACTTACGTTGCAGAGTGTTTCTGATGGGTATGAAGGAGATTAAAGAGCAGGACAATACTTCTTTTTTTGCAGCTAGCTTCACTCTGATTGAGTTACTGGTTGCTATATCAGACAGTGAAATCATAGATTATGATTGTGATAAGACACTGATATGAGTCATGCACATGATATTAATAACATTTACTGGATCAAATTCAGGTTTGCAGCCATTTCCAATTACTTTGAACTTATTTCTGCGGATAATTGGCCACCAGTACCTATGTAGAGAGAAGAAATTGTAAAGTCCTCAGTTGTTTATACATAGTATGCAACTTCGGTGTTTCTGCTACGGTAGTTAAGGGGTTTACTTAACATATTAGCAATTTTTTTCTCAGTGCATGTTTCTGGGGTGTGTTTCCAACTCTTTTCATTTCACTGACACTGTACCTTCCCTCCAAATTACCTGTGACTCATGGCATGAATCAAGCCTGAAAGCTTCATTCTTGACTCCTCCTAAGTAAAGATTTCCACTAATTTTAACTTTCTCCATCAAAGCACAGCAGTAACAGTGGCTTAGTAGAGTATTCTCAGAAATGAACAGTGAGAACTATTTCAAATTATTGGAAAGCTGGTTAAAATAGAGAATCCATAAAACTGCAAATCTGTTAGCTTTACTGAGTAGGGATCCTGTCTACAGGTTTCATGAAACTCATTTGAAGAACACTGAGTTAAGACACTATTTTAGGAAGTCAGGCATTATTTTCTTCACATAGCTACAGGGATAATTAGGTCTATGTTTATGCATTAGCTCACTTATGTGCTTACAGTAATTTGTATGTCTTTTTTGCTTTCCCACCAGAGTACGCGATGTGGTCTCCAAAATTTTGTTGATACAGATCAGGTGCATTTGCTGATCCTTTGCCTTCCAAAACAGGGACAGAAGAGAGGAGGAGAGATTCAGAATCACAAATAAACTGTCTGCCAAACTCCTAACTTGCTCTTGAAAATCTCCCTGTTTTTCATAAAATTCATTCTATCTGGCAGTAAGGGATTTTCCCCAGATAAATGTTTATTACACATTGAACATCTGGGGGTTTTACCCATGGTGTCTATTGGATCCTTGGTGTTTGTACAAAGTAATTTCTCGGTAGGCTGGTCTGGGTTGGGTGCCTTATTGGGTCTTTGTCCAGATTTTTCCATGATGAAGCCCACCATAGCAAATGGATTTATGCCCAGGATCAGCATGGCCCAGCTACCAAAATAATAAAAGTCAGAAAGTTAGCTTAGCAAAGTTGCACATCCTGGCAGTTTGAACAAGGCTTCATGTATTTCTCAGCAAGCTAAACCCAAATTCAGTAGCAAGTTTCCCAGGTTCTTATATGCTGCATTCTGACAGATTGGGAATCTACCAGTAGGTGCTATAAAATTGAAAACTAATTAAAACCAGAAAACAGTAGATTTTTGTACTATATATTTGTGTGTATGATTATATATTCGTGTACGTAATAATGGTCATCACTCTAAACAGTTAAAACTTGTTAGTATTTATGTAATAATTCAAGCAGAACATTGGTCCCCTATGTGGAGGGTTTTTTTTGTTCCATTCATTAATTTTATGCTTCTCCCTGACTTTTATTTTGCTGTAGATTAAAGACGTGATTGAAAGTAGTTCATAGCTGTGTCATACCACTGCATGTACTGCAGGTTTGGTATCTTAAAAAGGCTTTAGAGGCAAACAGAAAATGCTAAAGTACCTCCTCAAAGATTGCTTTTGATAAAATATCCTATAGCAGTACACTAAAGAATGCACATTTCAAATGAAATTTGTAAATGTCATGTTTTACCACATGTTAAACAGATAAGGCAGTTCTGTCCGTCTCTCATTTAGCTGTCAGGAGATTCCAGAAGGTGGACCATCCTGAGCTTACTTTTCAAAGGTTATTTTTTCAGTACTAGGAATGAGAACCAACGTTTTTTAAATGGTGTGCAGAAAGGAACACCTTGCACAGCCTGTATAGCTGAATTAGAAGCTATTTGGAATACTACCTTTAAGGTAGCACCTCACAAATATTTTGAAAGTATGGACCACAGACATACTGTTCTTAAGCTGTGTGCATTTCCCTTTACAGCAGTGTATATTTTCCGCGTGGCCACTGCAGCAGTTGCATAACTAAAAAAATTATACTTAGAATATTATTTAAGAAAGTATTTTAATAACATTCAACAAATAGGAAAAAAGCAGAAAAAAACAGCAATTGTTTGTGAACCAACAGGAACTTCATGGCCCAAAATTGGAAAAACATTATTTTTATGAAAAAAAAAGTATATGTAAATAATATTCACTAATATCTGCAATCTTTTTGCATCTTTAATATAATGCACCATAACAATGCCATATAGAAGCATGTAAAGGCCAAAAGTGTTTTACATTAAGAATAAAACTTCTCTTTGTATCTAGGCCCTCTAATTGCCTTTAATGTCGTTATCAGCCCACAGTTAGATGGCTCCAGTGAAATCTTAGTGCTGCAGTTAGAAGCTTTGAAAACGGCAGACTACTGCAGGATGTGTTTCATAATTCTCCGTTGATTTTCCAGTAAGGTATAAAGTCAAATCTCAGCATGGTTTGAGTGCTGGGTGCTTTGAAGCAGCCTCCTAGCACTGAGAGACTGAGGCAGTTGGAAGACTGCCAGGCTTGATCAGTCAGAAAACTCGGAAGATGCAGCTCCGTGTGTCATCTGCTCCTAAAGTGGGCTTACAAAGGTCCTGTTTCTGACCTTTCGTTCCTACTCCAATACAACAGTTCTTTTCTTTATTTTAATTATTTTTAAACAAGTTCAGAGGGCACAATTTAGGATGCAATTTTGAGGCTCATTAAGCTAATCCAAGCTGGGCTGCCACAGTCCGTCTTTTTCCTTCTCTGCTTTGTAGTAACACAATGAGACAGTGCAGGAAACAAAACAGGTCAAAAATACAAGTAAGTTAGTTCTCACTTTTTTGGGACGTTTTGGGGTTTTTTTCTGAGATTATTTTTTTGGATGCTTCACGACCATGAACTGGCTGTTTTATGCAATCACACAAGGCACAAATGAGGAGACACAAATTCAGTCTGGCATGGAATTGCACACCAGGGCTGTGACAAACCGCTTGCTAAAAATTGCGATATTTTGTGATGGCCTTGTTACCAAAAAAAAACATATTCTGGAATTCTTAATTTCCTAGGCTTTAGTTCACATGCCACTACACGTGCTTTACTTCCTTGGGTAGTCTTTTTATAAGATACTCTGGACAAATTGAAACATGATTTCATCATACATTAGGCTGGATACAAGTTTATTTGGCTTGATACAGGTGAAATNACAACCTAAAAAAAAAAAAAAAAAGGCAGTAAGGCAGAAAAGATAATTTTCCAGACATCTGGAAGCTTTAAAACCTGAGGCACTTGACATGCCAGCGCACCTTTCAGTGAGCAGTCGTGTGCCAGCAGCTGGACATTTCTCACTGGAGACTCCTGTACTGTGGATTTTTCTGCTTGTGGCATATACTCTGACTCAGTCTGACTTACATTACTGGAAATAATGTAGAAGGAAGTTTGATTAGTTGGGCAGCATTTGTACGTGACATCGTCTCATTTGCTGTGGATTTAGTTATTTTAATTGCCTTTAAGATGCTCAAAACAGATAAAGACTAATATGTATTAAGGAAAAGATTGTAGCATTTGATTTGGGGAATAGCTCATTTAACTGTACACTTCTTCAGTTAAGAGGCTGGAGGAAGATTGTGTATTATGGAAGTCAAGTACCAAGTTACTTTACTGTGTTGCAATAATGACTCTTTTCACTGTTCATACATTCATTCATCCGATCCTAGAAAATTAGGTCTAAATTTGCATTCTGAGGCTCTGTTGAATCCTGCTTTGAATCACTGCCAGGGTATTTGGCATTTGCTTCTCCATCTTTTAATTTATTTTACAGAACACTGAATATTAGTCAGTAGGAGAATATTCCAATTTACTCCAATGGGAGTAAATAACTGTTAAATTTCTCATCTCATAACAGTGAATCATCTTCTATTTCCATATTTAATATTATTAAATTATTTCAACTCTTGCATCTAAGAATGTGAATTCTGAATTTAAACATGCTCATCATGTGAGAAAGTTTTTGATCCATGATTGAGTGCCTGGTCAAGAAAACATGAATGTGTAAGACCCAGGGATTTTTTTGCACCTAAGCCCAGTATTGTGATAGGTGCCACCCAGTAGCTCTGTGATTTCCCAGGACTGGTCAGTGGCAACACCACTTAAAATATTCCTACTGCGACGTGCCAATTCCAATGGGAAACTTGTTTATACAGCCATACTGGGTGCTGAATTAGGTAATTGGTCTCTCTAATGTTTGAAAGCAAGTTTTCTGTTGAGAAATCACAGTCTTAATTAATGACTTACAATTGTAAGTCCTTGAATGTTTTTTGTTGTGTTTGTTTTATTTTTTCTCAATGTACTTAGGCACACCAGTGAATGAGAGTTAATTCAGCCTCCAGAAAGGTTCGCCTCGCTTGATGAGACAAAGTTGCTTTCTATAAGATCAGATCAACNAAGGTTCGCCTCGCTTGATGAGACAAAGTTGCTTTCCATAAGATCATATCAACACTAAACCATCATTTAGTTCAGTATATCTTTCTGCGTGGACATGTGACCCAAATCTGAGACTGGTAGAACTTCAGTCTTCTACTGAAATCTTAACACTGAAATNACTTAAATCTTAACACTGAAATGTTAGTGTCAATGTCAAAATCAAGCTGCAATTTCAGCTACTACTTTTTAAAGTGTCCAAGTGAAATATGCAAGCACACTCCCATGGAAAAATGCTGTTTCTTGGCTTCAACAAAAAAAAAAGTGCAAAAATGAGCAAACCCTCACCTTTTCTAAAGTAAATATGTGTATTTATTTTAATCCATATATTTTTTTTTGTATAAAAGCAAAGCTATGACCTTAAAGTTCTGAAATTAAATTTGAAAAATAACACCAAAAAAAGCTAATACTTTCAGTAAAAATACTAATGAAAAATTACTGTTGGACAAAGTACTCTGCCAGATTTCATCCCTGTCTTTTTAAATTGAAAGTGTTTCTTTGGAAAAAAAAAAAAATTGAACACAAGTTTCTTACTGGCCTTTCATAGGGTAGCAAAATAAATATATGCTTTGTATTAACATTTAAAAAGTAATTATGCTGGCATTAGAAAGGATTTAGCATTTGTGTATACCCATGTTACATTTGAAACATTTAGCACAGCTTTGATTTATGAATATTTGAATCAGCATTTAACAGAATGTAGCCTCTTACTCTACTTTTGAAGAGCTGGAAATACATTGCACAAAGAAGCTGAGTTTGCATTGCTCCTTGCCATCACATCTTTCATGTAATTCCTGCAGTATTGTGAAAACTACAATTGAAATCCTGTCAGGAGTGTTTCTGTAGGTCTGGGAACTCATATACGTCATTACACTTCAAACCAGCATAATTTGTTTTGCAGCAAATTCTGGATAAAAAGAAAATTCCCTAGTGGAAAAAAATACGTTTGACTTTTATATGAAAGAAACTGTTTCAAATACTTATGATATTTTTGTTGCCCCATTTTGGCCCGATTTAATGGTTCCCTTTTTGGAGGACAGCTTTGGATGCATATTATACATAACTCTTTCTGCAGTTGAATTGATATAAGTAGAAGCGAGTCTGTCTTGATCGAATTGTAGGACTGACGTTTTAATTTAAAACTTAAAAGAGAAACCCTCTTAGAATGGAAGACATAATTTAGCAGTCTAAGACGCTTGTTTGTGTGTCTTTCATTATATTTTCCACATGAGATTAATATGTCAATTTCCAAAATAATTTTGATAATGGTCAGAATTAAAGTCAATCATATAGCTACTATGCAAAATAAAATAAAATTGTTTTAGTTGAAGTGTTCAGTAGAACAATGTAGCAAAGTTCGGTTAACCAAAAAAAAGGTTCTTTATATAACAAAGATATGTCAAATAAATTTCTAAACTGTTGGAGACTCTGTGATGGAGTAGATGAAGTACTTAGAACAAAGCAAGAAAGAAACTCTGTAGTGTTTTCTTGGTAATTCCAGTTTAAGCACAACAGAAGAAAAAAACTGGAATGTATGTCTTTTCTGTAGCTCAGTTTGCGTGGTAGGCAAGATTTTTATTTCCATGAAAATATTACTACTTTTTAGCAAAAGGAATAAAACTAGGTCACATGCCACAGTGATGGAGCAGATGTGATTGGCACTTTGATTCTGTGGTTTCACACTTGTGACTCTTTCTGTAATTTATGTAATGTGAAGAATGATCTCATGATTGGCTGAAGGGTTTTGATTAGAGTTAAGGAACAGCTATGCAGAAGGCTGGAAACTTTACTTCAATAGTGTCATTATATAACCATAATTAATATGAGAAGCTGGAAAAATTATGCAGATGTAGATGCTTTTGATCTAGCGCAGTTGTACTTCCAAAGACTGTGTCGCTTACAGTTATTCTATTAATTAAAGAATTCTATTAATTAAAGATTTATCCAGTAAAAGAAAATAAAACTGACAGAAATGTTTATAGCAAAATTTGCACACGCTGACATTTGTTATTGTTGAAAACTATTGAGAGTTTAAGAAAGTGAAAATATAATGAAAAAACACTGCCAATTGTTAAACACCTCTCTCTGATTTGGAAAATGTGTTAATTATTCGTCTGAAGTATTAGGTTGTGTGTTTACCTTGATGGTTTTATTGCCTCTCTTTATGGAGTGAAAATTTTGAAGACGCGTCTCTACCATCTTGATACTTTTATCAGGACTGGAAAATAAATAAGAGTTACCTGGTTAAGATTGCAGTGACCTCAAATGGGACCGCTTGCCAGTTTTGAAAAGCAAATATAATTATTTACCCTTGATTTTATGATGTGCTTCTCTGTGTGTGTTCTACAGGACATGCTATTTCCATGCCCTTTCACTAGATAGATGTATGTGTCTCGTGCCCTATTGAACTCAAGGGGTTAAGCTAGTAAAGTTACCTATCTCCACACATGAAAAGGAAGAATTAGCCACAGTTCCCTAGCTACTAGTGTAGCTTTCAACACCTTTTCTATGATGTCTACTATTGATAGGATATATAACTGTGAAAGGACGAGAAAATGCACTGAAGTGATCTAAGAAGTAAACTATCATCTTGACATGTTTTTTCTAGCTATTGAAAACCTTCCCATATTGCAACTCATTCTGACAGTGAAACTGTAGAATTCCTCTGATTTAAGTACCATCTGGTTATGCTCAAAGCTTTAAAGCTATTATCTCAGCATAAAATTTCAGCGTCCTATACTTTTTTCTTCGCCAAACTATCCATTTTTAAGCCACAAATATTTTTCCAGTCCTTTCAGATTTTATCTAAAAGTATATTTTAACAGTATTTAAATAGTTCTTAAACAATAACAATTTATCTTGATAGATGACATGCTGTGTTTTTTCATTTTATTTTAATTAGCCATTGTGGAACCAAATTCCCTTTTGTTTTATTCCTTTGAATACTGTTTAATTATAGTTATCATGCCAAGTATCTTAAAGGTTATTTTACCAATACAGTTTCATTTAACATAAGCCATGTGGAATCAATAGTCCTGTTTCCTAAAGTGAATGCTTGGAAAATCTTACATTCATATGTTAAGAGTACACATCCTTTCCTCATTAGTTGGAAAGTACAGGGATTTTGGCACAGGTTCTGTGTGGAAGCATTGTGCAGCTTTTATATGGATTTTGTTTTTAGCCTTTGATGACACTGTTTAGAATAGGAAGTATCTAATAAGTAAAGCATTTTGTCTAATGTGCTGCCAGTGTGTTTAATATATGCCTGGAGGTCTGAAACATTATCTTCTCCACTACAGTAATATGCATTTAATTCTCTGAAAGCAGAAGGTCGAACTTTTAAAAGGGACTCAAAGTACATTTTCAACTAAAATAATGTAAAACACATGGGATAGGGGACCAGAGTAATGTACAGTTGGTTTTTATGGTTTAATCATGATCATGTTAATGCACACCAGTAGCTAATTAAAGAAAACTTTTATTGTTCATTTTAAATGGGTTATGTAAAGAGTAAGAGAATTGATACAATACAGCCCAATGATAAATGTTACCATTACATTTGCTAACAGCAAGCTGATATGCTGTGCTTGACATCTTTAAAGTATTGGCCCATTTATTCCATAATAAAGCAAAGAATCTTTTAAGAGTTGTTATACTGAGAGTCGTTCCCTCTCATATCCTTATCCCATTAGAGGAATACCTAAATGATTCCCAAGTTTATTACTAGGCGTCTTTTCAGGTTAACTGTGAAACTTGGTTGGAAGGCTTGATGCTTAGTGGGCTGAAATTGATGCAAGAAGTTCCAGTGGTACTTCTGCACCTTTATTTTGTACCCAGTTGTTATACAAAGCTGTCTTGCAAATCATTACTCACTTGTTCCAACCTTTATAATATATGTGGTAAGAGCATACATGATTCAAAGTTTCATTGTGGAACTGGGTGGCATGGAAAACTGTAATAGCATATGGTGTCTTTCACCTTTCGGGCACTGGTTCATATTCCATGCTGCTTAGTACTGAGCAGAAGTTACCATCTGACTGCTGTTCAGTGACCTGCATGAATTGACTCGGGGTCTCAGTAAAGTTTCTGTAGTCGAATGTCCGCATAACAGGAAACTCAGCAGTTGGGACCAATTAGCACCCTTGCAGTAGTCTTCACAGAGAAACTATAGTCTGAATGGGGATGGAGGCAGAGCTACCCCCCGTGAGGTGCTTTACGTAGACCAGCACGTTTAATAAATACTTAATTATAAAAAGAGTCAGAAAAGAACTAGGTCTCAAATCAAATCTATTTAGGTGTGAGAAGAGAGGACTCGTTTAGAAACCAGAAGTACTATGCTTTCCAGTCATACACATGCAGTGCTTTTCTCTCTGGAAGATTATCATCTAGTGGATGACATTGTATTTCCAATCCCTGTAGCCAAGTCAAGCATAACCGAAGTGTCAGGTAGCTGGAGAATTTTCTGCTGCATAGAGGAGAACAAGAGAATACCATGTAGGTACCCGTAAGAGCATCGTTCACTATAGAACCATGCTTTCTAAAAAAATGCTTTTCGTCAGTCTGAGCTGATGGCTACAGAGCAATTAAAAATTGCTGGGTTTAGCAGCATATGCCCTCTACTCCGTTTCAGGCAGCATTTCCATGAAATGATACGGCAAGATTGTTTCACAGCTCCATCCCTTCTGTCTTCTGCTTGCCCTGTATACATAAGCAGTAAAGCCATCTATACCATTTTTGAAAGTGCCATCAGTGCAGAATATGGGCAAAGCACTTTATAGTTTACCAGACAGAAAGGCTGAGGTGTAAATAGGCTAACTTTGCTAGGATATCAGGAGGAATCAGGATTTCTTGGCTCGCAATGCAGTAATTCATTAAAATGGTCTCTAGTTATTTTTACAGAGGCTGCATTAAAAGTGGTATCACATTTACAAGTTAGTGATACAAGTCTGCCGTAGAAATCAGCCGCAAGGAATTTTATTGGTTATTTGAAAAATATGTACATGAGTGAATCTGAAAAGATTGTAACCAGAGCTGGCAAAAACCTTTTCAAAGAAAATCTCAGCTAGTTAATGGTTCTGTTTTAGGATTTCCTCTGTAATACTTTTTTTCCTAGTATGTTCATTCCTTTAAAAAAAAGGAGAGGGGGTTGCTCCCTTTGTTTCATAAAGCACAATGTAAAGGAACCTTTAAAAAAACCTGCTTTTTTTTAACTCTCCCACAACCCAATTTCTGCAGTATACGTAGAACCTATTAATATTGCTGATAAAGACCAGTTTGAAGAAATTCAGTAATTCACTGCCCTTCATTCCTGTGGTTAAGTTGCTGATAAATTTTTTAAGTACTTGTAATTCATGGTTATATTTTTCAAGAGGAAGTTAAGGTATAGTTTGCCCTAGTTTATGTCTCCCTTTTCAAAGATTCACTAGAGTGGAGAAGACGAAAAGAAACTATTGAAGTAGGTCCTGGAACGAAGAAATGAAATCATTGAGTCAATGTGCAGTGGCAGCCAAAAAAAACCCAACAAAATATTGGACATCATCAGGATGGAGACTGAGAACAAGACAGAAGGCATTGTTTTACTGCTATATAAAACCGTAGTGATCCCACTTCTTGAATACTGTGTAGAGTACTCAAAAAGTGCATAGTGGAGTTACAGAAGTAGAGAAGGGAAGCTAAAATGGTGCTGGAGGAACTGTTTTGTGAGGAGAGACTGAAGAGGCTGGGATTTCCCTGCCTGGAGAGGAGAAGTCTGAGGGGGACTATGATCAAGGTTTACAGAGTCATAGCAGCAGTGACAAAGCTGAGTGTGGACCTGTGTGTGCGATTCATCCACTGCAAAAGATGGGCAAATGCAATGACACTAGTAGGAGATTGGTTTAAACCAGAGGAAAAAAAATAAAAATTGGAACTTCCTGCCCACACTGTGGAGGCCAGACACTGTCAGCATGTTCAAAAAGGAAGCAGACTAATTCATAGACAAGTCCAGAAACAGTCACTAAAACAGCTACGCACTGGCATCCTAAATGCAGCAGCTACGGATGCTTGGGGAGTAGGAGAGGAAGATTGCAGGAAGTGGGCAGGGTTCACAGTCCCTCTCAACAGAGTCTCCTCCTAGTGCTATCAGAAACAGCCTACTGGGCTGGATGGGTCACGATTCTGATTGATTTGGGCATTTCTTATATTAGTTCTTCTATGGAGCAGAGCAGAAACAGGGCAGCACAGATGGAAGCGTTAGTTATGCTGTGGAAGCTATACAGGCTGAATGCATGACTAAACTCCATATGAATCAGAGGAGTTGGCTATACATCACCATTATTATTCTTATTATTGAATTTCTGCAGGTTGGTTTTTGGGGTTTTTTTCCAAATATTTTAGCATATGCCCCTCATCTTGTCCTCAAGTTCTTTTTAAGATTTCTACATTTTTCACAGGCAGTATTGGAAGTGTTTTCTTCCTGAAGCATCTCCTTGTCTTGGATATCTCTGTCTCTTGACCTGGTACTATGCGGTCCCTGGACACAGTCTTGCAACTTTTTGTTTCACTCTTGCATTTCCTGTGATAGAAGGAAAGTTCTTTTTACTGTTTACCAGTGGTGCATGTTTTCTTTTTGAAATATTTCTATATGCAATGATTGCTCATGTGAAACCCTGTGAATGTCACAGCCAAGGCCGTATGTAGCGTTGGTGAGCCTTGGTAAGCTGAGAAGTCGTACCCCACCACAGAAGCAGTCTTTAGATCGTGCTGACATTTCCTTCAACTTTGGTGTTTTATATAAGGCAGCTGTCATTTCCATGACACTTAAGAAAAATATTTTTTCTACAGCGTAATACTTACACATTTCAGCTTTCAATTTCCATGTAGTCTTTTTGTAATCTTGCAGTAGATTAGTGTTACATTCTATTTCATCTAATCATGGTAAAATATTTTAGTGCCAAAGAGGACTTCTTGAGCATCAGTGCTCAAAACTGGAAAACAATTCTGACTAGGCTTTTTATTTATATTGCATTACTTCACAGAGATATAGTTTTATATTAAGCTATAAATTTCTTGTAGATTCTTTAGAGTTTAAAGAAAGAGTTTAAATTTTTAAAAAAAAAAAGTCGTTTAAGCCTAGAAATCATTACTCTTTTTTTTTTTTCCTTCACATGTTCTTTTGGCACTTCATCTGTTGTGAGTCATCATTTCATTGGAACAGACACCTGCTGTGTTTTGATGAGTGATTACTGTGTTAAAGTTAACTTGGCAGATATTTTTTTATAATTCTCTTTTTTGACATCATGTTTATATAGCGATTGTTTGCTGCCACTGAAATGGAAACAGTTGGGATATGGTTATCATAAGCTAATATAATATTTTCCTTTGCAGGTTTCCAAACAAGAGCAGAAAAAAATGGATGTGTCTGATGGAGGAACAGTTGAGACTTCTTCCCGTTATAGTGGGGCACAGGACAGTGGAATTGGCAGCGACAGTGTTAAGATCAGAATTGTTCAGATCGAGCAGCACAGTGGTACCAGCCAGCACCGCATTGCCCGTCCTTCCCGCCAGTCTTCTATTGTGAAGAATCTCAATTTCATTCCCTTTGACATTTTTGTTACAGCAAGTCGAATCTCCTTGATGACTTACTCATGCAGTGCCTTACCTAAATCAAAATCAGTACAAGATCAGAAAGATGGTGAGAAAATAAGCAAAAGCTCCTTGAACCTTCCAGAAGCGGGCGCAGGTGGCAGCCATGGTACCAAGAAGCCCAGTCAGCCATGCATTTCATCTGTCACAGCAGATGACCTTTTGAACAGTAATGTTCCCCTGTCTACTGGGAGAAAAACAGGTCTTTTGTCACTGGAAAGTCTGCATGCTTCCACAAGATCGTCTGCTCGACAGGCCCTGGGTGTAACTATTGTTCGGCAGCCTGGTCGCAGGGGAACTGGGGACATAGAGCTACAGCCATTTCTCTACCTCGTTGTATCGCAGCCCTCTGTGCTCCTGAGCTGCCACCACAGAAAGCAAAAGGTAGAAATATCAGTGTTCGACGCTGGTCTTAAAGGAGTAGCCTCAGACTACAAGTGTACAGGTAAGAGCATTTAACGTTCATTCCTGGTTATAACTGCCACAATAATTGCACTTCTCAAAGTTACTGGTGAGGTGGAAAACAGCTGAGAGACTTCTAGGATGTCTTTAAAAATCAAACAGTAAATATACATATTTTTAGGATTATACCCCACAGATGAATCAAGTTAAGTGTGTAAAATGTTTGAAATTAAGATCTAACCTTTTAGCAGTTCTTCCTGTTGCTCGATATTACTTTCTCGTTACCAGATTGCAATACGGATTGTTGCATTGCTCTAACTTGTGAATGTTTTCTAAGGAAGTAAGAGTTATAAGCCAAGCTGATTTCATATAAAGTGTTTTTTATGACTGAATATCACAATATTTTCCTATATTAGCCTACTGATAAATTCTAAAGATAAACATTGTAGAAGCACGTGGTGTTTTGATCATCAACTGTAAGAAAATTATAGTGATCTTCCAAGTGACATCTAATGATGTCATGTATTTTAAGTTTTCGTTCAGCTGAGTAATAGGGTTTTGCAAGAATTTCCTTCTCTTAATGAATGGCTTTTCTTTTTTTTTTCCCCCCCATATGGAAAGCTTATAATAAGAAATATCAGAATAACTGTTCAAAAGAAAATAATATGAAAATTTCTTTTTCTGTCTTATCTGTACTGCTGAAAAGAGAAAAAAAATTATTGCAATTCATTTCTCTGACAGCCAGTACTGGGGGTAAGAATTTAATGAGATATATCATGACAGAGTATTGCCCAAAAAAAAGTGTAAATGAGGATGCAGAGATCTACTAAACGTGCAGCCAGAAGTGTGGGGTTTTAAATTGTTCACTGAATGAGAGCTGTAGGTAAAAAAACATTTTGTAGTTTTTTGTTGCCAGAGTTCATACAGCACACTAGTTGTGAAAAGTAGTATACTTTTTTTCTGCAGCTATACCAAATCTTTGCTGAATGAGATGGCATCTTTTGAAAATTGGCACTAAAATAATGTGCTTATGCAAAAGACTTAAATTCTATTTTTAATAGACCTTAATTTTTTTTCAGAAATTTGAATTATAGTGGAACTTTTAAGAGGGATTAAACAGTGAGGAAGATTAGACAGCTGGAAAGAAGAGGTTTAAAGTAGGGAGAAGATTCGTTCTCTGCCATGTTTTCTCTTATCATTCTTACATTTTCATCTTTCTCTGCTGTTGCTGTCCTGTCTTGACAGAAACACAGCTGTGTCATGAATTTGATTTACTCCAAATTCCCATGTATATTTGTTAAATACCATATAAAAGGTTGTAATTGTAGCAATTAATATGAAAAGAATTAACAAATCAATTAACAAAGCAGAGCTTGAAGGAAAGTTGGAGTAGTTGTAAGTTAAACTTAGTGTTTAACTCAGTGTTTTGGAAATATGCAATAGGACTTCTTCATTTCTCACGTCTGAGGCATTCAAGTGTGTCCTTGCACAAGATGCCACCACATTACCAATAAACTGGGCAAAGTTCTCTCCATTCTGCTCCTACAATTAACTTCTGAGGTCTTTCACCATCTTCATATCTACGGGAGCAACTCTAGAAAACAGAAGCTGTAATAAAGTCTTCCTGAAAATTGAAAGTGGATCAGAGAGCACAGAAGCATGGCAAGAAGTTTTAATAATAAAGAATAGTAGGAACTTACAGCCTGAGAGCTCCTCAGTCACCAGCAGTTGTTCAGTGAGACCCAAAGACGTCTTCTTCGAGGACCAAAGACTGGCCCTGCATGGCTTTTACCCTTTTCTTTGGCTTTTTGTCTCCGTGTCAGCCAAAGGTAAAAGAGTGTGGAGGCAGGAGTCAGACATTATGTGAAGGCAGAAGTTCTGGTTTCATCCTGCTGCCTTTGGGGCAGTAGTAAGTACTTTACTCATGTATCAAACAGAATCCTGTGCTTGCTACTGAAGCACTAGAGCTCTTTTCTATAGAGTTGGAGAGGTAGGTGCCAAAGTTCTAGTGCCTAAAAACAGCATCCGAAATGTATTAATAAGCTAATAAAACTAATCCACGCTTCGTCACACACTAACTCACATGGCAAAATAGGTAGTATAAAGTTACTATTGCCTCTTGTTTAGGAAGACCTGCTGTGCTTGTAATTGCATCATTCAGGATTAATGTTGTCATACTACTGTAGTAACATGTTAGTTTTGGAAATTTTTTAGTTTTCATTTCTAGCACACGTCTTTGAGGGAAAATAGTCATCAACTATGTGTTACATATATATGTATATATATACACACTCTATATATATCATATAATAGAGCATCAAGAGCTTTGCATGGCACCTTATGCATTGCTGCAGTCAGTTTCATCAATCATGCAAATTTTTCTTGAAGCTCTGACTGTTTACTGGCAGTTTCATCTGAAAGAGATGTATCAACCAAATTAAGAACAATATAAAGTTTATTTGAAAGAAAAAAGTTAGGTTCTCTCCCTCTGTACAATAGGTATGCACTATATTCCTGTATTTCTCTGTATATCAAGGAATCGAGGGTAGGAGAAGGGCATAAATGATGTTTAATTTACAGTGAATGTTGCTAAAGGACATTTCCAGTTAGTCTCTCTAGCAGACTGCTCTTCTTGTGTCTATATGTATGCATGCAACTATCTATCCATTGCCCAAGGTAGGATGGGGAAGAGGACACAAGCTAAACATAAAAGATATATTTTAACTAGATTATAAGAACTGATGGAGCATGTTCCCCCTTAAAAAAAAACATTTAAACAGTGGGACTAGGCAAGCAGGCCTGATGAAAACGTTGTACGTGTTACATCACGTGGTGGAGATAGGCAACAGCACAGCAGCAGTTCAGAAGGTTGGGCCTATAGCATAGCAAATTTCATCACAACCTAAAAAATTGAGACTTGTCTGGGCAAAAGGAAAAATACATGATGTTTGTTATAAAGTTTTATTGGTATTCCTATGGGGGTGGTTTCTCATTACTTATATGGTTAAGCTAACGTAGTTAAGCTATATATGAAATATGTAGATTAGATCCAAAACATGCTAATAAAAACTCTGCCATTTCAAATCATCATTCTGTGTATATATATACACCATATACACTGCATAAGAATATTTTAGGAATGCTTTAAAGCATTTGGAAAAATTGTTTTGAATCAATTTTGTGTAATTCTGAAGACTTGACTACTGTTAGTTCAACAGCTCTAGATTCAGAGCTTATGAAATACTGTGCTATTTCTTACGGCTTTTCTAAAAGAAAAAACTACAGTTCTGAAACAACTCTTGAATCTTGCAAGGCAGATGCAAATACAAAATTCTATTGTGAAATGAGGAAGGTCTTATTTTTTGATGAACATTAGTTCAAAAAAAACTTTGGGGTAAAGAAAAGTGGTAATAGTTTGAACCTAGTTATGTTTTCCATCCCTCACCTCCCATTAGTGTATTTCTAAGAAATATATTGTTCAGCTGTGAATTAACAAAGAATACTCTAGAATTTAGAACTGCTTCTCGCAGGTGGTTTGATGAGAGTCTGTTTTGTGAAGTTCTGAATAAAATAGGGAAATTATCCTGTAAAACTGCACCAGCGTGAATTTTAAAGAGAATAATAGTTAATCCTGGGCTGATGACAGAATTAAGCTTACTATCTTATGATGGTTTACTGCTTTGAGCATGTGTAGAAATTAAGTTTTTAATACTGTTATGAAGCCACACATATTTTGTTTGGACAAGGGGTTTGCTCTTATTTCTGAAATATTTCAATTTAATAGTGCTTAAAATTCAGGAACTGGCACAGTAAATTATCACTCTTTTTTTTGTGAGAGAGAGTATTACACAGTGGCCGAAACACCAAACTTCATGCAAAGAACTTGGCTCCTCTGTCACTAGCTGTGTTATTTTTTTGCTTACTTTCTGAAACATGAAAGAAATAAGAACTTAAGAATAAAATAGGAGGAAATAGGCTATTTAAAACTGAAGTATTGTTAGCGTGTTAATTAGCAGTTAGTAGCAGCTCATTTCCATCAGGCCAGTGTCTGATGTGGGAGCATTTGCCTGCCTTGGAGCTAAAGACCTGATGGTTGTGCTTTCAATTTCCTCAGTCCTTCTCTCCAACCAAGTCCACTGGCAAGTCTGGGCTCATTGTGCAATGAAACAACTTTGTAGGAGGAGGAGACTTAGTAGGTTATTAAAATGTTAGCTCAATTTTATTATTGTTGTGCTAGACGGCTTCATTTGTGTTTTAAATTATTTTTGTAATTGCACAGCTTGATTGCAATTATGCTACCACCAGGTATAGGAACTTCAAATCAAAGTAAATAAATTAATGGAATAAATATTAACAGCTTAATAAGCACCATTAAAAAGACTAGCTGCTCCCTGAGTTTACTTGTAAGATGCTGTATAAATAGCCTGAAAGATACTATAAAACAACATTTTTTTATTCAGTGCTCATCCTACATTTAACAAAAAGGCATCTGCTAACTGTTAGTTTTTGCAAACAGAGCATTGGCCATTTCCACTTAAATAAAAGTGGGTGCAATTGTTTTTAATGTAATCTCATAAGCCACTTTTATAAATATTTTTTTAAATCTTTATTTGCTTTGTTTCAGGTAATGTAATCCAGATACAAAATTGCCTCATTTCCTGAGCATTGAGCTCTGGGCATTCTTGAAAAATCTTTTTTCTATTTGTTTGTTTGTTTACTTTCAAAGAGGAGGTTGTGGCGCTCGGTTTTTTTAAGGGAGTGAAATTTCTCAATAAATATTTGTTATGCATGGAATTTCTTCAGCTTCCGCCAAAGAAGCATTTGAAAAAACAGGCATTGTGAGGCGGTCCAGAATTATTCTTGATTTTTTTTTTTAATTTTTTTTTTTTTTTTACACCCACGCCTTTGATGGCAGGGGGTCCATGAAGAGCAGATGCAGTAGCTGAGACCACATGTAACCTCTGATCTAACGGAAAGCCGAGGCTGCATGGAGGGCAATGCCGGCTGGCTCTGGCAGGAAGTCTGATTCACGGCCTCTCCGTTAGCCTGTGCTTCCTGTGAGACAGAGAGAGGATTTAAGGCTCTTTGCTAGCATAGCATTAAGAGACTTTTGCAGGAGTGTCACCTGTTCCCCTCCGAGTATATTTATTGTCCAGTACATCTGCATCCATGGACAGGGTTGGGGGTGTGGGGGTGCAGCCCCCACCCGTAAAGACAAGCTGGCCTGGGAATGTACGTTCCTCAGGTTACTGTAAGCGCTCATTCTTGAACTTCCTGACACAGCACTTGTGAGTATGCTAGTAGAAATGTTTTCCCACTTGTGTTCTTTAAATTCCAATGGAAACCATTTTTAAAACAAGACCAAACGTTCCACTTCAGAGTTTGAAATGCAGAGATGATTGCAGCATCGTACTGGCTCTTAAAATTGACTGCAGACCAAAATATGATTCATCCATTGAAATAAAAGCATGTTGCAGAGCTCATTTGGTCTGGGTAAAATTCCAGCAGAGCAGGCCAAGTTGCCGTCCTGCGTACACACTCGGTAGCCCTGTCCCCTGCCTGGCGGCTGCTGGGGTGCTGTGGGTCCCTGAGCCCCCCACCGTTAAGGCTTCCCACAGGCTGTGCCCCCTGAGCTGCCCTGGCTCTCAGCTGCAAACTGGAACAAAACCGCATTTTGAAGAATGAAAATCTTCAAGATGTGTGATTTCTCCTGCCTCCCTACTTTCCTTTCCCCTCGTTCCCCTTTCTCTTTGGAAGTTTGGAGGTTGCTGTCTGCTGTTAAACATGAGAATGAGGCGGGTAGCAGGTAAAATCAAAAGCTTGTAAATTCAAATCAAGTTTAGGAAGGTACTTCATAAACTGCGAAGTTTGGAGCTGAGGTCTGGACCTTAGCAAGACTTTGGATGTTCGGGTGGATTCAAAAATAGCCAGAGATTATTTTTTTCCTGACAAAAAAGGGGGGGATAAATGTAGACCTATTGAAGGCCTCACAGCTTCTCAGTCTTACAGATTTTAAATTACAGTCTTGATTGTCAATCTGTGATAGTTGTCTCACGACTTTTCTTTCGCTGCCACAGACAAATTTTTCACGTGGTGTAGAGGATAGAATTTCTGGCCGTCTTCACTGCTCTTCCCTTCTCAAGCCTTTCTTTTTTCTCTCTCTTGGCTTGCTGCGGAGTAATTCTAGCCTCTCCTTTTACTTATATATGCATCCCTTGGGTTTTCTCCAGCGTTTTCTTTACACAAATAACTGTAAATTTAAGTGTTGATTTTTGGGAGAATCATAGAAAATGGAAATGGAAATGACCTATTATAATAGATTATTCAGACCAGTTCCCTGCTGATGCATAATTGTTCCCTATTGTATATTTTATAGTGTTCTGTCAAGTGTATTTTTTAAACATTCTGAATGTTTCCATCATTTCCTTGAAGGAGAAGAGTCCTTTTTCTAACAGCTCTCTCCATCAGGAATTCCTCACTTTTCAGCCTGAATGGCTTCTCTGCTGATTCCTATGCCCTTGGCATAGGGATTTATTGAATGATATTGTTTTATTCCTTTCCTGATCCTTAATCCTGTGAAAATGCATATAATGTTTTCTACCTTAGAAGGTATTTTAATCAAGACACACATATTTCATTCTTTCGACCTTTGATGTAAATGAATTTGTCCTTCAGAGATACATTTTATAGCTCCCAAGTTTTTTAAGTCCTTTCAAGTTTTTTAGATGTACACCAGTATAGTCAGTTTTGAAACCTCTGGATTTTAGCTTTCTTCTCATTATGTAAACAATTATTGATCTATATCTGGTGTATTTGGATATATGGTCAAGTCTGTAACCTAGGTTCCAAATTAACCGTATGCCATGGGCTTGGACTAGAACTCAAACTAGTTCTTTGCATGGCCCTTTGGGATTATTACCTCCAATGCAAAATTGTGTCAATGCAAATGCCCTGCTTTCAGAATTAGCTCAGTTTCAGAACAACACAGTTTCACTCGAACCTGTTGGAGGGGGTCCAGAGGAGGGCCACAAAAATGATCAG
>RSEF01000002.1:140533557-140545136 GCA_003993805.1 Himantopus leucocephalus
TAAAGGTCCCTTCCAACCCAAACTATTCTATGATTCTATAACTAAAAAAAAATAAAAAAAGCTTGAAATCAGTACGGCCAGTGCTAGGTTAAATGTAGTATATTTTGTTGGACTCAGGCTAATTTTGTGTATTAAGGTTTCTTTGTGTTGTGTTCCTAATCTGTAAATTCTGGAGTCCTTCTCATTATTCATGTATCCCAGTCCTGCAGTGCCCCAGGTAATGAAGAGGAGATGGTGCTGCGCTCCTTGGAGACATGACAGAGCGAAATAATCTCCTGAGAGCCCCATGGTTCCTTTATTTTTTTTGATTCTGTGCTCACGTGCTGCAATTCCCATTGACCTGAGGGCAGTGTTTGTATAGCTAATGTATTATGTCATGCCAGGATTTTCTGCTATGTAAGTTCTTTTCATCAGACATATTTTCATCTTTAAACAGCTACAACTTTAAAATAATTATTAGGTATTTTATAACATAAACACATCTTAGGATAATAGGAATACCTGTAAAATGTATTCTGCAGAAGAAGTGTTTGACTAAATTTACTGGATTTTCTGAAAAGTCGGTGGATGATCTAGGTTGCTATATACAGTATGCGATGATTATCTTTCAGAAATGAGACAAAATAATGGCATATTGCAACATTTTGCCCCTTATATGTACACCTAAATGTTTATACTAATACTTCTGAAGGAACAATAACTTAGAGATCGGTTTAATTGATTTGATGTTCATTGTACCATATTCAGTAATTTTTAGAATGTTTTACACTATATATTCTGAAAAACATTAGCATATTACTTATTTATGATGCACTACTAGCACAAAACAAGTGTTATGGTATAGATCCAAGTCAGAGATAACATCCTTGTTCAGAATGACTACAAAACTATATTTTGGAAAAAATGTGTACTTCGGTGATAAAAATTTTTTATTATGATGATTTTCAGTATACCAGGCAAACTCCAGACACAGGAAACAAGATATTCCCTAAAGCAGTTACTATAGAAAAGGGAGTGTGCCACACCATTCTGGTTAGTGTAATTAAAGGAAAGGGCTAAGAACCATAAAAATGTAGAAATTCACATGGAAAATATACAAATCTGTTGTATGCAGTGACAGCTCTTAAATAACTGTTGAGAGCTGACTTTATAAATGTATAGCGGGAATAAAGGGAAGGAAAGGCTGTAATGTATATGCCATGCAGTACAAATACTGCTGTAAAGTCATTGCCTGAAAATTGATCAAATAAAAACAGAAGAATGTGCTAACTTTTGATCTTTTCCATATAGATCTAAAGTCATGATCAATTGGTTTCAGTAGGTTCTTTGAAATCACATAAGGGTTCATATGTGCCAAGTTTTATATGAATCACATGATAAGGTCAAGAAATACAAATTCCAAAGCTGACTTTATATACCCAGTCCACATATGACTGTGATACCACGATACCATATGTTGACTATAATAGTGGGTATGTAAATACTGTTCTTGAAAGGAAGCCGCTCAGTAAAACTCAAATAAAGCAATTATAGCAGTTTTTAATTGACTGAAAATGGGAGAGAATAACATCAAGAAAATCTTAAATTGTTAACGATGAGGCAGACATTCAATAATTAACATAGCAGTCTTGATAATAAAGAATAATTGATTATTTAGAATTTAAGACCTGTAGCACCAGAATTGAGGACTATTATAATGAAGGTCATGAGTTGCTAAAGATTAAGAAGCCTTTTTACACTACTGGTTTTGCCATTTGTGGTACGTGGAAAATGAAGACAAGGGAGGAAATTAATTTTAATGCACTGTTGTAATATTATAAACAGATCAAAGGAATACAATTCAAGGTGGTATGCAAGAATAGCTACTGAGTAGCTATTGAGTGAAACTCTGAAGAGAATGATATAACCACATTGTCATTATGCTCTGTTCCTGAGATCTGGTAGCATTCTGGTCTTTTAGCCTTTATCATTTATCTTTCCGTTATTATTTTCTCTGCCTGGCAATGAAAATACCATCTATAAGTAGCAGGTTTTGAGCACAGATTCTATTGTAAGGACTACTTAAGTGTTGTTATAATTCAAGCTAAAATTGTGTGCTATTTAAAGTCATCTTGTAGTAACTGATGTCTTTTACTCATATTTTACTTGGCATTTTTGCGGGTTTTCTACATTTTGTGTAATTACATCTTTTCCCTCTTGCCTGTGTATGCATGCATTGTTATACACATGCATCTGTCTAGGCACAAATGCTATGTATAAAAGTAGTATTAGGAATATTATTTACTGTGTTACCTTTAAAAATTTTTATTTAATCACTTATATTTAATGCATGTCTTGATTAATCAATTTTGTACGCAGCATTTTATTATGTATCATGTTCCTGGAATATCATTAATTATTATTAATGAATATGATCATTATCACCTGTAGATCCTGGGAAGACTCTACCAGAAGCTCTGGATTATTGCAAGATTTGGTTGCAGACGGTAGCAGGAGAGGTAGATGCTAAAAGTGGTATTCCGCCTCCTCTTATCACTGTGCAAATTAAAGACTTCCTTAATGGACCAGGTAAACATTGCACTTTAATCTCTATTTTCTAATGTAATCTGTTTGTAGATATGCACACATTAGATCATCACAAAAATGTTGTATTCCTTGCTAATGAATGGGAAATTTTCCTCCAGCAATTACTCTGAACTGAACTCAAAGTTGAGGAATGGTTAGTCCTGAACCAGTCCTAGGTTTAAGGTCTAATTATTTATTTTCTTCCAAAGGTAAATTTAGAAATTTTACTCCTCAAGAAGGCTGAGGTTGGCAAATTTCCAACAGAATGAAACCTACCTGCTTCTAGTCCTGGAACAACTGAAATTTTATTACAGTTATGTTTATAAAAGCTGACTTTTGAAATGTTTCTGAAGATTTTTATAAGCCGCCTTCTTTGGAATCTGGATACCTGACATTGCAAATTCCTATAATCTATAGTGTCAATACTATAAAATTTAAAAAATAGTGGTATTGTGTTCCTTTAGTTAATACAGAATATAAGTGGTGTAGTATGAAGGTTTGTTAGCATTTACTTGAAATAGTGTGACTTGAAGTTTCACTCCTAGAGTGTCAGAAACTTCTGCAAGTTGAAGTATGTCACCCGTTCTCTATTTTGTGAATTATGTATTTATAACTACGTTCCTACATAGAATATAATTGAGGTTATATTAAAAGTTAGAAAATACATTTACATTTACTTGTGCCATCATAATTCATCTCTCATGCATATTTGTTATAATTTGTTGAATTGTTTAACTTTTTTTTTCCCTGAATATCTTTACTTCACTCAGCACACAGAATGAGCTGTTACCAGTCATGTTGTGAGCAACTCTTCAGTACTGGGTTTTCCTATTCATTCAGTTACCTATCCATACAGTCTTACAGCACGCTATCTAAACCTGGCTTTACAGTAGAATTACTTATTTCATCTGCGTTGCTCTCTGCTTTAGGATCTGACCACCTCAGAAATACCAATTTACTTGCACAACCCTTCCATGGGTGATGGGATAGTATGCCCTCACCATTTCACAGAAGGCAACTGAGGCACAGGGAAAATAAAGATTTTCTCATTATACCAATTTAAAACACACAATTTAGTTTTCCAAGGTACTTAAAAATACATAAATTTAGATGTTGGAAACACAGTTCATATTGTCTTTGGGTGAAGCAGTAGTCACTTCTGCATATCAGATCCAAGAATTTCAAGTTGAAAAAACAGAGAATGAGACATGCGTATTTACCCGCTGACTATAAATACCGTGGTTAAGTAACTTGAAGGTCCATTTTTTGCACACAGGCAGGCAGGAATCTCAAGGAAAGAATAAAGTAGGTTAAAAACTGTTTTGGTTTTCTGTGCTTCCTTAAAAGCATTATTTTAAGAGAAGATTTTACCACCACCTGACAATGCAGATCTTTTGTTATATTGATCCCTATTTGGCTTCATTAATAGGACTTTGAACCTTTGGACATACTGCTTGTTCTACTGCCATTTGAACTAAAGGATTAATTGATAATAATAGTAGATTTTCATTCTAATCATGACCAGCACAAGAAGGGTAGAGACACCTAATATCAGTGGTGTTTATAGATAGCTGATGAAAGCAGAGGAATATCAAGAGTCAGGATTTTTGAGTTCCATTGGAAAGCCAAAAGGAAAATGTATTCTCTCTTGAGGCTACGATCTTTTTGTCACTGCTGCCAGGTTGGTTTTCTTCTATCCTTTTTTTTGTTTCTTTTTTTATTCTTTCCAGTTTTTTGGTGTCCTCTCTCCCCACATCTGCCAGATTCTCATATTCCCGGACCCTTCATCTGTGCATTCCCCTTTTCTCAAGATTCTCACTGTAGTTTCCTGGCGCAATGTTTAATTTATTACACACCTGAAGGTGTTTCCCTGACACTCTTCTGTCAGTAGGACAAACTTCTAACTAAAACTAGCAAACATGGAGGTTGGTAGCATCTTGCAAAGTGTACATTCACAAGTATTCTGTCTACCTCATTGTCAACAATTCAGTCAGATCCTGAATCAATGTTACATCTCTCCCCTCCATGGTATTTGGCTAAATATGGAACTGAAAAGCCATAAATTAATGCATCATAAACTTCAGTCTGTTTATTCTTGCAAAGCCTATAAAGCTTCAGAGATTTCCTCCAGGATCTCTTCTTAGCCAAAAGGCAATTTTTTATCATCTTTTGCTGCTAATTGGAATTATCATTACACATGACTCAACAGTAATTACTCTGAATTTTAATGAAGTGTTTTGCCGGTGTAACATAGCAAAACAGCTCTGCATGCCTTTGCAGATTTTTCTGACCTCAGCTGTTACCACTATGAGGTCCTCTTCAAATAAACTAACCTTTACCAAGAAGCCTTCCTCAGGGGCTGGAGATTTCACTGGATGAGTAATGGAAGGCGCTTTCCGCATGCGATTGCGTCAGAACAGCACATGCAAAGAGTTATGAAAGCTTGACAGCTCCTCAGCAGGCTACTGGAAAATAAGTTACTAACTCTCCTGGGGGGAAAGTCTGCTAACCACAACTTCTTCCAGGGTGAGGTAGCTTGGCCGTCAGCAGGCCTGGAGAAAGTGTCTACATCACCAGATCCTCACTAAGCTGGCAGTTGTTTATTGAGGACAAGAACCTCAGCAAAACTCCTGAGGACTCTTGTAAGGTCACCAGACAAACGATATTTGTGATGGGAGACATCACAGTTAATAAATTGAATAAATAAATGCACTGCTGGAGTACGCTCATGTTGTAGGCCTCAAAAGGCCTACTCTTTTTTGGTGGAAATTTGGCAAATAATGCTGCTACTAACTGGCATATTTTCTAAGGACATGTGTGTTTCCATATTCATTTATGTAGATGTGTTTTATAACTGCAGTAAGTAAATTATTAAAATCCATTGGATACACTAGTAGGTGCTACCTGTTGGGTGCAGCTGATCTGCTTTTCTGAAAAGTCTGCACATTTTTAAAAACTGTGCCTATACAGACAAGAATCTGGATGTAGCAGCTGTGATAACTATACAGTTTTCTGTATAGATTTTAAGTGTTCATAGTTCATAGTTCATTTTAAGTGTTCAGTGATTTAATTGTAATGTCATTTTTCTTACAAAATACATTGTTGGTATGCTGAGGTTAAATTTCAAATATAACAATCAAGCACGTCTATGTTTTATGATGCAAACTACTATGCAAACAGTTAAAAGAAAAAAATCTGCAAGCGGTTCCCAGTGTTTGCTGTGTTAGATAAAACCAGTACTCCTTGTAAATAGTTTGTCAGCTGAAGTAGATAAGTAGATAGTGTTCCATAGAAAAATTGTATGGTTTCACCACACAGGAAACCAGGTTGTCAGTCCATATTAGCTTGGAGATCAAAAAACTACAGCAAGTAGCTAAACTTGGAAACCACTAATTAAATGAGAATAACAGGATACATTAATGCACTTCTTGCCACATGAGTTGATTATTTTGTACATTTTTGGCAACTGAAGAAAAATGATATTTCTTCCAGATTCAAGGTAATAGGATCCTAGGAGAAATAAGCATTCATCATCAGGCCTGTGGGAACAGACCTCAACTTTAACCCCACAATGTATTAAAGGACTATTCTTTCTCTTCCTACAGTAACTAATTATTTAAAATTTTTTAAATTCCATCTACATCAGTTTACATGACCCTCTCTCTTCTATATTCAGTCTGTACTGGATTGTACATCTAATTCTCATCTAATACATGTAAGTAAACTATTTATTGTTTCAGCATCAGATATTATTCATTAGGTGAGGAACAAATATGATCATCTTGTTTTAATGGTTTTTGAAAATTTATTAGCTTTACCGTCTAGTCCTTTCTTTGTTTTTTTTTTTTAAATTAACACTGCTTTCTTAGCTATAAAAGCTATCTTTTTGATGTATTCTTTCTGCATGCAAATGATACAAAACATGTTTATGAAGTACAACTTCTTACAAATTTCCTTAAAATACTTATACATGCAAAATATAGGTGGTTTATGCCAAAGTCGTCTTCGCCCAGCAGTCTTGTTGGAAGATGTTAGGCTAAGTGTGAAATAACTGCAGTCCTTGATACTTCGCCTTTCAAAGTAATTTCAACAGAAGGATCTATCCAGGCAAACTGAGAAATACTGTGTCCCACTGAAACACAGTGTGAGAAATGGGGGACCTGGCCGGGGGGCTCTTTCCTGCCAGTCCATCCCTAGCATGGTTTGGACACCACGAGGGGCACAGCCCTGGATCTGGGGTTACACGTAAAAAGCAATGCGCTAAACTGTGCCATGGCACTCTCTCCAGCTTTTTTCCCCCCCTGTTTGCAAAGGCAACAATTGTATCCATTAGCAAGGTCAGTGGTTTGGAGAAACCTGGAAAATAGCAGCTACCAGAAACCCACTAGAATAATATCTCCAGCAGGTGATAGATTAGTTGGAACAAATTGGAACCATTGCACTTCAGCAATCCTGGTTTCTTTCAAGCTGTTTTAAAAATGTCGTCATTTTAATACACAATATCAGCCCTGCGGAACAGTCCACAGCAGGTTAATTTGAATCATATGATGTATCACTGCCCTCAGCTGACATGAGCTCCGTTCCATGTGTGAAGCCATAATAAATCCATTCCCAACCGAGGCAAATTCCCTGTGAGAAGGTGAACTAATCCAGGCCTCACACTGGCATGTTAGCCCTCCGTAATTGAAAGCAGGGCCACCTGTTCCCAGCACAGTTAGCCTATAGAGAGAAAATTAGCATTAGATCAGATACTTAATATATTGAAAAATCATTCATACTACTTGCAAGTTCAGCTGTGGGCTGCTTAGCATGACATCATATATAAACCCAGGAATGTGCCCACTTGATCCCAGTTTAACAGTTTTGTTAACCATGGTGTTTGTTAACTTTGAAATGAGAATTTTTTGATTTAATGAAAGCTGACACGTGAGAAGGGGAACTAGCCAGGGTGCAGACTTTTCTAATTAACTCTGGGTCATTTGCAAAACTTTTGAGCTTTCTAGTAGGTTTTTTTTTGCCTTTGCTCTTTTACAAACAAGTTTTTAAAGCACTGACAGTGTAGCCATGGAATGATATTTATTTGATTAAGAGGGCAAAGAGAAATATTCCAAACAGGTGTACCAGCCTGTAGGTATTGCTTTGTTTTTGACACATCTATTGTCTGTAATATCAGTGTAATAATGTGTAAAATTATCAAAGTACCTTTCTGAAAGCAGTGTCTATGACACTTAGTTTAAATGCAATTTAGTTTCTTAAATGTCTTAGTACTGAAAATGAAGACTGTACACTGAAGCCACGTGGATAAGTTTGAAAATATTTTCTTGGTATCTTCTTCAGTGTATTGGCATTCTTTTTAAAACTTATTTAAAACATTTGCCCAATTTTCTGAAATCGTCTTTTTTTTGTTGTTGTTCTTTTGTTACCCCTTTTTTAATGTATGTCTTAATATAGATGTATTACTCAGCAGCTAAAGCAGATAATAGAGAGTTAGTATTTATGGGTTCTTTTCTTTTCCACAGACCTGCTCCATGACCTAGAACAATTTATTTCATCTCACTGTTGTGCTTCAACTTCTCTGACTGTGTTGAGAGAATTAATGTTTCCCTTAACTGGGGTTTTCCTTTCATGGTAGTGCCTCCCAATGCCCACATTATAGTTTTTGGCCTTGCCACCCAACCCTTGACACACGTCTGTAATATATTTGGTAGTTGCACGGTTTCTTCCTTTCAGTCAACATTCTATGAACAGCAGTAAACCTCAACCCTTTATTAAAGGTATCTTTGGTCTTCTCGACCTACAACAAAATTTATTCTGGTTCAATTGTGACAATTTAAGAAAATTAATAGAATTACATCACTGAGCCTCGTCTGAGATCTCAAATCCAGGCACTGCCTAGCAAGAGCTGCTAATGTCTTCGTGTCACCTCCGCATGATGTCAATGACATACTAGGTCATGGAAATAGGAGTTGTTACTGCTGGGGAATACCCCGCATGGCTCAAGTTAAGCTGCCTGAAGGCTGTAGTATGCCATATTGGCCTTAGAGAGCTGTTTCTGTGGGGCTGCAGCACACACACAGCAGTAGGTAGAAATACTAAGCAGTGACTACCAGCCTCTTCCAGACTAATTGGCATCTGTCTCACAGAAGCAGAGCACAAGATGGACTGCAGATGGCCTCTGAAGCCTTGTCTCAAGTTTCTTCCTTCTTTTCCCTTGATCCAAATTGGGAATGATGAATTAGAGGATAAAACCAATTCGTTTATATTCTTCTTGCTTTTCAATTTCTTTTAATTTGTCTCTCTTTTGATGCCTGACCAGGGACAATTGAGAACAGTACAGCTAGTCTTTTCTTTACATGTCTCTCTCTTTCCTATTTTTATAAATTTAATTTTTGCAATTCAGCTATTTCCCTGTTACCAAAGGGCCACCCTGACTCCAAATCAGAATCAGGGCTCAAGATTACCTTTACCTTCCTCAGATTTCCTCTGTTAGACTCCTTACATCAGGATGGGTGGCTCCTAGAGAAAGAATATTACTGGTGGTAAAATGTTTCGTGCCTGTTGTCTGCTCCTCTCCTGTTTAGGACTAGGAAATTCAATCCTCCTAAGAGTTCAGGGCAAATAGTAGTTTCTGCTATAGCAGTACTATTAAGAAGTTTAATATTTTACAGCCTTCTTGGGGTAGCGGAGAGCAAGACCCATGTCCAACCTGAGGAAGAAAGTAGTGGCCTTTTCTATATTAGCTATGAGAAATAAAAGATCCACTGCAGAATGAGGGGTATGAGAAGTGAACAAATTCTTGGCAAGTGTCATATTTTTCTCTCTCACAGTTCAGCGTTTCTCATAGTCTATGAAAAGATCGCAGTCTTACAAATAAAGCTTATAAATAATTTTCATGGAGTTTACTTCCCGGGTTTTGAGATTAAGAGTATACTATGGTAGTTTATTAGTCATAGAAATAGTAACCTGGTGTACATTAAATTATGGCATGTATTAGAATAAGCCCACTGAGTTAGTAAGAGCTGGGATTGACCTAAGGCAACTTGCTAGGAGCTCTGTTATTTTTGTTTCTTATTCATCCTTAGCCCACCAAATAAAAAGTCCTTTTGAGTAATATCATTATCCCAAGTTCACAGAATAAAATTATATCTTCTCAGTACAAATCTGAATGTTATGGAGAACAAGGGTAAAATACTCATAACCCTGAAATTTTTTATCTGAAGCTCTAAGTAATAAAATGACAAAGAAAGAAATTGTTTCAGACAGAAATTTCAGAGTGCTGCTTATAGGTTTTCTTTTATAGATGTTATGATTTTGTTCAAACGGGCCATATTGAATCCATTGGGTTTTTTGTAATAGATTTCAAAATACATAATAAATGTAAGTAATATGATGACTAATGGGTCAAGTGAAGTTGGAACTTTTTAAATGAGAAAATAGCTGGAAACAGTTTTCAGGAAACTATTCCAGTTGATTTTTGGTCCCCCACAAGGTGTACATTAACATAAACTCCATAGAATCGCCTCTGGGACCTGAATTCCCTCTCTGATTTCATTATTGCAACGTGATTCTTTTCCTTTCGCTGTTAAGTCATCTCCTGGTGTGGTGGGAGCATATAATAAGTGTAATTTATTTATATTTATCTAATCTCCTTTTAACTCAATAGTTATTTCATCATTCTGTTTCCTAGTAGCTGTTCAGAAAGTTGTGAAGGATAATTAGAAACTAATAATTGACAGACATGGATTTACTGGGTAATCTAAAGATATGTAGTGAAGAAATTGAGAGAGAGAAAGAACAATTCAAATTCAACACTCAAATGCTACACTGTAATAAAAAAAATATTGCTTTGATATCATCTAAGTTCAGTCTGATTTAAAAATAACCAGAAATAACTCACTTCAACGCAATCTATTTACAAGTGCAGTAATTTCTTTGTATTTGTTTGCTAGAAATGGATAAATAAGTTATTGCTATTATGTCTGAAATCTAAAGAAAGCATTCGGATATAATTCTGGTAGCCAGTCACTAGTAGGCAAAGGAGAGACTGATGAAATCGAGGAGTTACTGGTGGCTTTGAGCTACCTTTTGCCCCGTCTTGTTTCTGATGTAATTTTGAACAATTCAAAGAGTTGTTTTAAATTATAGGAACCTGTGTTTTCCTGCCGGTACAGAATCTGCACAATGTTGTGTGGTGTGCTTCCCAAGGTGTTTAAAATCATCTAAAAAGACTGTTAACCTTGGATTTTGCACCCTAGAAATTTTATTCGAGCTGCATCTGGGTGACTGTTTGTATTGTAACATTTCTTTTTTGCCCTTTTTGCGTGACTGGAGAAGCTGCTGAACATCTATCTTCATCAGCTGTTATAAATAGCTCTTCATATTTCATCAGTTTTCACTGTTTCTTAGAAGGAATGTTAAAGCTTCTTTTACAGTGCTAAGTGTAAAAGAGGACAAAGACTAAAACACATGTTGATTGCTCAATTGGATTTTTATTTTTTGAACATTTTACTTAAAATGCCACAGAATCTCCTTACATAATCTCTCCCCAGTTGTAAAAATAACCTATGTCATTATGAGATAGTTAAAATATTTGCAGTGAAAGTTCCAGAGTTACATTTTCTGCAATTATGCTTCTGGCTGCCACTACCTTCTCTCAGGGCTGATTCACTGGATAATAGTAACTTAATACAAACCTTTGTAACGTTAGCAGTCATGACAACGTTTTTCTGTGTGACGTGCAGTTTCCAAACAGAAAACAGGGAAGTCATTTGCCCTAGTGTCTATTGTTTTATTGCTTTCTGGGATGAGTGCAGTGTTTGTGAAAACAACGTGACACTGTCCCACACAACATGATTGTCTCTAAATTGGAGAGACGTGGATTCAATGGATGGACCACTCGGTGGATAACGAATTGGCTGGACAGTCACACTCAGTCAGTCATGCTCAGTGTCCAAGTGGAGACCAGTGACAGGTGGTGTTCCTCAGGGGTCGGTATTGGGACCTGTGCTGTTTAA
>RSEF01000002.1:140545236-140557723 GCA_003993805.1 Himantopus leucocephalus
GCTGAGAGAGTTGGGGTTGTTCAGCCTGGAGAAGAGGAGGATCCGGGGAGACCTTATAGCATCCTTCCAGTACTTAAAGGGGGGCGTACAGGAAAGATGCTCATTTGTTTGGTTGGTTTTAAACATTTCATTAGAATAACACTCCTTTCCATTTAAGTATCATAAGTGAATTAATATCATAATTAATGGCACATGGGTCTCTATTTCATTTGTACGTCTCCTTTCTGCGTTCAAAAAGAGGAGAGGACTTCCCATGATGTGTGCAAAAAAGGCAGGCGAATCTTGGGGTATTCTTTAGTGCCAAAATGGGTGGAGAGATTTTTGAAGTGTTACGACATTTTTCTTCCCTTGGTTTTAATTAAAAATATCAGTGCATAAGTATTTTGAAAAATCTTCCAAGTTGATCATATGTGGTTTTGGATGCCTAAAAATCTTGCTCTCTGCTTACGCTGAGCTTCCTGGCTTTGATACTTGCCTTTCTACTAGGCCCATGTGTTAGCTAGTGTTTTACCACAGTTTCTAGTTCAGTGTGGAAGGCTTTAACGCAAGAGAAAGGATTTTCAGTAGACCAGTAATTAAAATTTTAAGTTACAATTGAAATAGTTTTTCAGTCTTAAATTTCAGTTAGCTGTGGCTTGTTGCGTACTACAGACTTTTTTCTAAGATTGTTTTGGGTTTTTTAGTTCAGCTGTAACAAATCTTACATGGGCCGTTAATAAGTTTCTCTTATCTTTGTAGAAAAAATGGTAGTTTATAATTCAGAGACTTATGTGTTCAGATACCAAAGCATCTAACTGAAATTTAGAACCCTTAGATATTTTTGGGGGTCAGGAAAGTGCTTTGTCATCTGCCTGGGACTCTCTGAAGTCAGTATAAACCGATGCTTAAGAGCAGCTCCAAAGCTCTGCTCCTGCAACCCTTTACCGTTGTGGTAAAAACCTGTAATTTACTTAAAGAGTGGGAGAATCAAGCTCATTCGGTTTGCATCAGCATTAAGAGTAGAACATGATCCTGGACAACTTGAAACTAGGTCCTAATTTTGGTGAAATATTCATTAATCTGTGTAAAACCTTGAACAAACAGTGTTTCCCATATATATTTATAATGAAACTTGAAACTAAGTAGCTCTCGTTTCTCTGAACATTTAATGTAGCTTAGATATATGCACAGAATTTTGATCATTTTTGGTTCTTGGGGGTGGGGCAGTGGGAATCAAACAGCAAAGTGAAAAAGCAAACTTTTCCCCCTGCCCAGGGTGGCTGTCTCATTACTGAGTGAAAGCTGAATTTGAAATGAAAAAATTTAAAAACTAAATTAAAGCTGGATTTCTGTAATGAAGAGTAATGTAGTGATTAAAAAGGCAGATAGCAGCACAGAAATAAGTTTCAAGCATTGTAAAATCCTGCTTCCTATGTGTGAAATAATCTTGGTAATTGCAACATCTCAGCTACTAAAATATCACTGTTGTCAATGTTGTTCACATTAGTTGTGATTTCTAAAAGTTCTGTGAGACTTTTAGCAGTCTGGGAAGTATCAAAATCCTTTACTAAGGAGACAAAGAACATTTTAAAAATATTCGGTTATTCTGATCTCCCTGGAAAACAAAGAAATCTAAACATACCTCAGTTTTTAGATTTGCTTTTTATTTCACATTTCATCTTGAAAATGCATTGACGAATACTGTGTATTAGCTATGTAGGAAACAACACAATATACATGTTATTCACTCATTTAAATGTGTTGAAAACGTTCACTGTTGGCTTTGGAGTTTAGTCAAATAGTTCTACTGGATGTAAAAGTCAAGAGAATGTGAAGTATATTTTCATTCTGACACAAACGGACTAATATATTTACCCTGCTACACACTTAAAGTGTGTGTCTTTCAGATAGCTGTGGTGATCCCTGGGAAGAAACAAGGAAATATGATTGACATTGTGAAATGTTTCTTCCTTTAAAACTCTATCTAATGAAGAATGCTTATAGTACTTTTCACAATGTTTTGATTCAGATTTGTTCCTAAAAATACTGTTTCATTACATTTTATCATTGATTCAGTCCTTTAAATGAGACGTGGTAGAAATCATATAATCTCCACTAAATGTCTAATATGTTTACATTACTTGAATAAGTGCACTATAGCTTCTCATATTTCTTTCTCCAATTCTCTCCTACAGCTGACGTAAATGTGGACATATCAAAACCTTTGAAAGTAAATCTCAGTTTTGTCAGACTTGATCAACTAAACCAGTTTTTGAAAAAAATCATAACCAGAAATGATGATGAGCCCAGGAAGGAGGCTGCTCCATCAGCTGGCATTATTCCAGATGAGGATGTCACTTCAGTAGCTGAACACCCTAGTACAAAGGATTTGCTACCTGCAGCACACACCAACACTGTGCGAAAGGCTTCAGTACAAGAAAATTTGTGGCGAGCCCTTTCCTGCTTCCAGAAGATTTCCATTCACACCGTTCAAATGGTTGTTTTGATGGAAACCATACCACATCCCAATAAACCTTGTTTGTTAGTCTCTTTATCAAACCTCAGTGGGAGCCTGAATGTTAAAAGTGGACATAAAACTGCAGGTAAGAGTTTTTGAAAGTTGGAAATGCTACTGGTCTGTTCAAGTGGTGGTTTAAAGCATGGGGCATTGAAGGGGACTCCACTAGCTAACAATAAACCCACAACAGAAAATAGTAAATCCCTGATAGACTCCATTACCTGAGCTTTCCTTTTAGTGAGGCAGCACCTAGGACTGCTTAAGTTTGTAGTTAATATCCCCTAGCTTGTAATTACTAATTTATTGATGGAATTCTGGCTAGAGTAGTGGTTACAAGAACCACTATTCTGGTATTCAGATAATTCAGCACATACTTCAAAGGGCAAAATTTTGACAGTTTTACTTTATAACTACATTTTCTTGTTAGGACCCTGTATTTCTGTTTAAAAAAATACAAAAATAATTATTCATAGCCCTGACTCATGCTACTATGTAAATATTGGGTCATACCATTATTCTTCTCCAGGCTTATGAAGTTTTAAATTTTTATATGCTTCCTCTGCACAGCTGAGAGTCACCCAGGGAAAACGGGTGCTCCAGCCTCATTACTGCAGAGCAACGAGGAAACTTTACACCTTGGGTACAATTAACAGGATACTAGAGACTCATTTAAAATGAAGACATTTTGAGTGTCTTTGTAAATTGTTTTATTAGTCTTTTAATAAAATTAATAAGATGGTACATTTACACGGTGTGGAGATGAGCCAGGTGTCGGTAGCTGGCAGAGTAGCTTGCGAGGTAAAATGGCCTGTAGCTGAGAGGAACAAGTTGTATGCCAAGTGAGGTGGTGATTTATTTCTTTCTCATCAGAAATATTTCTCCTCAGGCCAGCAAGTTTCAGTGCTGCTTTATTGTTTTAAAAGTTAAAAATGAAAAATTTAAGGTTTGTAGTACATGAAAGCCTGTGAAAGTGCTGGAGCCTGAAACTCTTGATTTATCCATAAATAAACAGCAGAACAAGCAGGAACAGTGCCTGCATTCCCACACTTTTCCAGTCAGATCGCAACCCTAGCACAGAAAGCACTGTAACTGAGTAAAAAGCCTTTCTGATGTCCTTTAAATAGTTCTAGTTTCCTTTCTGTGTAATAATCCTCTTTCCTTCCATCGCTTCCTCTCTATCATTTATACATTATCAGTCCCATGGTACATTATGGTGTCCACAGCAAGCTTAGATATATCAAAGCCGAGCCCATTCCGTCCCTGTACTGGAAAGCAATTTGGCAAACTCAGCAGTGTATATCACTTACCCTGGAGTTTTTCATCCTCCCAGGAGGATGTACCTTGCCTTGCACGTTAAGCCTCGGAAACATTTTGCTACGAAGTTCTGTTTCTTAATTCCTCTGGCAGTCTGAGGAAGCCAATCTCTCTTTTTCATGTCACAAGCTATACGTGAATCTTCAGTATGTTTGTAGTCTGGCAAGCATTGTTAAGTAAAGCAATACTGATGCTGAATCTAATGAAAATGGAAATTACTTATTCTATATGAAGAATTTTCATAACCAGACGATACATAGACATCAACAGACTCTTTTCATGGTTTTTTTCCAGTTAAAGTTGCCTTATCTTTGCTTTAGAAAAAGAAAAATACATGTGCATGAGGTTTTGCATGCCCTTGTGATGGCACAATATATTGTTTTAAGTTTCAAGAAGTGTGAAAGACACTTCCACAAAACTGATTGAAACTGTCAAAAATGATTTTAATAAATTGTTTTGGGTTTTTAGTTAAAATTATTAATTTGAAATTAAAGTGCTGATAGAAACCAAAGTGGAAGTTATAACTTTAGGAAAGAAGATAAATTACTCAGTCTGGGGGAAATGGTATTATAATCTTGTGTTCAAAATACTTTAGAAGAATACCACAGTTACTAACTAGGTTTGTTTTATTATTGTAAAGAAATTAGGCAAGCTAATTCAATTAAAAAAAAGTGTAGTAGCTGTGTCTTGGGAGCAAGGAGTATTTAAACATTGCAGTTTTTCACTACTTTTCTTTTTACAAAAGGCTTTATAGATCTACCTTTTGAGCTGAACAGGGTTAATGTCAGATTTATTTTTTTATAGAATGAAACTAATACGCAAATACTTCACTGTGTCTTTGATTTTACAGTCAAATAACTATTGTGACCATCTGCAGCAGCTGCATTTTACGAATTATTTGCTGAACCAAACTAAGCACAATGACAAAAGTAGTCATCTCAGATGTACTGTTAAAACAGAGGAAGAAAAAGGAGCATTGCTTGCCTTTTGTACAGTATGACCATCTGCTGTACAGATGTTATTATATAGAATGACTTCAGATACAATAATTGTAGAAAATTTTTATTAAAACCTCAACAATTTGCACTTGTTTACTTGAATCTGCATAACTCCCCAGTGAGACAACACAATACGCTTGGGGTTTTTTTGGTTCTCACTAGCTTTCTCTTTGATCCTTTTTGATGTGCTGACTTTAATAAACATAGTTAAAAACACTGTTCAAAAACATCATGGAAAAAACTACAAAGGAACAATTATAGCAGTAGAAACTACTCTAATCCCTTACTTACGCAAGCTATTTTTAGTGAAATATGTTTTTTTACACATTTTATGTGGCAGTGTTTTACAAACAGTGTAAACGACCCCTTTTCCAGATGAATTTTAATGTAGGAGATGAAGTTGGTTTGTAAGGAATCCTATTTCCTAGGAATTATTTAGTGAAAAAACCTCGCAAGAATGTATTGTCGGCATATTTCCTCCCTTATGGGGGAAAACAAAAGTGTGTGACCTTGTGTAATGCTTTGAGTTTTTTAGCTGAAATTAAGAAAGAAGCTTGCCATATAACTTTTTTTTTTTAATTACCAGTTTTCCCTCTAGACTTTCCTAGTTTAATCATGGAAGCTAAAGGCCTTCTGTTTTAATTTTTTTCTTAATTTCTCACGAAAGTAAAAAGATGTAGCTTCTGAAACAGAGGGGCTAATTAGTTGAATTATTTCACTTCTAACAAAATAAATTCTAAGTGTTGAACAGTCACATTGCAGTTGGATCAAATTAAAACACGTCCATTTCTACATATCCTGCTGCACTGTTATACAACCCCAAACCCTTTGTGTGTCAAGGGACTTCATTTTTTGGACATTTTTCATGTTTTAATACAACAGTAACTTATAACAACATGGTTACTATTTCTGCTAGAATACTTATGTTCTCTGCTGTACTTATGGTGAAATTCTGAGTATTTTGGTTTTAGTAAAGTAGTACTGTTGTAGAATGTGGTGCAGTGTATTGGCAAAAAACAAACCAAAACAAAATCCCTTTTCCAAAAAGAGATATTATTAATTTTACTTTATAAGAGGCTAACAGTATAGTTTTTCTGATACCCTTAAGGGCAGGAGTTTGAGTCATACTGATGTTAAATAAAATAATTTTCTGTATTCATTTTATATTTTGTGGCTTAGAGTTACAAGTTAAAACTTGTACCCATTTCATATAAGCAAATAACAAACATTCAGCTCATTTTTGGCAGCTTATTTGTACTGTTGACAAAAACTCCAAGAACTATCATTAGACCTGGTTCAGTGATTTTTGTCCTCTGAACTATGTGGCATCTTCTACAAAGTGGCTAGAGCTCTCAAGTGCCATGTACCGAGTTAGATTTGAGATTGCTTGGTATCACACTTGAGGTATATAGCTCTCTCCGGAAAAATCACATGCCATTAAAGTTGAAATAATTTTTAGCAATAAATAGTAGTAAATAAAATGCAATTCTAAACATATGGCTTTCAGTTAATTTAGGTTCGGTGTTGAAATTAGCACTACCTACCTGCCAAAAGAGCAGATAAATGAGAGAAGTTGAGGACTATACTCTCCCCAGAGTGAAAGACAGCAAGAAGCCTGTAGCCTCTCGGTGGAGCCTTATTTTGCTCTGGCTGGACACAGGAGGGAAGTCTTGCTGTTCAGTGTCTGAACTGAGAGAGTTACAGACATAAAATATTCCAAAGATCATAGACAGAATTCCCCAGTCCTTCATCCTGTATGCAGAGATGATTACTTTAGCATATAAATAAGGGAAAAAAATAAACACTAGTTGAGCGTATGATAATCATGAGTATTTTTACTAAACCTGAAAGAAACTACATACTTAAGATACCTTACAGAAATATTAAAAATTAAATGCAGCTATTAATTGGTGTAGAGCAAAGACCAAACTTAATTTTGGAGTTAACTGACTCTCTTGAGAAAACTCCGCTAAGGCGTTGTCATAGCCTTTAGATGCTGCAGATATGCAAGTTAGCCCACGGGGAAATAAAACATTAAATTAGATATGACTACCTAAAATAATATGCAGCAGTAACAAGCCATTTACAACACCCAGAAGACCTTTGTTACTTTTAGAAAGAAATATAAACTCTTTCCAACACTTGAACAATAGGAAATTAATTCTTTGTCAGCAAAAGCCAGAGGACAAACTAAATATTTAAATGGCCACTGAGGATTGAGGTGGAAGTGCAGCTTGTAGACAGCTATACAAATCACTAACAAACCTTAATGAATATTGGGTGTGGGCATCAGGGTCCTGTCAGATTTGACACCATGTCCCAAGTAGCTTAAACCCAACACTCAAGAAAAGGTGGAGACCTCATCAGGTCTCTAACATCTGGGATTTTATTTGTCATTTTGGCATACCCTGCAAGCGCAAAAGAAAGAGTAAAAGGGGATTATCCTGACAATGAAATGAGTTACTGAATCTTGTGATAATGAAAAGCAGAAGAATTCTAATTCCTTTCTATAGTCCCTGAGGTGGAGGTGCGTTTATAGTTCTGCAGGAGTATAATGTAGGAGGGAAGAACAGATGGCCTAAAATCCATGAAACAAGACACCACCTAATCCCAGGACTGAGTACCACTATTAATCCTGGTCAGATTCCCTACTGGTACTTTGTAACAGGGTTCAGAATTGCTACTGATGAACTAGCATGTTAAGCTGGGGGCAGAAAGGGGAGAACAAAGAAAAAAAAAGTTAGTTGTAGGTTGTTGATTCAAGACAGAGTGCCCTAATTTTGTAGAACTGCATTTACAGTTTAAATAACTTTAAAAAGTAGACTCCAACTGGAATTCAATTCGGAACAAATATGGTTGTTTTTGTAATCTCTTCAGCTTTATCGTGATATTAATTGCATATTTTATTGATACTGGCATTTCTTTTGTTATTTGGATCCCAGTGCTATCTGTGGCAGTAGTAGGTGATACAGCATTTTCATGGTAGTCAATTCTACAGATGTTATGGTTTGAGAAACCCACAACAATTTACTGTCATTTAGACAATTATTTTATCACCCAGTGACCCCTCCCCACCTGGGAAGGGGAATTGGGAGAAACAAGGAAACCCAAAGGTTGAAATATAAACAGATTTAATAGAATAAGACTAGATAATTAACATTAATAACACTAAAGAAACAATATTTGTCCCAATACCAATGTAAAATATACAAGGATTATATTCAGCCAATTCTATCATAACCATTAAGGAAGAGAGAACTTCGCAGCAAACTTTCTAATTTATGTTGAATGTGATGTTCATGGTATGAAATAATCCTGTTGGCCAGCTTGGGTCAAGTGCTCAGGTCTCGCTCCTCCTCATCCCTGCACCTGGCGAGCTTGAAAACACTAAGACCTTGAAACCCACACACCGTAGCTGGCTATAAAGTAAATATTTTCACAAATTTAGACACTGGAGTCTTCTAAAAGTGCAGTCTTCCCAAGCATTAGAAGAGAAATTAGTCCTGTGTCACTCAAACCATGACAATAGAATATCTACATTCATGAGGAAATACAGATAACAGTGAAAGCTGAATGTTTTCTTTGTACATTTTATGCTTTCTGTGCAATTCCTGCAGTTCAGTCTACACTTTGCAGTGTGAGGTACAGAGATAAAGCATAAATTGTTTAAATTGTTAACATACTGGCAACATGATTCTTCTTCTTCTGTGACGAGAATGAGGTGGGATGAGATCACCAGCTTGCTGCCCAAACAAAAGGTGCAATTCCACGGGAAGTTTAGATTACTGTGGCCACATGTTTCCACGCTCTGCCTTGTACTAGCTCTGCTACTTGGGCAGCTGTTTGCTGAGTTGAGGCAGGGCACTGATCTGTCTAACCCAACAGGAAGGAAAAGTTTCCAGCAGGGTTGTCTCCTTCAGCTGGCTCACTGGACAGGTACACTTTAGTGACCATGCTCCCACAAAAGACAATTCAGAGAACTGTATAAAGGAGGGACGGAGAGGAATGATCGAAGGGAGGAGAAGATTGGAACGTAGGAGCCTGGACCTGGACTGGCCTTAATTCTGGGGAACCACATCCCAAAAGTGCAGGGAAACCTGTTCAGTTTGAGTGGCATGGGTATATCTGTCAAACCTTGGACTTCCACAAGCATAATTCACTGGGTTATAGAGGCAAAAACAGCTCAGGCACTGCCAGGCACTATCTTCAGGATGGTTTATTTATAAAGAAAAGTTACCCTCTAGTTCACAGACTATTTAGTTTATTAAAGCAGTCGAAATCCAGTGAATCAAGCATAGAGCAGAGCAGCAAGACACCAAAGCTGTAATTCTAATTCAACCTTGTTGCAGTTATATAGGGCTACATTTTGAGTGGCATCCACTATTTTGTAATGCTTCATTTACTGTGCAAGCCATTCAGTGTCTGATTTTTCAGTAGGGCTACAACTTTGTAAATCAGTGACAGTTGTAGGTACCAACTGTCTCCTGAAAATAAACCAAAGTTTTCAACCAACCACCTAAAATTAAGATGTGAAAATACATAGAATTTTTTTTTTTAATTGAAGAACCTCTCCATGGCCATCTGTAAAGCTGGAGTAAGAATGTATAGTCACTTTTCTGAAAACTGCTGATACCTAAAACTAAAATGTTTATGATACCAGAACCAAGTATTACGCATGTCAGTATAGCACTCAGTCAGTTTTGAAAGCTGGACTCACGGATGCAAAATGAACACTATTTTTGTTTTCCCTTATGCATCTTTCTACATTTAATTGGAATAAGATAGGGCAATATAAAGCTTTACTACTGCGTTATAAATTATTGTATACCCAAGACAGCCTTGACCAAAAATGAAAATCCCTTTAGATCTTAACTTTAATATGCCCCCTGTGATCAGGCATCACAAAATCCAAAATTACCAAATCAACAAGTGAATTGAGATTTTTCAGCTATTTAGTATGCAGTAGTGTAATCAACATGAGGTACCTGCCCAGTTATTCTTTAAGGGAGATGAGCTCATTTCAAATAGATAACCATCTTTGACTTCTCTTCTGATTCATCACTGACCTGAACTCCATTTGAACCTTGTTAGACACAAAACAAGCAGGATTCCTGGCCTGAGCTATAAAATATAATTAAGCCCTTTTGAAATGATGTGTAAAAGAACATAGCTTTACCCCCACTATAACTACTACCACCACCACAACCAATAAAGTTAAATCAAGCACTGCCTGTAATGGATTAAAATAATAAATGTTCCTGGATTTTAGTGTTTGAAGTATTTGAAGAAAACAGGCTCCCAGCAGCCAGGACTGCTGAATGCATGGGGACATTTATTAGTGACGAATTCAAGGGTTTGGCCTGTTTAAGATCATTACTTTCTGTTTACCGTGTGTTACACATCTCATGTTTTTACAGAGCCCACATGTGTCCCCATGTAATGCTGAAAAACTCTCTTTCACTAAAGAATAGTTAATTGGTAATGTGTAAATATTGTTCTCGTGGGGAGAATGAACTATCATAAGATTCAGCTCCACACTAATGAGAAATCCAGGGCGGTCAGTGGATTGTTAACTAAATCTCTCCTGGAAAATTGTCCTTTACTACGTCCCACCTTTTGTTTGCTACTGCTCTTTCTAGACTTGAATAAATTGGCTGACTTTTAAATTAACTGTAGTATTTCCCCTGTAATTATTTTCATAGCTTTGTTACCCTTTCTTCTCAGAACCTGCTTTGTAGAGGATACCTGTCGACAGAGCAGTGTATCTGTAGTATAACTACTTATTACATGACGTATCTGAAGTTTTCTTAGGAAGACAAAATTTGTGTAGATAATTATCAATATATTAGATATAATAACATATTTACATACTCAAAGCTGTCTTAGTATCTTTGGCAACTTTAAACTAGCTACTGCGCTTGCAAATATGAAGCCTGAATGCTCTAAAGCAAATATCACAGATAATCATCTTCATAACGTGTGACATTGAAGCAGAAGCTACTAAGGAAAACCACTCACTAATTAACCTTCAGCAGTCAGATTGTATCTCTGCTGCTCAGGCATGGAGGGCCCATGGGAGAGCCTGGACTTCTTCCTTCAGAGCGCACCATGATGCTTTGAATGGGAATGCGGTTGGTGCAGAGCGCATCACTCCTGTGCGTCTTGCCCAGTCCGAACCAGCATGGCAGGCTCTGGGACACAGTCTTGCTTCTGAGCTGCCCCAAACTCAGAAAAGCAATTTTCTTCTTAGCGCTATAGTTTGTAGCAAAGCTACTAGCTTCCAAGAGGCTTTTCAAAAGATATCTTGACTGTATTTATGATAGTACATGTGTTTCCATTTTCTTAAAACTCTTTTCCCATGTAGAAGTTTGCCAATTAAAATCATGCTCTATGTTGTATTAGGTGACAGTGCATTGAACCAAACAGGATTTGCAGCTATCTAAGGAAGAGCAAGTGCAGAGCGTAATAGAAGGAAAAAACTCCTGCTACATTTCTACTTGTTTCATTTGGAGTTGATTCAAATATCAGTATTTTAAAATGTTGTTGAAAACAGAAAGTCCATAGTTAATGTCAAAACATCGTGTTTCCCTTTGTCTGTGAACCAGGAAAAATAACAGAACTTTCTTCACACCTGTTTTGCCTAAACACTAAGTGGTTGTTACTGTAAAGCAAGGGTTGTTGTAATTTATTTGCTGCATCTATTAAAATGGGCAATGTCTTTTTTTTTTTCTATACACACAAATGGATTTATGCACACAGGGCAGTTTAACAAACATGGAGCCTCCTATTTTTGGTAACCGCTAATATAACTATATTATAGTTATATATAAAACTTAATTTAACTATGTTTATAATTCAGGGTACTCAGATTCTATGAGATGTCTTTGTAAATGTTAGCATAAATCAAGTCTCTAGTGACTAAAAAAAGATAGATGTTAGAATTTCAAATCAAATGTTGTCTTTTAGTAATTTTTCTTTGCTATTCTGTTGTAATGAGCTCTGTCTTTAATTTCTGAACAAGTTAATTTCTTGCCATTACCAAGTAAGTGCCAGCTCTTTTTCAAACATTCTTACATTATTTCCAACCGTATAAAAATACCTGGATAGTCCTTTTGAGCATATGTCATCATAAAGATAATCCTTCCAATGGCACATAGAAGGCTGGTGTAAATTGTGTTTTGTTCAGTTAACATGGCAGCATATTGCGGTGCTATTGTGGGTCTGGGTGGAGTCTGACAATGGAGGGCTGGCAGCATTTTTTAAACACTGTCCAAAGCAAGTGCTTCATATTTATTAGTCTCTTGGAGGAGTATTTTAAAAGTCATGAAGCTATTTGTTCCTAGAAGTAAATTATTGCACGTACTGAAAAGCGTGTTGGTGTTCATGAGCAATAATCCAAACAGAACAAGTTAACTTCTACATATCACAACAATCGTTTATGAAGATATATTACTTCTGTGTGGTACCATCTCAAGTTCACTTCAAATGGAGACTTTGATTTAATCTGTTTAAACTGAAGTTAGACTTCTACAAAGGAAGTTTGAGAGAGATGCATGAAATGACTGACTGAAAATAGTGGGGTGGGGGGGAACAGAGGAGAACTATTTTGCATCTTTACCTTTCTGAAATGATTGCTTTAGGAAAGCAACTTCACTAACTGAGCGTACACTTTGAGTTA
>RSEF01000002.1:140557823-140578354 GCA_003993805.1 Himantopus leucocephalus
TTTTTTTTTTTTATTGAAAGCACGGTGGTTTTTATACTAAGAGTCAATTCATCCCCAGAAGGCCACGTAGATATAACTGCTAGGAAGGCGAGGATGTGATTCTTGCCTATAAAAGAGCAATCTGAGTCGCAGCAAGAAAAAGAAAAATCCCTCATTGAGTCCCTGAAATTTTCCTGGTATTTGTAGGACATAATCCATGGATGTGTCTTGTAATATTTCTTTTATTTAAAATTTACCGACACTTCCTTGTTGTTAATTGTGTTTTAATTTCTCATTGTTTACGTAGAGTTTGAGAAGGCACTGCTGATTTTGAACCAGCAGTATTATGTGCTGAATGCTCAGTTCTGTTTCTAAGCCGTTGGATATTGTGTTTTCTTTGTACTTTGTGGAGCTGAGAGGACAACAGAAAAAGACTGCAAAGCATAATCCTTCCAAGTGTAATCCCAGTGAAAGAAAACATAAATAAAACCACTTGTATTCTGGCATTCCTTTTTCCCTTTTGTTATTTCTGCAACTTGGCACATATTCCAATAAAACTATAGAACATTTCTGTATATTGCAGAATTGTGCAATAGTTACCGAGAATTTCTCATCTTTAAAATCAAAGTTCCATGCAGAGTATAAAAAAAAATTGAATTTCCAAATATTGTAGTGCCTCTTAAAATAAGTAGACTGACCATAGCAGGGGGAGGGTAAGCCCTTCCCATAAAAATACCTCTTTTTCTTGGTTTAAGACTGTATGTGAAGCTGCTTCATTCCACAGTTTACAGAATCAAGTCTGAACCAGTACCAAAAGGAGAGGTGGCAGGGTGTGTTGATGATCGTTTTCTTGATTATCGCTGAAGTTCAGTGTCAAAAAAACGCTTCTAAAACAGTTTCTGTCGTATAAACCTGTTACACGTGAGACCAGAGCCAGGGGTTCAGAAGCCAGTATAAATAACCCAGAGCAAAAACCCCTTTCTTAATCGGTGACAACGGTCTCATTGATTGGCATGGGACAAAGGTTCACTCGAGCCCTTAATCATTCTTATAAACTGCAAACTGCTCAAGAGAGAGATTCTTCTTGTTTGTGGTTCCTACTTGGATTGAATACAATTCAGTGCCATTATTGCTATGGGGACTGTTGGACCACCTTCCTAGTGGATGCTGGATTAAAAAAAAAGAAGGAAAAAATCCAATATATTTCCTTCCATTGTATAAAATTTTTCTCGGTATTATGAAGTCAGAACTCCTAGGATGCAGACAGGCTTCTTTCTGGATTTTAAAAGAGATTAATAGAAGAAGTTTGACTGAATGTATTCAAAACAGTGAGTTGTATTTTGTGGGACTTTTCTACGAGCAAAAGTATGAAAATATAAAATGGAACTGTACCTTGAAACATCTGTATGTAAGCCTTAGATGTTTTTTAATCTTTTGCCTTTGGTAAATATCCAGTTTCATTAGAAAAACAAGCTGTGGACATTATAAAGTATGGTGACATTCAGTATGCAGTGTTGAGTCCAAGTATGAGCGCCAGAAGAGAAAAATGTTGACCCAACCTCAGATGTAGTACTTTTCATGTAAATGCACAAAAGAAATACAGAGATATTAAGTATGGTTTGTTTTACTAAGCAGTGATTTGCTATAAGTTAAATTCACAAGAGATGTGACATTTCTAGATAGTGTTTCTTTCCTAAAAATGTTTGTCTTTAATGAGAGTATGTAAGTTCTGTCATAAATCTAACCTGCCATTATCATTTTTATGTTTTATAAAGCTCTGTAAAGTGCAAATGGTTATGATGTGAGAAGTTTAGATTAGACTGTTTTTAGGTAAACACGTTATATATTTTGAGTTAAAGTAATTGTTTTGAATTATTTGAATTCATACATTACCCTTATTCTCCTGCTAAGCACCCCAAAGCCTAGCGAGGCAATATTTTATAATGACTAACCTGAACAAAAGCAGAGAGAATAGTTCAAAATATCTATTTCCTATCAGTTTAAAATATAATCAAATGAAGCAGCTGTGCTTGTTCTTAATAGACCCTTTTGAAAAAAATTTCATAGTTTAATGAAAAATGTCTCTTCTCATAAACCTTAAAATACTCACACGTGTAAAAAAGTCATAATGTTTTGGCAAATAGTTCTTTGTAAGGAATGTGCATGAGATATACCTGCTCCATAACTGCAACACTGTATAAAGCGTGCTCAATAGTGTCAAAAGAGCAAGCTAAAAGAAAAAAAAAATAAAATCACAACCCTTGTGGCCCAACTGTGATGCTCTTGTTTGGTGAGGAGAGCAATTGTCCATACAAGTATTCCCATGAAAGTCAGTGGGACTACTTGTGTGAGTAATTGCTTGCAGGCAGAGATTCCCAGGCTCATGGTAAAGTGAATTCAGGAAATAAGCACGTAAATGTTGGGAGAATAACAACGAGCAGGATTAATTGTGTGTCTCTCTCTCTCTTGTTAGGAATCCACGGATCATCTTTTGTCCTTGACATAAAAGACTTCCTACTTAAAACAAGTCTCAAAGAAAGAGCCAGATCTCTGATGGGCCCTTTTTGCTGCACTGTTAACGTGGAAGCCAAGTGGTGTAAGCACAGTGGTGATCCTGGCCCAGAGCAATCTATTCCAAAAATATACATTGATTTGAGAGGAGGACTGCTGCAGGTCTGTATAAGATGCTTATGGTTCTGCTGTTGAACTTGACTGTCTTTGGATGATTGAGATTTCATAAATAAAATTGCATGAAAGCCTCTAAAGCTTTGCAGCCTACAACAATTCATTGAGTTGGGGTTTTTTGCTTGTTTGTTTTGGTTGGGTTTTGTTTTACCTTTTAAAATAAGTATCTAGTCTTTCATGTAAAACTGTTGATTGAAAAATTGTGTACAGTGTTTTGGGTTTTTTTAATACTGCTTAAGCCATGTATCGTAGCTGTATGTGTGTGTTCCCTTAAAACTACTGGATCAAATTACTAACACTTAGTATCTAGGACCCTGTTCTGATGTGTGCGTGTTTGTCCAAGAGCTATGTGTCTGTATTGCCTAGGGGTAGCTTTAAGAAATACATATCCTTTCTTTTTAAACTCACACCAATTTCTCAGGGGAGTAATTATAAACTGTTGTTTGTAGCAATTAATACTCAGTTTTCCATGCTATCCTCTCCTTTTTGGAAGTGCCCACAACTTGAAACCAGTCCAAGAAGCATGGGAGTTCTTGAAATGAAAAATAGATTCTGTGGGGCTTAAACAAGTGGGCTTTAAGACATGTCTTGTTTTAATTATTTTTATTGTAGTATCTATACACACCAAATGTTTTAAAATAAATATATAAATCAAGCATATAAAACACAAAAAGGCAATTTTGACATTTAGTCGTGTCATTAGGTCTTTTCCCAGAATCGGCATTAGAAGTTCTTAAAACCACAGCACTGGAAATAGGGCTAATTGAATAATATGAATTTAAAAAGCAATATCTTAATGAATAAAGTCAGTTTGCTTCTCTGCTTCTTTTTTATTTGTTATTCACAGGTACTTGGCTGACTACCTGTACACGTTGTTAATAATAAAAAGGGGGCGGGGGGAGTCCCCAAAATTTTGGGGTATTGACAAGGACCAGAAAAATACCTATAAATCTGAGAAAGCCATTTATTATTAGCGTATACACTGGGATAACTAGCTTTTGCAGAAAACAATTAAGTATTTGGTCTGGCAGAATAGATTTGAGAATGCTGACAAAAGCATTAACAATTCTGTTTCACATTAATTTATTTATGGCTAATGATTTTACCAGCCCTAAACATGACCTCATCTTATACCACTGTTAGGGAGTTTATGTGAAATTGGTGCCTCATCTGTGAATATTGTAGTAGGAGTTCCGTGCTCTGGAGTTTCAGCTACCTAAAAATAAAATTAATAAAAGCAGGGGGAAAAAGCATTCCTCCCTCCTCCATCGGTGGGGGATTGAGGTCTCTGGGATCGGCTTAGGTGACACAGAGCTCCTCTGAGGTGTTGCTAGACCAAGTGTGGGACCTTGAGGCCGGAGGTACTCTAGAAACTGCAGTAGAGATGCCCTGACTTAGGGAGATGACCTGGGTAGCCTGGGACTATTTAGCTCAGGACTAGCTGTAGCTGTGTTTCAAGAGGGTCTTGGTTTCTTCCATGGGCTTACATGTAGATGCAGCAGAAGGAAAAGCGAAAAGCTTCCTTCTTGACAGCTGTACTACTCTCCCTTTAGGCATCTTCTAGGTTGTTGTTTTTTTCATATTTCAAAATCAGTATTCCCCAGTGAAAAAAAAATGCACTACTCTTTATGTGCACACCTGACCTGTTTACTTTACTCCTACCCTTACCATGGAGTTTTAAGCTACTGTCTGGTGATTTTGATTTCATCCCACACTGGTGCTAAGTCTTCTTTCTTTATTAACTGCTATTTGCTTCCTTGTCTTCCCTGTTGCTTCTGGGCCCACTTCTGCACACGAAGACTAAAGGACTTGTCCCTGTCAATGTGATTCTCTCAAACAGGAGTTTGATTTGAGAAAAGCAGTGCTGCTTGTCAAAGCTAGGAGAGAAGAACTTGCCTTTTATTTTGCTATAAAGTGTATGAATCTTCTAGACTTTGAATGCCAGTTTTTTCTTAAATATTTTTCCAAATTTCTGTCTTAAACTTCAAAAAACTTTAAACTTTTAAACCTCACTCTGAGAACTTACAGCACATCCAATTCATATGCTGTATATACTCAATATTTGTGCTTGAGTTCATCTTTTGTATGTTTTTCTAGTCGTCTTCTGTGTCACTTAGTTTTTAATGCATTCCAGAACTCCACTTTTGGAGCAAGATGCTCTTTGATCGGTTTAAACTCTGCATCTTTAAGGTTTTTTTGTCGTATCTTAAACTGCAAAACTTGTGACTAGTCATAGCATTACATACTGCATTCAGCTGTAAGTTCTTGTGTATCACTTTTAAGTTCTGTGCTCTTCCAGGCAGCATCAGTATCAATTGTAAGTAGTCAGAATTAATGCTTTCCTTCAAATGATGAAAAGAACAAATTTGCCAAATGGTTTTGTAGAGATTTCTTGTTGTTCCTGTTCTTTATTTTCACATTAAGGGTACTTGCAAGCACTTAAGGTATAAGTAGAGCAGGCTGAAAGCCGTATCAAGTTCCTTTTGTTTTGGGGAGTTTTTTCCTTCAAAAATGACTATTTGTATGTAATTGTTTTCTCTTTTCTCTTTCTTTTTCATTTCTTCCTTTTTTTTTTTTAAGGTTTTCTGGGGTCAAGAGCATTTGAACTGTTTAGTTCTTCTCCAGGAGCTTCTGTGGCAGTACCTCACCAAGAAGGGCAGTGGAGAGACATTGAGATCTGAACGTGCACACCCCACTTGTTTTTCTACAGAAAGGAATCAGGCCTCAAAAACTGAACATACCTCAGATGATCTGAGAACAGGCCTGTTCCAGTATATACAGGATGCAGGTAAGAAGACTATTATTGCTCTCTTCTTTTTTTTTTTAATTATAAAGTAAATACAGTAGTAACCTAGTAAAGATTACTTGCCTCTTACAATGAATACTTTACTTTTTTTTGTAAAAGCAATTGAAAAGACATCTGCTAGAATGAAAAAAAAAATACTTTTTTGATTTCTTTCCATTAAGCTGTGATCTTTTAAAAGTCAGTGAAATTGCTTTTTTATTTTCTCTCCTTTTGATCCTGAGGGGTTTATTTTTAACTACTTTGGTCTCATAAACCAGCATGTTTCTTTTTAGAAATTATATAACAGGTTATAGCTTTCTTTCATTTGACAGAAGCACAAAAACTGCCCAGTGCCTATGAAGTTGTCTTTTACAATGAAACTGAGGATAGTCCAGGAATGATGTTGTGGAGATATCCAGAACCCAGAGTGCTCACTCTTGTAAGAATTAACCCCGTTCCTTTTAATACCACTGAAGACCCAGATATTAGCACTGCTGACCTTGGAGATGTTCTTCAGGTGGGTAATGAGAGTTTTCTGTTTTCATTAACAAAAGAAAACATCACTGCTGTAAAGTGAGTGTTTTCAAACTTAGGTTTATTAAAAATGAGCACAAAACAAATGTCAGGAGCTCTATAAAATCAATAGGAGGTAAGTTCAACAGCTTCGGCACATCTTTAGTTTTAAAACTGATTGTGCAAACATTTTAACCACTTACCTGTAAAGTTTTTCCATGACATAATAAGCTATAGCCAATTTTATCAGTTCTGGTTTGCAAGCATACAGGATTTTTATTCTGTCTTCCTATGATTTCATCCATCAGTCTTTACTTAAAGACTTTATTTGATTTGAAACTGAGACACAGGAGGAAACACCTGGTCTGAAATTGCCAAGATTCAGTGGAATCATTGAACTAAAATCTCCAACCTGGCCATCCCCTCCTGTGTCTGTGATGGCAGATGGCTGTACTTCTAGTAAGTTCCACACGGTAGAAAGGATCTATTTTCTATCAATTTGCTTTGAGGGGGTTGAAGTGGGCAGTCCAGTTTGACTGAGGTCATGGAACTGCCCTTCAAAGGAGGGCTGAGTGCTGCAGCTGTGTGACTCTGTGCCCCAAAAATAGAGCATACCTCACGATTACACTGATCCCTAACTCCATAAATTTGAGAATTTTTGCTTTCTCAAATACACAATCAGGTAGTTACATTCTCTCCTGTCTAGTGTAATTCATCTTTATAAATTCACTTACTGCTTGCATATCTATTTTGATTTTTGCTCAGTTTTAATTTTGTTAATATCAGTTTCTTTTTTGTATTACAAATTGGATCTGTCATTATTTCTTTTAATCTGAATCTGCTTGTTAATCAGAATGGTGTTGTCAGTCAAGGGAAATAAATATCTCCCAATTCTTCCTATTTGTTCAGAAATGTTGAATTATATTTCATTATTACTATAACTTAAAAATTGCCTTTAAAATTGAATTATGCACCAATATGCTTTGAGTTATGGATAAGTAGGATAATCTTCCTCAGATAAATGGTATAATGTTATTACCGTGCACATACTGTTAGTGAGATCATGTAAGTGTCCTGCCAATTTCTTTGCCCTCTAGACAGCCAAATGTCAGCTCCTTTCAGTTATATGAAAATTAAAATTAAATGGAAAAAAAAATCAGCTCCCCTTGGCATGAGGTTTGAATCAAAGATCAAAATTGTGTTATTGTATGCTGTCTTGGTGACCCTATTAGGTTGTTATGAAAGCCAGCAATTTGCCTTCTTTCAGGATGGTATTTTCAGAGCAGAGTACACCAACTTTTTGGTATAATTACATTAAGCTCCCATTATAGATAACAGACATCATGAACATAATGTATGTGCTTGTGTAATAATATGACCCCTTTACAGAGGGAATGTCGGTGGTTCTTCAAGCGGGCGTATGCAACTGGACTTCTGGTAGCACACATGTTCTGCTGCTTTGTGCTTCCATAGAAAAGAAGGTAGTTGCAGTCCTCCTTCATTTCCCCTGAGATTGCCTCGGACAGCAAGATAGAAACTGGGAAGCACTCAGCTACCAGTGTTCAGGTTCTGTCAGCTTCTACTGGTCTTCCTGTAATTCTTCAGATTTGCATTTGATTTTGTACATTGACTGCAGAGAACTGTTTCCATCAGTCTCATTTTAAGTTTGTGGTGAAGCGTCCCTGTATAGTTTTCTTCCATGATGCTTTTTACTGTGGCATACTCTCTTCTTAAGGTCTGTTAATTTTATGATTAATTAATTCTTAGTAAGTCTAATATTACTACCTTGGGCTTTCAATTACAAGGGAAGAGCTGAAAGATATCAGCCAAATTAGAGGACATCTATTCAAAGACTGTGCTCTTGGGCACATGGAGTGCAGAAATGCCGTCAAGAGGATCCACATTTTGGTAGTGGGCCATTAATTATGGCAATAGCTGTTGTCTGGCTTTAGGTGATGATTTATCACATTTTCCAGAAATAGCCATGCACCTACACAGAGCAGCTCTGCACAGGGTAGATAAACAGCCGTTTTAAACATGGACAATATGCCTTTTTTTATTAGTCTAACATAGATATGTGGGTAGAGTAAGTAATACAGAGTCAATTTTCAAATTCTTTAGGTAAACTACATTTACTGAATGCTCATCCTGAACTTTAGGTTCTGATTTAAATTAATCAGGAGGCTTTTCATCAGCTCCACTTTTTTTCCCCGTACGGATACGTGTCTGTTTCTTAATGTACTGCGTATTTAGTGCATATGGAAAATTCACAAAATATAAAGAGAAAAAAGACAAAACAACACTTCTATTTTATTCACTTCTTGACATGAAACATTAGAGGAACATCTGCAAGCCAAAGACTTCAGCTATTTTGAAAAAAAAGGTTCTAAATTTAAAGACAATAATGATATCAAAGTATATTAAAAATATATTTGAAAAACTTTCCCAGGATTGTGTATATGTTCAAATGCTAAGAGGACCCGTAATGTCACCAGCTGTATTACCAGTCTCCCTTAATCCTTTACTTCATATAAACCCAGGCAAAGGTGCACTTCTGTAGTTTGTCTTGAATTAAAAGTTTGCCAGTTGAATGTTCTTTCTTTCCAAATAAGTTGGTGTGATATTTCATCTAGCTTTCTATCTTTGCTAAACTTCTTTTGGCATACCGTTTTAATCATAGGTAGATTTTAGAAAACTCTTTGTTTTTATAGCTATTCCTCAAATTCCTGGAACTTGCAAAAGCTTCACCATAAAGAGAATTTTTCTAGATATTGAAGTTGTGTGTCATCTGCTGCGGCCAAAGGATAAGCGAACAGCTTCAGATTATAAGAGTTGATATGAACTATATTGTTTCTGTAAAACTTTACCTTGCTGCTGTTTCTAGATGTTCCCAAGAGCTTATTTTCTTGTGCTTTTACTTGTGTTGTTGCAAAGGTAAGCATTTTCACTGGTCAAGTTTCTAATACTTTACTTTTTTATGATCCCAAAATTATTGCTTTTATTTGTGGAGGGAAAAGGAAGAACTGATGTTTCTGCCATGGTGTAGCATCTTGCATTTTCTTTAGCAATTTGAAATAGAAGTTTGATCTATTTGTTTGAAGGAAGTGAGAGAGAATCCTAGATGCACTTGCAAGAAACTGTATCAGGATTGTGTTTCTTCTGGGGGATTGAGAGTATCTGAACTTGTTGTTCTTCCTGTTTACTGGACATTTCAACCTCTTTCTATTTAATTTTTAATCCCTCGTTGTTCCATTTTCACACGCTACAAGTGTTCTTCGGCTTTGTGTGATTTACTGTTCTTTCAGATAACTAGTATTTGATGAAACACCTTTAGACTTCTCTGGTATCTCCTCTTAATTTTTTTAAGGAGTTCCTGTTCAGTGACATAAGGTGTTTCTTATCCTCAGGTACTGTCTGGCATCACTTCTAGCTCTTTTTGACCTGGAGACCTTTTCTTATTTTACTTCTCTTGTGTCTACATCACTGCCAAGATCTTTTCTGAATATACCTTCTCAAGATTGTTTTGAAGTTTATATACTAGTATTTGCAAGTTCTTACTAATGAAGAAAGTGCATACACGGGTTTTATTTTTGGAACACAAAATCAATGAAGTGCAGCAAAAATAAATCTGCCACTGTGCTTACAAGTATTTTGGGTGCAACCTTGTATAGCTGACTGCAAAAAAAATTAATACTGGCTTCTGTATCAAGAAAGAGATGTAGAATATTCCTCAGTCTTTTACACTGAACATCTTCCTCGTTCCTCGATCAAAACTATTAACTCTTGACTATTCTGTCAGCTTCTGTCTCATTTCTACTAATAGTTGTCTGTTCTCCAAGTTCTGAGATTTTTTTTGATTGGTGTTTAGAAAGCTCTAGACACAGCTAAGTATCTTCGTGAAGGTCAACGTGGGGTGAAGGAATATACACACAAGAGCAGTAGTTTCATGTTCTTGTAAGAAGAAGAAGTAAATAGGCTGTGTCTTGTCCAAGTAATGTGATAAATATTGCTCTAAGCCACCACTAATATACTCCTTGTATAAAGGGGATCTACAGAAAAGACCTTCAGGCAGCAACTCAGATGTTGGTAAGGGCATACCTTTTTGATCTTCACTATTGTTAAGATTATTTTTAAAATACACGGAGAAGAAAAAGCATGTTCCACTGATAACTTCCCTTAAGACAACACACATTTCATAAGAGTGAAGTTAATCCCAGCACTGACTCCATCTAATGTCATGTAAGCCGGGGTAATCCATTACTGCCCAAATCAGCAAGGGCAAAGGGTAGAATGGTGTTGATGCGAGAATCATATTCACATCTCAGGAGCAGAGGAAAGTCGAAACTTGGAAAAATTTCACAAAATGAATTCAAATGGTAATAAGCAAGATGAAGTAGCAATGCCATTACTTTAAAATATTGAAGATTGATATTAGTACATCAAAAAGGATGCTCTCTGAGACATTCTCAGTTATGACAGATGAAACTTTTAAATCATTGAAGTAGATTGCTGATAAGGTAAAGTCTTGTAGTTGAAGATACGTGGATGAGCAACTTTAAAAGCCTATTTTATTATGTACTTAAAGAAAATATGTACAATAAAACGGAGGGACAAAGCCTACTGTTCTTGCTCCACAACAGTTAATGTTACATTTAAGGCACTCTCTTGCACAGATAATTTCTATAGTAAAAATTGCACAGATGTTTATAGATTTCTCTCAGCAAGTATTCACATGTGAAGACTTAAGGTATGCCTCAGTGTCCCAGTTTAACAGTAAGCTATGTTCTACAAGGCAACCAGCTTGTACTTATAGGGGAACAGGTCTTTTATTTGCTCTATGACATTCTTGTTTCATAGGAGTTGAAGTTGGAATCTGTTGTTGGTGATGATTCTCATTCTTGTGAGTCCGTCCATAATATGTCTTCCACTGAGGACTTTGAAGGACTTCAAGCAGAATAGGTGTATAGAAACATCTCCTGGAGGGATATCAGTTGTAGAAGATACATGAGCAGCTCAGGAACAAAAGTGTGCTAAACAGTCTAAACTGCAGAGGAAGGGCTTCATAGTCTCTCTCCTCATCTCCCAGATGATGAGAACATTGGCTTGAGCTGGTTACAATGACAGCTGAAAGAGAATTTCTGGCTATTTCCTCCATCCTGATTGTTCTGGTTGCTTTGGAAATATGGCATTAGGAAGAAAAGAGTAAGAGCAATTTCTAATTCCAGACAATAGTTTACAGTCATGCAGATATAGCCTCTTTCCCAGAACATAAAGAATAATTGAAGAAGAATAGATTCCACACCATAACAAGCGACTGTATGTCAGAGCTGTCATGTAGTGCTAAATTCAACCATGCTTGTACGGTTCCTTGGATCTGTCAGGTTGCAGCAGTTGAGAAAGGATAAGTGTTCTTCATTTCTGTGGCATTTTTACAATTTGAAGGAGGGAGTTGCAGGAAAAAAAATCCTGTTAGTGATTCAGTAGTGACTTTCAAATTGTACAGATACAATACAAGTTAGCTACATTTAGGCATTTAAGCTCAAAGAAAGTGCTGCTGGATATCCGTGCTGTGGGGCTTAAAACTGTGCTTGCACTGTGCTTCTAGTTTCCCGAAGTCTTCCTGTGTCTTCCTGCAGTGTTGTGAATCTCAGATTTACATTTGTCTTTGCCTCTGATTACCCTGTGTTGTTTTACTTTTCTGATTTCATCTGGGCCTCATTTCTATATCATTTATCTTTACCAAGAACAAGGTTGACAGGTTTGGGTTGGCAGGGGAGAGAGCAAAGACTGGGAGGGGCTCACCAAGATAGGAAAGCAGTAAGTGTGCCATCAAGGAAGTGTTCTGCTATTCTGTGCAAGCAGGTGAACAGGACATGCAAATGATTTCCTGTACAGCTGGAGGTCTGTTTTCGCTAGGGAACTTTTTACAGAGATGCTCAGTGTTTGCCATTCCATTGTAGAGTTATCTTTCCAATAAGGGGATATCGCTGGCACTGTCCCATATCTCAAACAGAAAGCTATGTATTGTCACAGGAGCGTTTACACAAGTGGCTATGGATTTAAAAGGTGGAGAAAACCAGATTTGTCTAATCAAAGTGATCATATAATGTGTAATGCTCCAAATTCTGAGCTCTCTGATGTATTTAAGCTGCATCACCAACACAGACTTAAAATTCTTTCTCCTGGATTGTTGTCCAGTGAGAGATACAAGCTGTTAAAGCTTAGAAGACAAAAGGAAGATAATCTATGACATTTGTTCATTGCTTCATATGAAGTTAAAATAAAATATCTACTGAGCTATAACCCTGACAGGTTTTTATATTTGAGGATGTTTCCGTTGTGTACCTGCCAGGATTCCTATTGCATGCAAGCGTAGTGAGCGTTATAACAGCTAATGAAAAGATGAATGTGTGCTGAGGTCTCCTTTTTTGGCCTTTCTTCTTTATGTAGTCTCCTAATAAACAGAGCATTTATTCCTGGTTTAGAAAAGTGGTGATTAAATTAACCAGATCTCAAGGTCTACTGGAGAAAATTAGGGCAGTGAGTACAGTTCTGAGGTTCCAAGGGCTTAACTGCGATTTAATAAAGAAAGACTAGGTAAATAAAACCACTCGGGTAAAATTCACTCAGACCATTTGCTGAGATGATGAAATCGCTTTTAGGAGAACATAAAATATTTCCAACTTCAAAAGATGAAGATTCAAAAAATTGTCTGTTGCCTTGCCTTACATGCTTACGCTATTTAAATAAAGCATTTGCAAACTCTGCAGTCTGGAATCTGATTGTTTCAACACTGTCAGCCAGTAACAGTCATTTTCTAACACCTTGTGGTTGTTTAAACAGTGGCTTAAGGACGCATGAGCTTAAGAATGACTGACATTAGACCTACTGTAAGTCATTATTCCAGGAAAGATTTGACATGACAGTCAACAGGAAAAGAATTATGATCAATGTCAAAGACATTCATTTTTCCTTTTAACAGAGAATACCTCATTTTTGGCTGGCTCTGCTTCCTTTTTACTTTTCATTCCCTGTTGGGGCTACACTGTTCAACTGGGCATTTGAGAGTCTGGGAAAAGAGCTTTTTGGGAAACCACAAATTTTATTCATGTTTGATTTATTTCTTACATTCCCAAAGCAACAACTATTTTGGAAATCCAGATGATTTGTGTGTGACAGGTTAGTGATTTAAGTTCATAGTGTTATTAGATAATAATCTGTAAAGTTCAACCATGCTTATCGATAAACCTGTCGGTTTACAAATTTTTTAATCTACTGCCACGCATTTCAGTACTGTCTTCAAACAACCAGACTTTTTAGGTGGATGGTGAAATAATTTGTCTAACTATTGTGAATTGCTCAGAAGGCAAATTTGGTGCTTTGTCCAGGATTCTGCTTTTTAAAACTTACATTTCTTGTTAATTCTACCTTTTGATATTATTCAAAATGACTGTACTAGTCATGCTACTACTATACATGGACCGTATATGGTGATTTTGTTATCTCTCTATTGTGTGAAGAGTTGCAACATGCTTGAAAAAAAACAGTATAATTGTTGAGCATATCTGATCATAAACTATAACTGTAACAAATACCTTTTATTCTAATGTAGGAAACTGCTTTCCCATCAGTAAAAGCAGGGTTTACATCCATGCGTGTGTACAAAAATAGATGCAGGTCATCATGTGAACAACTAGTCTGTTTAAGAGGGCTGAAGGCTTTCTTTTAGCCTGAGCCACTTAGACTTCACATGATCTGCATGCGAGCAAATTTTGTGATGCTGGGCAGAGTTTTGCACATGTTTTTTAAAATTAAGACTCTGACTATTAATGGTAAGTATTGTCTTCATTTTCTTGCAAGGGAGGAAATAGGGGCTAAAGGAGTAGAAGTGTTACACAAAGAGTCTTAAGCAGATGTTGAAACAGAGCCCATTCTCTTTAGGAATTCCAGCTTTAAACATTATTTGTGAACTTCCTTGCCTGAGAGTAGGATTATCTCAGACTTTACTATTTTGTTACTGTATTTTGTGTGTATAATCTTAATTATTTTGCTGTGTGATCTTAGTGTTCACTGCATTGAGAGGAGACTGTATCGTTTGGCCTACAGTTTCTGTGCAGTCTGCAGGGAGTTAAGCGTAACTTGTTGGGAATGTTAATGGAAGTTGTGCATAATTTGCCTGTGCATCACACTGAAATTTACCCTTTGGGGTTACTGAGCCAGTGAAAATTCTACCGGGTGCCAGAGGACTGACGAAACCATCAGATTATCTTAATGACAGATTTACACTCTCCTCGTGTTCTATACTTTTCAGATTTTGTAACTCTGATTTATGAAACTTTGCAAACCGAAGTCCTTCCTGCTGTACGCGATCTTGTGGCACTTCTTGTAGGAATCAGGCTTTACTGTGGTGAGAATATGTGGTCAAAATAACCCATATACCAAAAAATATGCAGTTCTTTATGTATTAATAGACTGCTACCCTTGATCCCAGAGGTGGCTACATTTCAACAGCGTAGTGCTTATAATATTAATAAGTGCCAAAGCTTAGAAAATGAAAAGTCTTAAATAAAATGTGAAAGATTGTTCCTGTATCAGAAAAAGAGAATAAGGAGTATTGCAAGAAGTAGGTAAGCCCCTAATGTAAGATCTCCTATCTATATACTTCTGTTTCTCAATACTTGCAACAATACATTAAGACCCTAATAAATTAAATTAAATACTGTTGCTTTTGCTATTAGAAAAGCGAGTGATCGTCACATAAACTCAGTCTCAAGATGAATGACAGTTAGTAGAAAAAAATGGGTTTGGCACTAAATGGTACATACATTTTCCTGTTGAAAAAGTCCTGCAGAAATCTTCTCGGTTATAGCATAGTACTATTCTTTGCTTTCTTAACAAAAGCTGTTAGTGTGTTTAGAGTAATTTTTTCCATAATGAAAAAAGCCAGTATCTGTGACAAATTACATTACTACACACACCTGCATTCGCTCTGAACCTGCTAGCCTGATAAATTGATAAGATAAGTTGGTCACATGTTGTTTTAAAAAGGCAAAGAACATAGTTCCTAATAAAAGAATGCTACATATTTCTTCTAAAAGGTTAAAAAGGATTTCTCAGGGCTCTTAAATTACCATATTCTGATACCAAGGGAAAATAAAACCTGGGCTTAGAGTCTTGTTTGTACTTAGAGGGCTTTCCGGACAGGAAGGCAGTCTTGATGCAATTCAGTAAGCCACAATACCAGTGGGGCATTACAGGTGAAAAATTTGCAGCTGTACCCCTCACCACAATGTATTACAACTGTACAGTGGAATATTTCCTGTACAGAAATAGGGCTTGGTTAACTTTGTTTCCCAAGAGTAGATCACATTAAAATGTTATAAAATCATGATTTCCTGCATTTGAATACTTGTGGTTTCTCAACTGGTTCCAATATTACAAAGGGTTTTTTATAGCTTCTATTAGTTGAAGATGTATAGAAGCTTTTTTCCAAAGTCAGCTAAAAGGCAGTTATGTATTTTTAAAGAACAATTTCTCTCAGAAGACAGGAGTTTTCTTTCACATCTCTTTATTATAACTCTAATATTTATTTTATAAACTGCAATACAGATGTAAACTTAAATAAAATGAAATAAATATGCTAATAGGACCATAAATAAATTTGTTAAATGGAGTTGAAAGAGCCGAGGTATATGTTATTACTCAGAAAGCAAACTCATATTTATTTTCATTATTCAGCCAAAGACCTCGCTATGGAGAGGGGAAAAAATTAAATTAAGCAGATATTGCATATTCAATTTTAAAATGAGTATTTATAATTTAAATGTTTCAGCTTTAGGACAAAATTTGCTAAACCAAATTCAAACAGAAGTAAAACAAATTCTGTGAAGAAATTATGTGGGATAATTTTGAAAAACTTCTCCAGTTGTAGTATCTGATTATTCCTGAGTGTTGAAAATTGAGAGTGCACCATAGTGGAATAACTCTTACTGCCCAAAATATGTGGATACATAATATATCAAAATGGTGTCAAAGTACGGAAAACCAGAATAAAAATAAAACGGAGACTGAGCTGGGGGACAGCAAATACTTTGTACAGGTAGAATGTTTTTAATCCTAGTACTACTGCTAATCTTAATACTAGGCTAAATTTTTACCTCACTGTAAACCACCACGTCTTTTTTTTGTTTGTTTGTTATTTGGATCTTCCTGAAAAGGGAAAATTGGTGGTTTGTAGCTGTGGCAGGAACGGCTGTTTTCCACAGTGATACGATACAATCTTAGCCCTGAGGAAGGCTAAAAAAGTGTTGTCCAACAGGCAGTTTGGTTTGTTGCCCGATTTCACGATGTCAATCACATAAGATAAACAGGAATGTGGATGTTGGGATGTCCTACATTTGTTCAAAATATTGTTCCACTGGTCAGATTGGATTGTGTGTCGTGTGAACAGGCATATTACAGAAGTTTTACTCTATTTAATATTAATTTTCTTTTAAGCATATTTTCTACATAATATATTTTTCTGCAGGTTTTTTTTTTCTTTACTATTTTTGTATAAATAGTCCTTCAAAATCAAATTTAAAAGTCATGTTCTTGGTAGTTATTGCCAAGAATTTTTCTCTAATAAAAATCTGGATAAAGCTTTTTATTTCCTACTACTGCAACTTCTGTTCACCTAATGGAAGAATTGTTATTTTAAGGCAGTTGGCCCTAAAACAGTAAAACATCCTAATAACAGAATAGCTTTATTACAGAGCAATCAGTTTATTCATGCTCAGGAAGCTGGAGTTAAAATCTCAGCATGGGTTGGCGTCTGACACAAAGTGCTAGTTTGTATTGTATTCTGCCTCTCCTTCACTTAGGTGGCCCTGCTCGGAGAAGATAAAACACACACACGCTTCCTGTCTTCTGTGTGCGTTTTCGTGTACAGTAGTTGTTTCTGGAAGAAGCATAACTTCATTTCCAAGAGGAAGCGCCCACCATCTGAGGGACTGAGATTCAAGAAATGAACATTTATTCTGTAGAAGCCTATTTTCTAGCAAAAACATGAATCAAAAGGAAGCATCACTGAAAGCAACATTAAGCACATTCTTCTGTCACCCAGCTGTTAATGTCTTCCTTTCTTTCTTTCTTTCTCAGCTGGACAAGATGTATTTTGCAGCCTAAGAGACCTGCACATATATAGTTAAAGGTCCATTTTTTATATTGAATTTAAAAATTATATGCTCCAGTATTTAATAAAACAATAATACTTTTATATACCCTTCATTCAGCAACTTCAAAGCCGTGGGCAGATGACTGTAGCTTTTCCCTAGAGAGTAAAAAGATTTCTGTGATAAAGATGGGATTAGCTCAGAAATTGAGATATTTTAAATATTTCTGTCCTAAATGGCAATGACATCTGTGTCTGAGACCAGTCTGCATTATGACAATGTGTATAGTGAATAGTAGGCATGATCATTTATGGTAATGTGACAGCTTGTGGAAGTGCATCGGTGTTGGCCCTCTGCTCAGCTGGAGCGCTCAGCTGCAGAAACATACCTAATGATAAGTGGTGTGCACTCAAGGCTTTTCAAGTCCAAATTAGCAAAGTAGTCTAAAGCTGGGAGGATAACATCAGGTCACAGGAAAATCTAGAATCATGTGATCATGAAAGCCTTTAAAAAGCACATATGGATCAACAGTCATTTCTCTCCCGTTGTTTCTTATTATTACACATAACTTTAAGTGGGAATAAGGGGTATCCATGTGGTCAATAGGGTGTACAACACATGGATGAAAATATTAATATGTAACATAGTGTTAACAGATTCTGTAGCGTTTCTTGACTCCTAGTTTCCAAATAGGAATTAAATTATTCTGGTACAGATAATGTGTGACACAATATATGATGAATGAGAAAAAACATGATCTATCACATTGTAGTGCATTAGAGGGAATACTCCATGTTGGTTATTAATACTGTCTTGCTGATAGGTTAACAAGCGTGCAGGAAATGACTTGGAGGATGCAGGTTTTTAAGGGGGGTTTCGAGGTGCTTTTTGTTTGGGGTTTATCTTTTTTTGAGGAAATGTATATGATAGAGGTTTCAGCTCTGCTAAAGTTGAGACAGGCTCTATTTGTAGACAGTTGATGTATGTTCACAGAGGTGATTCTTGTAATGTCTATGTCAGTGTAATATATATGAAGATTTTTTTTCTTAAAATAGAGCAAAACGAGAGATTCACAGAGAACAGGAATCCACGCTTTCCTAATTCAAAAGATTTCTGCTCCGAGGCAACTATTTCAGCTGAGTTGTTTCTTTGTGTCCTGCACTCGCAGGGGGCAGAACTGAAACTGTCACTCAAAGCAGCTGCTTTCCTTCCTATCAGAATTTGTTAATACACCATTTTCATTCTTCATCAGAACAGTGCCAGGCAATTTTCAGATCTCCCATGTCTATAGGCCACAGCAGTAAAGAGAAAAAGAATGAACCTTGAAATTATCTGCTTTGTTTTAAACTTATTTATCTTACTAACAGTTTTTGTTGTAAGTACTTAGAGTTTAGACTGTTTTCATTTAGCTTTTCACTTCTGCTTCTGATCTCTGTTGTTAATGCTGCTGAAGAACATTTGACTGCTGTTTTGCTCTCTATTGCCATAATCATCCTTCTAAATAAGTGTTTGTGCCATAGTACGTGGTTTTCTTGCAAAATGGAACTTTGAGATTCTTGGCTAGATTTGAGCCCACAGTTAAATAATAGTTTCATGCACACCTAAGTGACAGGGGCTGTATGGTAATAGTTGTTTTTGCATTTTGTAGGGTGAATAAAATCATTGCAATTAAAACTTACTTTGAGAGCTAGGAAAAAGACAAAAAGCTATAGAGAAGTGTCTGTTGAAGAAGCATGCTTGTTAGCAAAGAAGTTTGTGGTTAGATATGCTTCATTAATGTCTAGTTTTGTAGAGGCAGCACTAGCGGTCACATTTTCTAAGAGGTAACAATTATCTGAATTATAGCTTAGGTTTTATTCAAATATTTTAAGGTAAAAGTACCACATTTAATTCTACATGTGGGAAATTTTTTGTTGCAGCTAATTCACTTATTCCCACTGCCTATGACTCAGTTCTGGCGTTATAGCCCATTTCCAGGCTTTCACAACTATTATTTTTGGCAGCTAATATTGCCCAAAGCTACCATCTTTCCTTAAACTTATCCAGATCAGGCATTAGTAATAAACCCCCTAGAACAAATAAAGCTAGATATGTAGGAATCAAAGATTCTAAGTCAACTAAGTCTTTTGCAAGCTTCAAACTAGAAAGCTTACAGTTTGCGCAGTCCCAAAGCATGAGCTGTATTTTGTACAGGCGTACGTAAAGCGTGTCTTTGACTTTTTACTTCTAATACGCAGGTGGCATCTTGAAACATACTGTCTCTTGCTCTGGTAGATTTCTTGACTTATTGCAACAGTTAGGAAAAAAAATCATGAGCAAAGAGGAATAATCTTTTCAAGATGCTTACCAGCCTGCTTTAATTGTTAGGCGATATGTTCTTTCTGGCTACTCATACGGCTGAGTCCGGCGTCCCTCCTTTTTTTTTTTTTTTAAACAGTATGTATGAAATCTGTTTTGGGTTTTTTTCCAGTTTCTTTCTGCCTTTATTTTCAATCTCTCCATATTACTTTCCTCTAACCTTACTGATACTTTTATGGTTTTCGTATTGTAGTGCCACTTACGAAATTCCTTTATTGTGCTCTTTAACTTGTTCTTCCAGTTCATTAATTGCAGTGGGAACAGAATTCATCACCTTGCTTAGCCTCTTTTAAAATGCCCGCTATGTGCCATTCTGATCCAGTTTTGTAAGATTCTCATTAGGGAGCCTTGCATATTTAAAAAAAAATATTTTGTTGTGAGATGTAATCTGAAAGAAATAAATATCCTAAATAGTAAGATAGCTTTACAAGACTTTTGTTGCACACGTGTTACTCAGCAACATTGACAAGAAAAGATAACTTAGGTGTTGATAGGCAATAGGAAGCACAAGGCCAAACTAAGTATTCAAATATATTGAATCAGATTCCTAAAAAAATCTCAAGGTATTTTAAGTACTGAAATTTAAAAATATGCAGAAATAAATACTGCTGTACGTAGAATCATAGAATGGTTTATGTTGGAAGGGACCTTGACGATCATCTGGTTCCAAGCCCCCTGCCATGGGCAGGGACACCTCCCACTAGACCAGGTTGCTCAAAGCCCCATCCAGCCTGGTCTTGAACACCTCCAGGGATGGGGCCTCCACAACTTCCCTGGGCAACCAGTTCCATTGCCTCGCTACCCTCATAGTGAAAAATTTCTTCCTAATATCTAATGTAAATCTCCTCTCTTCCAGTTTGAAGCCATTACTCCTTGTCCTGTCACTACATGCCCTAGTAAAAAGTCCCTCTCCAGCTTTCTTGTAGGCGCCCTACAGGTACTGGAAGCCTGCTATAAGGTCTCCCTGGAGTCTTCTAGAGGCTGAACAACCCCAACACGCTCAGCCGTTCTTCAAAGGAGAGGTGCTGCAGCCCTCTGATCATCTTTGTGGCCCTCCT
>RSEF01000002.1:140609759-140619946 GCA_003993805.1 Himantopus leucocephalus
CAGCAGTAGAATTTTTAGGAGAAAAAATAGCCTAACTGTCTCATTCACCTCTGGTTTCTTATCTTCTCATTTCATTAAAACCTAAGGTTTCTATTATAAAAGCTACACTGGTTTTACCTGCAGACAGATCTGTGCTCAATAAACAGCTGTGGCAGCAGAGAAGTGGCTGACTGCTTCCCATTCATCACCACCTGCAGTGCAGTCCCTCTGCCACTTCTCCCAGGTTTGCTGGCAGGTTGCTTGTGCAGCTGTGCACTAACTTGTTTCAGGTAGCCAAGACTGACTAGCCAAAGCCAGTTCACGTCACTGACAGAAAAGGAGGATGCTATTACATCATTGTAATGGTTTTATTCTTGAATCATTCATTAATCATCCCTCTTGCAATGTAACAAATGAGCAAGTTTGGAGGAATGCCTGGTTTTAATACTAAGTAGCAGTAACGATGAAACCCTAACTATGTTTTCACTCCTAAGCAACATGTAAGGACACAGCTACCTACACATACTCACCAATGGAGGAGGAAAGAACAGTACAGAGGTGCTTTAAACACAAACTTTACTCCCTGTCTTTCAATGCTGTTACAGAAATTTTATCACTCTGCCATAAAATATCTCACAAGTCACAGTATACTAATAAATACTGGAACATGCACAAAGCCAGTTTGTTCAGTGAGATTAATAGCCAAAACAAATACTTAATTGGTGTAACCAATGGCTGAATGAAGGCACTGTGCACAGCTAGTGACAGTGAATGCACTCCTGTCTTTCACAAAGCTATTTGATCTCTCTTAGGAGTTTGTTCTTTACCATAATGAAAGAATACATAAAGCACTACTGCTATTTGCATTATGAAGCAGTAATTTATGTAAGCACAACCATTATAAGTTGAAACTGTAAACAAGAAGAGCTGGAGAACTACTGTCTTTACCAAGCAGGACACCTAAACATTGTGTATGAAAATCCATTGCATTGTGGAACAGACATTTGCGTTAATTTTATGTCTTGAGAATGTACTGACCTTGCACTAACATTTAAGGTATAATTCAGTGCCTATCTTGAACTCTACAAAATAACTGAGTACTTTTTGCAGCACAGTCATCACATGCCTTAATAAGCACCCACACACATATGTAAAAAACCCATAAATCAAGTGAGTATTAGACATGTACTTATCAAGTCATCCCTCTTCACCAAAAGGGCCTGCAGTAAAGAGTGAGCTAAACTATACAACATCATTTCTGGTGGAACGTTAAGAGAAATCCACAACGCTGGCATGCCAAAAGACATCTTTAAACCCTGCAAACATGCATTTTGAAGAGTTATTTCCTGCCAGAACTTTGTCTAAAAAAAGTCAGTTGGTAGTGTTTGAGGGCAAGTTGCAGGCATTCCTGATGGATTTAACTTTCTTTAGCAGACCTGTTATCAGTCTCATCAAGACTAATTAAGACTCAGCAGTAATTGCTGAGAGTTATCTGTAGGGCTATAATAGGCATTGGATCAGAACTAAAGAGAGACGACTTCTCACAACAGAAATCCCTAACCAGAAAGGGGCTTTTCTTTTTCACTGTCTTGAGCACTTCACTAGGTCTGAATTTAAGAAACTGTAAATAAACTGTATCTTTTTCCTATATACTTTGTAAATAAAAACCTTTCTAGAATTTGTTAGGAATACTTCTTCACACCATTTTCTATAGCCTTTCTGAACTCACCTTACATACCTTAATCACATGTAGCAAGTGAAGAACTTGCATCACAAAACTCTTACTTGGTCCTTCAAAACATCCCCTCTCTCCAGAACGACTCGTTGCAAGTGAGGTTACAGCAGCACCAGAAGCACTTCCCAGAAAACTAAAGCAGCATTCCCTCCCTGAAAATGCTGTTGGAGTCATACTGCACCCACCTGCTCCAGAACACCACTATCCTCATAAGAACCGCAGCAGCTAGAGAGGAGGTAAGGGAAGAAAAGGGCCATACAGCACCTTGACATAGTCAGACACAAGCAACACCTATCCAGGCTCCAAGCCTGCCAAAGAACAATCATACATGTCATGGACCACATTAAAATGGATTTCAAAAGCCGCCTAGGTTGCAACAACCCAAATACATGCCTGATTCTGCCCATCACTACAGCTGCAAGATAAGAGAACATGACATTTCCACAGCAGTCATCAATACACTTATCAGTCCAAAGCACTGACACTACCAAAAAGCATTGACAGTTGCAAAATCCAAGAATGTGTGTAATCCTTCTATTGAGCTTTCACAAAGACTCTTCTGGGAACTGTTTAGAGGCAAAAGATTCATCAGATATGCCACAGGATATAAAAAGAAAGCAAATAGTTCTTTCCATGAGAGAAACAAGTTTGTACGTGGACAAAACAATAGCAATACTATTATTATTGCCACCCAGGCTTCACAGAGAGCATTCTCATCAGAACTCACTGCTTTACGGAACAGACCAATACGCTGAGAACACAAGGAAAGGAAGATAGCAAAGGAAGCCTTGAACTCAGGAGGTAGGATAATATTTCAACTCTTTCATATAACAAACTATTCGGCTGAAAAATTCCAAACTTACCTGCTGTAGCTTTCAGAAAAAATCTATGAAGACATCACTATTGGTAATATTTGAATCCAAAGTAACTGAAAAACAAGAGGAAAATGGGGAGGGAGGAAACTAAACTTAGCCAAAAGGTGAAAAACATGGCTAGCGTCTAAAAACAAGGTGTATACGACATGACTGCCGGTTGAATGGTCAGCGCTACTTTACTCATCCTTTGGTTTCTGCACAGCTACCTTTACTAGCCTGTTAAATCACTGAAGCCATGAACAGTGCAAAATACACGTAGTGTTGCTATTCTCCCAAAGCAAGACTACAGCAAAGTTCTTGGCCACATAACTCCATGGTCACTCATGGCCAGTAACTCTAAAAGGAACCATTGAATACTCAAGTGAAAAAGATAAAATAATCACAAGTAGGATTTTAAAGACTAACCTTGCGTTTCTCTTCTGTAAGTCTTGGCACAAAGTAACTGAGGCCAGAGGCTACAAAACCTCTTTAACCTCATCCCCTCACAGCCCCTTCTTTTTGGGTAGTTGAAATGGTNTTTTTTTTTTTTTTTTTTTTTGTTTCTTGGCTTATGTGAAACTCACAAGGCACATTCTAGGGATCCTGCAGACCTGGTCTATAACACAACACATCGCGCCTGAGATTTTTCTATAAACTCTTATCTTGTTATAATTCTCACAAGTCTGCCTGGAAAGCCTTCAAGGGAAGAGGTTTATGTAGAGCCCAGTTCCAAATTACACTTCTACCAGTCCCAAGTGCCTGTCTTTCCTGCCTCTCTCTTCTACCCACCAGCCATGAGTTCTCACACCCAACCCCATGTCAGGTCTGGCAGGAAGCAGCAGGGATGGGTGGCTCAGCTCACTGATCTGCAAGAACAGAGAATGGCCAGACCACCTGCTGCCACCAGAAGGACAAGCTGGGTTAAGTTTAGTGTGAAACCGAACCCTTACATTTTGGGAAAGCTGCAGAAAGGCAGCTGCTTCATAAATAAGAGGAGAAATATGATATGCTGCTGCTCTAGAGCCAGTGAATCAGCAGAGAGGACAGGGCAGCAATGCTTAGCCCCAGCCTTATAGGTACACCCTTACTCAGCTCAGTGTAGAAGGTAGAGCACCCTGCAGTCACAATTGTTGACACATCCACAAAGGTTTAAGCCCTATGTATGAAAGCTGATCAGGTTGTTACAGTCAAGCTTACCATTCTGAAGGTACTGCTCCAGCTGAGACCGCCTCTCATCTGCCATCGACTTGGTCATCGCCAGGTAAAACTTTGGAGGGAAAGCAGGCACAGCACTCCCAAAAAGCTGCCTCAGCTGCAAAACAGCCAAAGGAAAGCTCTGCATCAGTGAAGAAGTGTTTGGAGTTTCCAAGGAACTTTCAATGCCTTCTTGTTTTGACAGCAAGACATGATGACCTGCAAAGGGCATAGGGATACCCACCTAGCACCCCCCTGATGGCCCTCAGGGCCCACAGTGATGGCAAAGCCTTTGCCCAGGCAGCCACCAGAAGACAGTCCAAGAGAGCAGCCTCTTGATGGGTTCCTCATTTTTACAGTCTCACCACTTCTGAGCTCCTGCTCTGAGCTAGGAAAGTAGCACTGTATTAATCTTATCAGATAGGTCTTACACACCTCATGGACACACAAAACATGGTTACAGATGCCTTGTCTTCTCAATACATCCATATGGGATTTCTTTGATCTATACCTACAGACCTACTCTTTAAGAGCTGGCAACTTCTGCCCTTGACTTGTGCTACCTCAGAGGTTTTTATTATTTTGTCTGTGAGAGGTAGTAACCTTTATAATATCATCTAATATTGTCAGAGAAAAAAAACAACACCCAAACAACAAAAACCAGAGAATCTTTCAGGAACACAAACTATCTGAAAGTTTGATTCTTCCTCCAGATATATCAGCTGGCTAATAAGAGCATAATGTTCCTGTACAAACCGTACCTCATTTATAAACAGACCTGAAAGGACCAGAGAATCACAATTACATTATCTTATGTTATCATAAGATAGTTCCAGTACAGGTTTGGGCAGTGTTCTGTCACTTGGAAGTGTAAAAATTCTCTGCTATAGGCAAATTATCTCAAGAGAAGTATGAACTATGTTTACCTTCCCAATATGCACATTACTAAACACAGCAAAATACAGCAAGTTTGCCTGGAAACATTCCTTCACCTAAATCAAAAGAATATGTCATGTGATCAGTAAAATGAGACTCCTATAGTACGCTGAGACATTACTACTAATTAAATTTTAAGCACCAGTATTCAACTCAGTAATTAGTGTCACTAAATTCTGTGAAAGATGACATTTTCCCTCTGGCCCTAGCTGCCCAAGTCTTTCACATGACTCCAGCAGCTGAAGCTTGGGAAAAAAAAAGTTACTACTGCAAGAATTAGCAATACCTTTTCCTCCCTGTTGGCTAAAAACAGGAGTAAGGCATGTTCTCACAGCTCCACTTTCCCTACATTGGCAACACATTGCTATTTCTGAGTTCTTGATTATTAGATATGCATGAATCGCTCCGAGATACACAGCATAAGAGTTAGATAACACTACATGCTTTAGTTTTATGTAAAGCTAACTGTAATAGCTAGTATAGAGAGCTTTTTATCTTCAAAGTCCTTCACATATGTGATCTTCCCCCAGAGAGCAAAAAATATTATCTCTGCTCTACAGGCAAGCAAACTGAGGAGATACAGCAAAAAATTTGCCAGAAGTCAGAAAGCCAGAGCCACACTGACAACAAGGAGGTCCTCTCTCCTCTCTCTGTGTTCAGGCCATGCCTCACCTACACAAAGCTATGCTGTCTGTTATCATCAGTTTGCACAAGCAGACACTCTGGCCTACTTAAAATAATTAATTCATCTCAGTACTGGTTGCTTGGTAAGCTTCTTGAAATGCAATTGTGTGTCCTCAGGATTTGGGCTACAGAGATGAGAAACTTCTCCCAGCTGATTAGACCTTTTCACGTCTCAAAGAATTAAAGAAAAACACCCATAAACTTTAAGTGTGTATTTGTGTACAGTGCTGAAAGTCTACCAGACTATAAGCCACCAGCATGACATTTCATTCTAGCAGAATGGAACTAGCCAACATTTGTCTTCACAAACCCAACAGCCTAGGCTACGTTTTAAGTGCAAGTCAACAACACCACTGTACCTGGTGGTGCCGGATACCAACTGCCTGCTGCCCTGCCAAACCAACACCACCATAAATGATGGGTCCCCTACCCAAAATCTGCTTCTGACCATTTTTTTTGAGGCTCTGGGTTTGTTTCTGCAACCTAAAGCTACTCCACAGAAGACACATGTCTCAGTCTCAAGTCAGGGTGCCCTGTGCATTGCCATTTTCTCTTGACTGGACCTACTTGACCAGACAGGTACTTCCAAGCCATTCTGCTCCACAAGCTGACCAAGGGAAGGACTCCCATCCTTTGGCCTCTCTCCATGCCTGACCAAGCAGCTTCTTTGCTGACACTATGCGCGGCTCCTGTCAACAACACACAGCAGCCACTTGGACCAGTCCTGCCTCACAGCCCACAACCCAGCCCCGAGGCTGGGCACAGCTCCACTTCCAGCTCCCCACCCCAGAGGCAGCTTCAAGACCAAGTGGCAGGAAAGCCCACAGGAGACTGGATCAGGAAAACAAGCTTAAATCTGACTGTGCTGGAAAGCCCAGACAGGATGTTCCAACCCGGTGGAAGAGGTACTTATTCTTCCTCCAATATTTCCACCTAAAAGACATACAGCGGCTTCCCTAAATATGACAGTTTTAAGCTCCAAGAGCTAATCTCTCCAAAATGGGAAGTAAAGACACCTGCCACAGTTGGTGCTGTTTCTTTTTCATCTTTCTGCAATAAATATTCCCCACCTCAGCAGAAGACATCATCAGTTTTGAAGTGTAGTTGACCAGAATCAATCATCTCCTACTTAGTCTAATCTCATAGGTCTGCTTTTTGGTGTCAGGTCCTGCCTACGATGTCTAGACAAACTATTTCACCCAGGGCCATGCTCCATCATAGCCGTGCAGATACCGAAGAGCACCAGAAACAAAATTGCTAACCTGAAAAAACAAAATAGAGCAGCATTATAACCATAAAGCTATTATGTATGGATTATATACAGAATGAACAGGCCTCTGGGCATTTCCTTCTCAGTTACCTTATTAAATACTTAAAATAAAAGGAGATGCCATTCTAAGATTAAAAATGCTTAAACATGTTTCATGTAAAAATGAAAATATACATATGCAGAAACTATCCAAGCAATCAAAGCTATGAGACTATTCTGGTACATGACTGGCTAAACAAAGTTTAAAAAAAACCCATTTTATATATTTAATTCCTTTTTACCAATTGTTTTCTTGTGATTAACAGATTTTTTTAGAACCATCTTCCCAACAGCCATTCATACCAATCACAGATGCTGCTAACTGACTCAGCGCAGGCTGGCATCATGACCAGAATCCATCAGTGTTGCATTTCACTCTTAGCCCTACAGAGGGCACTTCCTATTCACTCCCTGCCTTGAAGTAAACCAGTGAATACTCCAACAACTGCAAGAAATAATCTGTTCCTTTAAGTCCTACAACAGAACACAGGTTCATTATTATGATATTTGTTTAGAGAGGGACATGCTAAGCAGCTGCCAAACTGAAAAGCCAAATGTAAACATCACAGCATCACATAGGTGGAAACCAAGGTCAGCCTGCGTCTTTATCAACTGCTCAGTTTCAAGGAAATCCAGTAACATTTTTAGTGCACAAACCACTGTCCAGGTAATCTCTAGCCCCATTCTAGAAGTTCCTGTCAGTTGTACATTCTTGCAAGACAGCCTTACCTCTCCATAAGCAGAATGAAGACCCACAGCTCTGGTCAGTGTGCAGTCCCCACAGAACTAAAGCCAGAGGAGAACATGGCTACAGTACAGAGCACTGTAGTAGCTGTTCTTACATAAATCTAGGGCCAAAGCTTAGATTCTTAAAATGCACATCCATCTGCCATTGACACTCCTGCTGAAGCGGTTCACAGTCATTTGCAGAGAATGGCTACACAAGTCTTAGTTCAGCAAATGCAAGCAATAAGGAACACTGCCCAACATGCATAGTGTTCATCCCGAACAAAGGGAGGCCGGTCCTCCAGCTGTCCTTCCTCCTGCTAATACTTAATACCTAAATACTCAAGACAAAGGAGGGAATGAAAACTGGATTTCCCACAATTGAATGCTCTAGCTCCTAAAAGAAGAGGCAAAAGGGGAGAAGGCAGAGCCACCTCTGGTCCCTCTTGTAGCCAACACAAAGCCCCATCTCCTAGAGGAAGGTCAACGGAGTATATCCTCAGACCAAGACAGGCACCTTCTGACAATCCACAGCCAAGCACCTATCTCCACAAAAGGAGAAGGGCTAAAGCTCCACTGCTCTCCTCAGCATTTCTGCCAGCCCTGCCTAAGCAACTCCTTCTAAGCAAGATCTCTTTTAGGATATCATTCTTGCTTTTTCACACCTCCCTCTTTGGGTACTCAGCTTCAGTTGTGAATCCCATTCGGAGGTAAGGCACCTAGAGGTAAGGAAATGTCGCTCAGTGTTACTATACCTGCACCTCCCCATTCAACAGTGTATCCGAAACCTCATATGCTCTGTTACACTACACTGCATACTATCAACTTCTGAACAGTTGCTCCCTTCAGACAGTCCTTTTGTAGAGAACAACCGCTCTGGGAGACAGCAAGGAACAGAGTTTGGGAATGTCAAACAACAGAAGCACTCTCAGAATATAAAGTGATGGAAAGCAGGAAAATGCATAGCAAGAGAAGAGGGGCAGGTAAGACACAGCATCACAAACAAAAATTATGTGTCCTGATTTTGTATCACAAGTTAGGGGAGGAGTTTGTAGAGGTGGAATAGCAGTACTTTAGAAATCACTACCCTGAAGGAGATCAGAGGCACAGCTAGTCCAGCATCACATCCAACAGAGGTCAGAGACAGATCCTCCAGAGCAGTGTTCAAGAAATACCGTCAAGTATAATCACACAGAAATCTGTCCATGGGGGAAGCTTATTTCTAATTCACATCCTTCATCCATCACACATCTGTGGAGCTTTGTAGACACCATGTGTGATCTGGTCAAGAGGGTGAAATTACTGTATCCTGGAGTTTAAGACTTCCTGTATGTGTGCATTTTTCTACATTAACAAAGTATTTCAAGCAAAATAAGCAGAACAGGATATAATAATTATAGATGAGCAAGCTCACATAAGTACAGGGAAGACAATTAAGGGAGAGCAGCATAGTTGTAAGCTTCAAGACCAAGTATGGCAGCTACCAACAGCAGGAATGAAGGAAGTAAAAATAAAAATCAGCTAACGAGTTGTAAAGCCCAGCAAAAGGCAAACTGTCAGTTACAGAGGATGCAGAGAAGGGAAAGATTTTGCTGAGGGTGTTAATGAAGTTAAAGCCTCTTGAGCAAGAAACAGTAAGTCTTAAAGAAAAAGCAAGCAAATATATAAGCTGTTTTATGAGTTCGGATACGTTATCCAAAATGGTCCATCAACCAAAGCAAAATATTACTGTGAGAGCCCCCACAGGGAGAATTGCAGAGCTGGGGCAGAAGAGCACACCTCAGCAAACGTTGCTTCCCGTGGCAGCCCTGCTGCTGACTCAGCTGCCGTTTAGCTGTGCTACTCCAACTGCATGTGCAGTCACAAAGTTGGGAAAGATTGACCGATTCCCCATCCAGGGTTACCTGGCTGAAAAACTTCTCCAGAGTGGTCCTACCACTGCAACTGAGAGCACAGCAAGGAGGCTACCAAAAGAAGGACTACCTACCTAACCCACTACCAGAAGAAGCATTCATCAAACAGGGCCTTAAATAGGGTTGTCAAGGTAAATGAAGGCTGCTCAGCAGGGATGACAGTCTGCACCCAGGCTGATGGAAGAGCTGGGAGAGATTTCACTTGGATCCATGGACTAGAAAAGTCCAGAAAGATCAGGCTAGCAAAGAGAAAGCTGGTGGCCACCCTGCCTCCACTGAAAACCTCAATGTCACATACTCCCTTTTACCTTCCTAAGAAAAACAGAGGAAGGATAGAGGGTAAAGGGACAGAGGCAACTTGGACAAGAAACAAAACAAAAGCAGAAGCATAAACAGGCAGATTCACCCTGAAATAATCCACTTCAGTTAACTGGGACCATGTGTTATTCCCTGATGCCCACTATTCCTTGGAATACTCCAAGCCTGTGTTCTAGCTGTTTTGCAATTGTCTAGTAATTGCCTGTGTGGAAAGGGTCACTCCTGAGGTCTACGCTTAGGGAATTCAGGCCAAAAGATCCAACACTCTATTAACCCCTGGCCTGTCCAAAAAAAAAAACCCCTGCAACTGACTATGCAATTTGCCTGGACTGACCTCTGTACACTTTCTAGAGTTGTCCATAGGACTAAAGACACCAATAAATCAGTTGCACCTCTCTCCCAGAGGCCAAGGAAAAGAGGCACCTGGAGCCCATGGCTGCTGCTGCTTGGCCAACGTTTCCCATTAAGCCAGTTTACCATGCCCTTCTGCCACACCCCTTGGCTTTTTTTCCACCTTTTTTTTTTTTTTTTTTTTTTTT
>RSEF01000002.1:140634197-140656423 GCA_003993805.1 Himantopus leucocephalus
ATTCCTTCCAGCCCTTTCACCAGCTTTGTTGGCCTCCTCTGGAGGCACTCAGGGACCTTGACAGCCTTCTGAAATTGTGGGGCCCAGAACTGCGCACAGTATTCAAGGTAAGGCCACACCAACGCTGAATCCAGTGGGATAATCACCTCTTTTGGCCGGCTGGTTATACCATGTCTGATGCACCCCAGGGTGGGGTTTGCCCCCTTGGCTGCCAGGGCACACTGCTGACTCCTGTTGAGCTTGCTGTTGCCCAGCACCCCCAGATCCCTTTCTGCAGGGCTGCAGTCCAGCCACTTCGCTCCCAGTTTATACTTGTGCCCAGCGTTACTCCATTCCAGGTGCAGAATCTGGCATTTCGGCTTGTTAAATTTCATCCCATTAATCATAGCCCAATGCTCCAATCTATTGAAATCCCTCTGCAAGGCCTGTTGTTCCTCAAGAGAGTCAACATCACCTCCCACTTTGGTATCATCAGCAAACTTGCTAATTGTGCATTCAACTCCTGCATCCAGATTGCTGATAAATACATTGAACAGGGATGGCCCTAGAATTGAGCCCTGAGGAAGACCTCTGGTAACCTGTTGCCAGCCAGATGTAACCCCATTCACTATAACACTTTGAGCCCTGCCCTTCAGCCAGTTCTTCACCCAACACACTGTGAACCCACTCATCCCGTAGTTGGACAACTTGTCCAGAAGGGTGCTGTGAGGAACAGTATCAAAAGCCTTACTAAAATCCAGAAAAACTACCTCCACTGCCTTCCCTTCATCCACTCGGTGGGTGACCTTATCATGGAAGGATATCAAATTAGTTAAACAGGACTTTCCCTTTGTGAACCCACGTTGACTGTGCCTGATGATTGCATTATTCTTTAAATGCCTTTCAGTACTACTCAGTATAATTGTCTCCATAATTTCTCCAGGAACTGACGTTAGACTAACAGATCTGCAGTTCCCTGGGTTTTCCCTCACGCCCTTTTTGCAAATTGGAATAACATTGTCTAGCTTTCAGTCAGCAGGGACCTTCCCGGACTCCTAAGACCTTTGGTAGGTGATCGAGAGGGGTCCTGCCATAACATCCGCTAGTTCATTCAGTACTCTGAGATGAATCCCACCAGGCCCCACGGACTTGTGAACATTCTGCTGATACAGCTGGTCCCTTACAATTTCAGTGTCCACAAATGGAAAGTCAGTGTTCCCACACTCATGGTCCTCTGACTCAGGAGACTGGGCAGCCCAAGGTCCATCCGTATTATTAAAGACTGAGGCAAAAAACACGTTGAATTTGTCTGCTTTTTCTATATCCCTATTAGTCAGATGACCATCTTCAATAGGTGTCGGTGCAGTGCTTTCTTTAGACCTTTTTTTGTTGCTCCTTTTACTCCACGCTGGTGAGACACTCCTGGAACACTGTTCCAGAAGGATGTTGAGAAACTGGAGAAGAGCCAGTGGAGGGCTTCTAAGAAGGTTAGGGAGCTGGGATTGAGGGATCTGGGCTTGTTTTTAAGAGAAGATATGGGGGAAGTAATAGTAACCTATAGTTACTGGAAGGGCGCTTTCAAAGGCTCTGGGGACAAGCTCTTTTTTGTAATGGCAGAAGGTAAAAAAAGGGGCAATAGCCACAAGCTGTAGCTTGGGAGGTTTGTACTGGACATCAAGAAAACAATCATAAAAATCATGAGGAGGGAGTGCAGTGCTGGAAGGATTTATCCAGCCAGCAAGGCTGCGGAGTCTCTGTCCTTGGAGTTTTTCAGGACTTGCCCAGGCAAAGCCATAGCTGACCTGGTCTAGAGTTAATAGCAATTCTGCTAAAAAAAAAAGACTTCCTGAGGACCCTTCCAACCATGCCTTTTGTGTTTCCTTGATTAGACCTGTCTGTGACAGAAATGGAGGGGGATTGCTTCTGAAGGCGTCTACACCAGCCTGTCCCAGCTGTCATTGCTGTGTGTTGTCATTCTGCCCCTGCTGCCTTGGCTGCTCCTTCCCTAGTGAGAAGGCTCGCTGCTCAAATAGAGGCAGAAGTTGAATTTGCCATATTTGAGGTTCCTGAGACATGTGACCAGAATTTGGTGGCTGAAGCTTTAGACTTCCAGGACCCAGACTCTTGGCTGCCCCTGGCTATGGTTGGGGGCCCTGCCCTGCTCTCCTTGTGTGGGGCCTGTGGACTGTCTTGCCTTGTGTCACCCTCAGTGCCCTACTCCTGACCTGGCTGAGCCACCAGCCCTGCCTGTACTCTGGTATCAAGCTCCTTCTGGTCTAAAATAGCCGCCACAGCCCATTTTCAGGTGAAACACACCCATGAACCTCATGGAGGTGTGCAGTCCCATGCAAGCCAATTGGTTTCTCCATCTGGATGGGAACAGGCAGTTACAGAACAGTTTGATGCGTGCTACCCATGAGAAACCTGGAGGCCAAGCTGACCCTTGATGTAGCTGGGCTGTGGTGTGGAGGTTACCATGGGGCTGGCCAACCAGGTGCTGCAGAGAAAGCATGACCAGTGGGGCAGCTTTGGGGTAACCTGGCCAAAAATGGGATGTGTTGTGGTGGTTGTGGCCAGGCACGGCAAACCCAATGTCCATCTCAGGACTGTGCTGTTCCAGCGTGAGGCTTTTTTTCTTCTTCTGGTGTGTCTGCTGAGCCCCTGGCACAGGCACGCTGCCGTGCTGGGAGCCGAACCAGTTAATCTGGCCAGGTTAGTCCCACTCCATCCCCTTGCCTGGCCTGGTTTCACAGATTTAATGTGCCCTCGTTGCTTCTGTTCTTGCTGTTCCTTCCCTTTCCATACTTTTGCCTTATTTTGGCTACAGCAGCAGCAGTTGTTCACTTTATTTGTTTGCCACATAAGGTGAAGGTGCCAGGAGGAGCTGGGGGAAGGGAAGCCATGCCTGAGCGTGCAAGTATGCATGTGTGTGTGAGTGTGCGAACACGTCCCCGATGCACGAGCAGAAGCAGGCTGGTTCCTCCTTGGCTGCCTCTCATCAGAAAGAGGAAGAGAAAGTGCCAAATCTCATCTCAGCAAGGGAGCTGCTAGTCGGGGAGCTGGAAACCTTCCCTCTCTTCAGAGCTCTGAAGAAAGTAAGAGCCTTATTCAAGTTTTTCACAGCTCCCCTGCATCTTCAGAGAAATCAGAATCCCTGGCATCTTCAGCTTTCTCCCAGAAAGCGTGATGTTTATTAGGATGGTGAATGAGGTGGGGAACTTGCCTGGTATTTAAGACAGGCCACAACTGGATGGACTGGATCCAGCTGTCAGGCGCCTCCACAGCAAACGTGTTGAACTCCACCAAGATGGGTAGGTGAGGTAGGATTACCCCTTTTGCAGAGCCTGCCTTCACCACACTGGGAACATCCTTGGATAATCTTAATTCAGGGTTTAGACACTGTAATTTAAAAACTATGAGAAAAATCTCCTTCATTCTGAATGTCAGCGGGAAATAAGAGATGCAATTTTCTCTACTTAGGGAGCCTTTACAATTTTTCCCCATATTAAAGAAATAAAATAAGCAAGACAGCAATGCATGTACAGGCAAATAATACAAGTGCTTTCGTCACGTAAGTCATCTTGATTTTTGTGCCATAAATCAGAAGTGTGAGTTCAGTCTTTGGCTGGGACCTCAGCACTGGTTGTTGTTTGCCATCAGAATTTACCCATGCAGGAAAACCTCATGGCTTAGTAATAATTTTTTTTGCACTTGAGCAGAGACAAGCAAGTCTGGACTTGAGGCTGGCCTGGCCTTCCTGTTCTACGTTAGCATGCGCTATGAAATAATTGGGATCAGGCTACTTTGGATTACATTGTCCCACAGGAAAAAACCTTCAAATCTAAGACGAAGTCCACATGAATCCTCCCCATGGCTGGTGCTGCAGGCAGTGCTCATGATGGGACCAGAACACCTGAAAACAAAGCACGTGAGATCCCCTTTTAATATGATGTGCAAACGCAGAAGGTTGTACTCTTCATTTGTGTGGTCCCTTGAGGAGATGACCTCAAATGTGGTTTTAACCATGTGGAAATGGCATTTCAAATTTTATAAGTTTTTTTTTTTCTTTCCAGGAAGAACCTATCTCCTTGAACTAACATCCCTGAGATGTTAAGGGTAGGCAGAATGACACAGGAATTAAGGATACTTATTGTTTTACTGCTATAGAGCATTGAAGGCTAAGTGCTGCTTGTGACTCCACCTAAAGAGTGAATTAAATGGAGGAATGTATAGCTTGCTGGGAAGGTATCCTGCCTTTAAGATCTTTCCCCCCTTCTTTTTTTTGTAACAAAACCAACCCCTGCTATGCAAAGAACCGAATTACTCATTCCAGACTGACATATTGCCTTACCATTTCTGCTCTATTCTGAGCAGTTGCACTTTTCAGCTGGTACCTGGAAAGAACACTGTCTCTTAGGAGGCTGCATAGGGTGGTTAGAAAATACCTGCCTACATGAGTCACTAGGGAACTGAGAGGGAGAAAGAAGGCTGCAAGCACGGAGTTGCAGAAATGTTACAGGCAAAACCAGAAAATAAGCACAGAGTTACTGTGTCCAAGATTTGCAGTTTAACAAGAAAACCATTTTATTTTCTTTAAATAAAACAAAACCCATTGGGACTGTACAGAATTAAGGGAGGGAATTAACCTCAAGAGAGTTGTCAAGCTATGGTTAACACCTTGGAGGCTCAGGTTAGCTTGCCTGGAGGTCAGGCATGCATGTCCCATGCAGTTCTCCCTTGCTGTACAGGTGGGAGAACACTGTAAAAAAGAGAAGGCTGGTGGTAAATACGTGTATGTATATGCATGTGCGCATGCAGCAGAGCTAACCCTAGCTCCTGGTACCACCACCAGCAACAGAGCTTTCACTGGAAAATTAAGTGATTTTATTCCTCACAGCTGCCAACCAGAGTCTGAAGCGTGACTGCTAACATAACTCAGGTTGCTGCAGCAGCACAGCTCCTGTCTCGTCCTGGGGCAACCCCAGCTCTGGGTGTTGAGGTGGCCACCAGGCTGTGCTCTGGGGCATCAGCTCCTGCTTTGTGCCACCCATCATCCTGTCCCTCAGCTCCACAGTCAGACCCAGATTGTAACACTTGAACAATATTGACCCAAGCTCTATCAAGCTGTAGGAAAGAAACAAAATACCACTTACAGCAAGGTCAAAACACTTGTACCTGCTAATAGGGTGGAAAAATAATTAACCAGGGACAGAGTGTTGATCAGCGTTAGGGGAACTGGGCAGGTCACTTATATACAAGCCGATATTCACCACAGGTGCAACCCTGTGTTTGTTCACACTGTTTTTAAAACTATCTTTGCAACCATAAGGTACTTTCCCATACTTTTTTTTTTCCTTTAAATGAGCNGCACAGGCTCCCCTGGAGTGGCCTGGTCTATCTCTGAAGCTGCTCCTAGAGCGATACAAAGCTCTAAGGCTCCTGGATCAACTGTGCTGCTTTAAAATCACCTTTTCTGAATTACATAGCTGATTTTCACAGGAGATGCTTATGGCTTCATGGTCCTGTCATAGTCAGAGCTGTAATTTTTGCACTCAGCAGTTGTTTAAAACAAGTAACTCGGAGGCCATGGCATTAACCACCAGCTGTAATTAGCAATCTCGCTTTAATGGCCCTGTGTCCCCATTCACAGTGCCCCAGAGTTGCTTGATGGTGGCCAGTCACAAGCACGAGTAATCTACTTGCAGCAACAGTCTTGGAAATAATAAAACTAAATATGAAAGTTCAAGCCCAGGGTCTTATACATGTCTCTCAAGACTGGGTGTGAGCTTCCCACAATCTGGCTTTCCAGGACACTGGCAAGATCAATTTCTGGAGTGTCTGCCTCAGTAGCCAGAGGTTGTGTAACACACTGTGCTAGCCTGGCCTTGGCATAGGGTGAGATACAGTTTTCCATGATTACACTAGGGTGAAGTTATTTGTCATCCTTTGAATAAGAAGAATTTTTGTCTTTGTTCCCAAGTAGATCAGGAGGAGAAAACATACCTCTTCCAGATCCCGCCAAGCTCAGCCTCCTCTTGTCTCCATCATTATATTAAAGCATGAACAGGCAATGACCTTAAGACCATCTCGTTACAGGCATGTGGGATTCATCATGACAACAGCTGCCTGTACTTATTACTGTCTGCCCTCTTTTGCATTTCCCTTCCCCATTCCATTTTCTCTTCAGTCTCAACACTCGAGTTTTACCTGTGTTTTCAATTTGGGTTTATCCCGATGTGAAATACCGGCGGGGCTTTACTGGGAATGATCAATGAAACTCTTAGTAGATGCTTGGGCAAAATTCCTGCTGGGATCAAAGCCCTGGCTGTACCTAGACAAAGATTTCAGCCTTTGGTCCATGTTTACACCACAGCAATATGTTGTAGCCATCCCTGCCGGGGCTGAAGCTGGCAGTTGTATAGGACACCTTTATTCAGCTTAGATGGGCAGCAATTAAATACCACACTATACCATACCATACCCATACCATACCATACCATATAGTGAGATAATGAAGGCTTCTCTCAACATGCAAGCTAACATGGAGAAACAGAGCCATATGGTCAACGGGATTTTCTCAAATACATTGGGGAGGGCATTGGATGCCACTGGGGGAGCAGGACAGACTGCTACTGGAAAAGCAAGGCAGAGAAGATGAACAAACAAGCAGGAGCAGTGGTCCATAGGAGCTGAGGGAGCTGGGGCATGGAGCCTCTTGCTCAGTGCTGCTGAGTGAAGCAGGTCTCTCCTGCAGGCTCCTGCGATGGCCAGGGACACAGCGGTGCCAGCAGCCACTGCGAACACCGCTGCACCACAGCTACCCAACTCCACGCCTTGGTTTCTCCCATGAACAGAAAAAAAGCCTCTTGGAATTGAAATATTGCCTAATGCTCAAGCTACAGACCATACCAGGCTGGTTTTACTTATGCTGGAGAAAATCAGCTGCTTTTACTGTAGGTCCTTCTGACTTTGCCTGTGTAGGAGTAAAGAAAATTGCCCCCTGACTTCTTCCTGCGGAGCCTGCAGTGTGATGGGATATATTTAATCTGCACAGGCTGGCTAATGCAGCCCTGTGAACTGGGGTTAGCTTTGATTAAGTTCTAGTGCATGTTTTGGGCCAGCAGGTTCTTTTCACAATAGTACTTGATGGCTTTGCATGTCAGGACTCTCTCTGGGCATGCTGTACCGTACAGCACGGTCAGCCTGCAANTCAGCCTGCAGGTCTGTTCTGGCGTTTGCCCTCTGGTTTCTGTGGCTGTGCCGGTGCAAGGAAGCGTTTGGGGGAGCGGGCTGGCTCTCATGTGGGAGGCAGAGGCTGTTGCTGTGCAGGCTGCAGGATTCCCATGGAGATTTTGCCTGGTGTGTGTCTGAAGTTCACCTCCACCCACAATCAAGAGCACCTCTTATCTTGCTACTCAGCCTGCAAAACTTCTAATACTTGGATGGACCAATTATAATAAAAATACAGTGACCAGGCAGATTTCCTAGAGCCCTGGAGCATCTGTACCTTGCTTTATTCCAGCTGCAGGTTGCTTTATGGCTGTCTTTAGGAAAAGTTTCCTTTTAAATGGGCATATTTGCTTGTTTTTAAAGTGGTGGTGACTTACACGATCAAAGTCAAGCAGTCTCAGATGACTTTCTGGTTCCTTTCACAGAAGAAATATTTCCTTGCAAGGCATGTGACCCAAGCAGCAAGCTATCTCTTGATACAGAAGTTTGTTCTCCCTCTCAGAGTGAGCAACCTGGAATGAATGGTAATGAATAGATGCTTATCCTGAAGCATCCGTGAGCTGCAGTGGCAGGAGCCAAAATGGGGCTTTCAAATGAGAGGTGGATGGAGGAAAGGGGAGGGGGTGGGCTTGGGAGATCAGCCGTGGTCCTGTGGCCTCGGGTACTTGGGTCCCCACTTCAAACCCAGCACAGGCAGAAGCATCTCGGAGTAATGATGATCTGCAGGGAGTCTGGTTGCTTGGATTTTAATGAACTGGTGCTCTGGCTTCCCGGGGGCCTGCACAAGACCTGCCCATCATTTTTGCCAGCTCAGCAGAGAGACACAGGCCTGGGAGCCTGGAGAGCAAGGCTGGTATTTGAACAAGACAAATTGTTACGAGAGGGCACAGGGAGGGAAACAGGATGGCGAGGAGCAGCCTATTTAAAGCATTTTTGGAGGAACTTAGATCTCCCAAGAATCTGCACATCACGCTACGTCTGTTTGAATAGCACCCTTTAGGAGCCAAACCTCTCAATCTTTCGTGTATTTAACCATCAGTATTCAAGCTGGAAGCAAAATAAAAAGCAAAGGATAGCCTCAGGGCAGGATAAGTATGAGCTTCCAACAGAAACAGCTCTTTCAGAGGACAACCCATCTAAAGGGGTTCCCAGGTCCTGCAGGGTACCCATCAGTTTACAGCACAGTTTTAATAGGCTCTGAAAAAATAGGGCTTATAGTTCAAATATCCTAATTGTTTGCTAGATTGGGGAAATACTATTTTTACATGCTGTTTACAAGACTGATGCCTGTGAGTGTTACCAGAATTTGAGTATTAATTAGCTAATTGCAATGTGCAGTAGCTCTGGGACAGATGAGGCTGATTAACCCCTTCTCCAAGTCGGTAGCAGCAGCAGCAACCAGAGAAAAATCAGGATTGTGCCACAAGGATCTGACAAATCCATTGAGCAGCCTAATCCATCAGCAGAGAAATGAGCAAGCAGACATTTAACAGGTGAGGTGGGGATGGTGGCACTGGGAATGCGAGGGGACAGCCTGCCGGTGTGACCTGTGCTGTCAGCTGTCGTCCCTCGCAGCAGGTTGTGCCAGTTGTGCTCACAGCTCCCCTCCCTCCTGCAAGACAAAATACTCATGTCAGCCCCAGCGAGGGCCGGCTGCTCCCTGAGGGATGGGGAGATGGGAACCGGCTGCTCCCTGAGGGATGGGGAGATGGGAACCGTGGTGACCCCACACCACCCTGCCCTCAGGCAGAGCTCGGGGCTGAAGAGGGCCCATCCACAGCCCCCACACGGGAATCTTCCCCCTCTCTTTTGTAATGTCTTAAGAGAGGCACTGGTTTCTGGTTACTCTGGTTTGAGAGTCAAACTGGCCTAGAAGACAACTGGGTCTTCTTGCTCGCCCCTAGTGCACATCCTCCTATCTCTCTCACAGACTTGTCAGCTTGTGCTGAGCTGCGATGGCGAAGCTGCAGCATGCACATGGTGTCCCCGCCATGGTAGGATCAGGTGCCCTCGCGCTGCCCCAGCTGTTGCCAGCTGCTTGCAGGGACCCGTCCCTTGCGGTGCAGCCTGCAGCAGGACGCAGCTGGGCCTGCAGCAAGCAGACTGCCCAACAGCCCGGTGCCATGGGGGCTTCCTACCCTCCACGCTCCTGCTCGGTCGCAGCCCGGCACCTCCTCCCCACCTTTCCCCAATGCCAGGCTTAAGTGCCACCGCATTTGGAGACAAAGCCAACCGAGGAGTCGCCACAGTGCTGCCATGGACAGGCTGGCTTCATCGCACGCTCTAGGTGTTTTCTATCAGGCAGCGAATCATAGAAACATAGAATGGTTTAGGTTGGAAGGGGCCTTAAAGGTCATCTAGTTCCAACCCCCCTGCCATGGGCAGGGACACCTCCCACTAGACCAGGTTGCTCAAAGCCCCATCCAGCCTGGCCTTGAACACTTCTAGGGATGGAGCAGCCACAACTTCTCTGGGCGACTTGTTCCAGTGTCTCACCACCCTCATAGTGAAAAATTTCGAAAAATTTCTTCCTAATATCTAATCTAAATCTCCCCTCTTCCAGTTTGAAGCCATTACCCCTTGTCCTATCCCTACATGCCCTTGTAAAAAATCCCTGTCCAGTTTTCTTGTAGGTGCCCGTCAGATACCAGAAAGTTGCTGTAAGGTCTCCCTGGAGTCTTCTCTGCTCCAGGCTGAACAACCCCAACTCTCTGAGTCTGTCTTCAAAGGAGAGGTTGCATTGAAGGACCATTCAGCCACAATTCCAGCAGGCTGCTACAGGATGATGTTTTCTTTTGTTTTTGAAGACAAAAGAGAAAGAAGAGTCAGAATTCCCTAGCATGTATCTCTCCCTACCATGGTGTGTTTCTGTAGGACCTACAGTTTTGTGCTCTGCCCGTGCACTATTTGTCAGCAGAGGGAGTGGACATGCGCTGATTGCCCCCATCCCGGAGCTGAGCACGGTGCTGGTGGTCCACCCATGACACCGATTTCCAGGCAAGGGAATCACAAGGTACAATAAAACCTCTTTATTTTAAGCAGAAATGAAAATCAGTATTTTCCATGTGCTTCATCGGTCAAGAAGCGGTTGGGCTGAATAATTAATTTTCATGCCTACCAGAAGACATTACTCTCCATGTTAGACAAAGCTGCAGCTCCCCGCAAACATTCAGGCAGGTGCGTTTTGAAAGGGTCCTTGATGGGGCTCCTGCAATAAGCACAGCCAAGCAGTACATGAGTTAGCACGTTTGAGAGACAAACCAGCAGAACAGGAATAATCCAAATCTAACCCAACACCATCTGCCACACAAAGCACTGCGGCTATATACAAAAACCTCATTAGTACCTGATGAGAGGGAGGCTGGGCCCACAAATAAATGTATTTGCAATACAGGGTACGTGTAATGCTGTCAACATCCGTGTGGCTCACAAAGAGGGGACACATCCCCAGCAGCAGCTCTGCCAGGGCGGGCTCTGGTGAGACCCACCGGAAAGCTGGAGGGGGGGGGCAAGTGTGGCATCTGCTGGGGGTGCGAAGACTCATGCTTAGACAACCCCAGGGACCAGCCTGGGAGAGCCCGGGGGTACATAACCTACGGCAGAGGAAGAGGAGGCCCAGCTAGCCTTAATCTCTGCCCCGTAGGCCCACATTGATCAGGGTGAACGCCAAAAGCAGCAGAACCGCAAGGAACCACAATAAAAGCAGCCACATCCATCTCTCCTGCCCCAGGCCAGCAGCTGCTGGGGACGTGGGGACATGGCGGGGACATGGGGACATGGCAAGCACGAGGGTTGCTGGCTGTGCTACACCTGCTGAGCTGCTCACAGCAGCATCTGCCATTGCCCCAGCACGTCCCACCAAATCCACCTTCATCACTGGTGCCCGATGTGTGACAGGACACCAGGCCCCACTTTGCTGGCAGTGCTCCCGGCACCATGAGGACCGAGGAGTGACTTGACGTTGGCGGAGGGGGTGTCACTTTAGCTGTCCCCCCCCCGACTGGCAGGGGCCTGGGCTGCAGCTCCCTCCGCTTGGCATCCCCACACGGACACAGAGCTGGGGGGGCTGCTGTCCCCTCGGGCAAGGGACATTTGTGGCCCAGGTGCCACTGCAGGGGGGTGGTGGCAGCACGGGCAGCATAGCTGCCCTACGGGGCTGCAGGGAGAAGCGTCTCCCCGGCTTTCACATTCCTCCCTTCCCTCCTGTCCACAGCTCGCCAGCAACCAGCCCAGGGACTTGCAGGCAGGATTTGTCCCTTGGAGGCACCTGCTGAGGTGGAAGGACGGGCCTTGTGTGCTGCCGTTGCTGCTGGACGGCCGTCAGGCTCAGCCGGAGATGCCAGCTCAGTGGGAAGGACCCACGTCCTGGGCCAGCTCCCACTCCAGGCTGCGGCAAAGACAAGCTCGTGATCGACGGCGCGCACTGGTGCGAGGCCAAGACTTGTTGTTATCATTATTATTTATTGCTTTATTTTTAACCGAGCACTTGTGCTTGTGTCACCTCTCCCGCTGGGCAGCTCTGGCTTCCCGGGGAGGTCTGGAGGCACACGCGGCACAGTGAGGTCCCAGCTCAGGGACGGATGGACGGCACCGGGGGGCAGGCAGGGGGCAGGCAGAGGGGGATTGGAAGGGGAGAGGATGGCAACTGAGACTTCAGAGCTGATACAATCCAGAGATATTAAAAAAAAAAAAGTAATTAAACAGAGGGAGGCAGAATTAAAAGGTCACTTCAGGGCTGCCACGTGGTAGCATCTTTAAAGCTATCATGCAAGTGCAGCCTGGTATAAGAGCGCAGCACTATTACGGGCTATTGCATTACAAGCTCCCTTGCTTTCTCTCTCCATACAGTGAAATATTAATTCCTGTCTAAAACAGGAAAGCAGTTTCTCAGATGCAAGTCCCTGCAAAGGGTGAGAGTGAAGAGGCACAGCGCCGCGGCAGCTGCCTGGCCATGTAACCCAGGGAAAAGGGTTACGTGCTTCCTTGGCTTTGCCCCTTGCCCTGGGGACCGTGCCTGTCCCCAGGGCTTGTCCTGACCCCGGGACAGCAGGGGAGGAAGAAGCCGTGATGCAGGGCCATAATTACTTTCCTTTCCTTTTAAAAGATTTAGTCCAAAGGAGAAGTGGACTGTGCCTTCTCCTACTGCTTTTTAAATACCTGGGATGCTGGCTGGCTCCCTCTCCCAGGGGCCTTTGCATTCTTCTCTCTCATTATCCCATCGTGACATTGCAGCCCCTAACGCCCTCTGACACCCAAGGTTGTGCCTTGTTCACCAAATTGCCTGCTCTCATACATTTCATCTTGCCTTTCCCAGTGCAACCCCTTGGCCCAAAGTCACTTCTCAGTTGAGTCACCAGCTTTACTTCTCTTGTTATTTTGTTCATTTTCATCTGTTTCCCTTCACTTTATGTATTCTCTTGCCTGTCGGTTGGGTCAATCACAGGTCAAGAGGCGGCAAGGCACTTTTATCATACGTCAGCAACTGGGACCTTTCTGTGCTTGCCCGGGACTGGTCGGGAATTCAACTGTTTCAGCTGTTTCTGAGTTTATCTCCGGCTTTGGGGGAGCCCAGTCCTTCGAAACTCCTGAGCATTTGCAGTGCCATTTTAGAGTCTGGAGCAGTCCTTTGTTGGTGCAGTTTCTCTGCTTCTTAGTGCGCTCTGTTTTACTAGATGGTTTCAAGAATTATAGCCTGAAAACATTGGAACAGGCAGGCTTTATACTTTGCCTCCCTTTATAATTACAGTGCTTGCACGTTTAAAATGATTTAGTTAATTTAGCATTTTAAATTCCACACAATTTCAGGAGCACAGGGGGATACATTAATCTGAATTATTTCCTGCCAAACAATTCTGCCGTGACAACTGCCGAGGCCGCTCGTGGAGGTGTGCCGGGGGCAGAAAACACGCTCCGCCGCAGCTTGGATCCACATCTCCAGCCCCGGAGAAGGAGTTTCTATGGAGACATTTGCAGTAAACAAATGTATGGCTTCCCCAGCGTGTGCAGGCGCCACAGCCTCAGCCCTGCAAGCTCTTAGGCTGTATTTTTTTGGCAGGGGGGTGATGCCAATGAACCCTGGCCTGCGTCCCCCACCAGCTCCTGGCCCTGTGACTGCAGTGCTGTCTTTACAGCCTGGGGGACAGCAAGTCAGGAGCAAGATTTCCTGATACTTTAGCTGGGGGATGAATTTTGAGAGGTCCCGGTGTGGTATCCTGGTCTCCTGGCAGCTGTAAACACAAATCCCTTTAAATGTTTGTGTGCATATAGCTAAAGCCGGGGAGAACCACAAAATCCTCCGTAAAAGCAGAGCGGTGGTTTCATGGCTTGTCCCAGTGCATCTTGGGCCATGTCCCCCGTTCCCGCATCTCCCCGCACTGCCGTGCCCATGGCTGGAGACCCCACCAGACAGCACTGAGCGTCCCTGGGCTCCGCTCCCCAGGTCTGCAGGGGGTTGAAGACCCTCCTGTCAGTCTTTGAACCATTTCTTCCCTGGGATGGCTCAGCAAACCAGAAAGTGAGGCAATGATGCTCAGTTACCTTCTGCTGGTTTAAAAGACGTTTTTCCACTCCCTTGCGATACCGCAGCAGAGCTTTCCTGGTTTCTGCATGATGGGCAATTTCCATGCAAGTAAAATGCCTGTGGCTCTTTTCACAGAGGTAGATGTGTTAGCTCCAGTACCCCAGCCAAATATTGCTTGGGTAATAACCAGGAACTGTGCTATAGCTTAATTATTTTTCCTGTTAGGACACCTCTTGCTGTTCCAGCTCAGCAGAGCGCTCTCCTGTGCGTCCCCTCTCAGACTGCAGCGATGCGTCGTGCTGGGCTGCTCAACGGCTGCTGCTTCTCCGGGAATTGCTGCCTGTTACCGAAGGCTAAAGCTGAGCCCAGAATATATAAAATATGCTAAACATTTTGCCATTATCAGACAAAAGAGTAAATGCAACTGACAATAACTTTGATCTCGGAAGACCGGCACAAAACAAAGCAAGGACTCACCAGTTAAGTGAACAGCATTATTTCTATCACAGCGTCCAGCGGAGCAGCTGCTGATGGACCTGTACAAAATTTGACCCTGTAACGATTTCCCAATTCTGAGCTGAGCTGGCTCAAGCATGGGCTGCAGCTCTCCCAGCAGTACAACCCTGTCAAATCTCCATGTGAAACAAGCATAGAAAAGGCTTTTAGGATATTCTTAACGTATAGCTCCATTGGAAATAGGGAAAGTCAGACAATGCTGGCTGAGAGCTCCTGGCCTTGTTTTCGCCCTGGCTTGTGCTTTATGGGAGGGACAGGGGAACAGGCAGACGGCCATGAGGTGTTGAAGGTGTCTCAGGGAACGGCAGAAACGCCTCGTGCCTTACAGCCCGAGCGCGTATCTTTAGTAACACGCCCCCAGAGCGTGCTTTGCCAGCAGCGCTGTTGCCGGTTAATGGCAAGTGAAGCTCCGCAGCCGGCAGTGCGGCAGCGGCCGCCGCGGCTCAGCCTGCCCCGGCAGCGGAGGGCACGCTTGGTGCTGCCTCGCCGGCAGGCACCCACACGGAGGGGCTGTGCGAAACAGAGGCCGTTGTCGCGTTAAAATCCCCTTATTCCTGCTCAGCTGTAAGAAGAGGTTATTCAAGTGCTTGATGAAAACACCACGTCCTCTGGCACCGGGGTGATGACGGGGTTTTAGACCCCCAGGACTTGCTCTCTGTGGCACCTGGTGGGACCGTCAGCCAGGCCACGGCCCTTTAGGGTCCCCCACATTTTGGGATTGCAGCAGGGCTGTCGCTTGTCATCTTGGTAGGACACTCGTCCCCCCTCGTTGGCAGTGGGTGAGCTGCCCCCCCGCGCCGTCCCCACAGCCCGGGCAGAGGCTGCCGCTGCCGCAGGTGGTGCCCCACTTTCAGCGGAAGGAGTGAATGAGGGTGCCCTGCTCCTGCGTGCTTTTCTAGTTTGCTTCCTTTGAGAGTTAATAAATATCTTGCTCTATTTTTTGCACAATAACAACAGCGTGCAGCTCAGGGGAAATTTGCACAAGGAAAAAAAAAAAAAGAAAGACTTTGTCAGCCAACTGCGGCTTGTTTTATTCACCTGGTTTAGCTCTGGAAAAGCTGGAAATAATTGGAGGAGCGCTGGGGGAAATACCTCCTGGGTGCGCCCTGCTCCCGTCGGCACGTGGGCTCTGCTGCAGGCAGCTCCCGCGCCCCGGTGGCCTGACCCGGAGTGACCAACCTCACCTTCTTACATAAAGGCACTTACTGAATACGGGTTATAAAACTCAGCTTATAGGTTTCCAAGACACACGGCTTTCCCAGCACCATGGCCTGCCCGTCGCTCAACTGTCCTGTAGGAAGAGGCCTCTTCTGATGAGAGACGTTGTCCTGGGCAGCAAGGGGGGATGGTGGGACCTGACAGCTGAGCGGGTCTGGAGGAGTCCCCGTTTTCTGGCCTTGCGCCTCGCTGGCAGAGATGCTCTGGGGAGCTGTTTCCAAGAGGCCATGGCAATAGCCCAAGCCAAGCTGCCTCTGCTCTCATGGGGCCACTTCATACACCCTCGGTTTTCTTTAAACTAATTACTGCTATGAAAGCTCAGTGGCAAAACAAATATGTACAAGCCTTAATATTGCCGAAACCCTGAGTATGCTATACAAGCAGCTCGAGTAGAGCAGGGTTAGGAGGAGCTGCTGTGATAGACTAAAGTTAGATATACAGGCCTTCCTAAGCCAGAGACCTTTGACAACATGAAAATAATCTTGTTAGAAAAATATGGATTAGTTATGGTAGGTAAAGGGACAGGAGAGTGAAGGGAGCCCGTATTTGCTCTGCAGAAACACAGGGATGGAGGAGAGACCCTGTGATAAACTGCGTGAGTCAGAACAGCAAGCGTCTCAGCAGCACTTGGGTTGGGAGCCCAGCTCTAGCGAACGTGGGTTATTTGGGTTTTGCTGCTGTTATCAGCTTGGCAGCCTTCAGAAGTGACGCCCCGGCTGTCGAACACATGGTGCAGAGGTGTTTTCAGCTTCTCTTGAGTGCAGGATGCAAAGAGAACGAAGCTGCTTTTCTGGAGCATGCCGCTGGTTGCCGGTCGGTGCGCATGCCGGCTCGTGCCGCCTCTCCACAGCCATCCGGGCTGCTTTTGGGCCACGGCCACTGTGCCCTGCGCAATCCATGGCCTCGGCTGGCCAAGGGAACGGCTGGATCCCAGCCCATGCCCTCGCTGCAGAGGTGAAAGATGCTCTGCCTCAGCATCTGCTTGCGCAGCAGCCCGGTGCCGTTATCCTCGCCTGCTAATCAAAGCCTGTGACTGCTGCCCTTTTGTGCGAAGCTGTGTTTCCTTCTGCAGGTATTTAGAAAGGGAGTGTGCGCTTCACTGCCACTGTGCCCCCCAGGAATATGTTCAGCAGGAAAAGATGAGCTGTACATTCCCTGGAGCCTGGATCTGTGCTCTGGGAGGCCAGTGACAAATCCAGGACTGCCCTTAGGAGCTTCCAGCAGGACAGGACCTCCTGCTGGCACCTCCCAGCCCTGTTAAGCCAGAGGAGCTGCTTGGTGAGGAGCTGGCTGTGCAGGAGGATGAGCCCCAGCCACGGGCAGAGCCCCAGACTGCAGATGGGACAATTATAGGAGGGACTGACGCATGGAAACCACAGAACACAGAGCTGGAAGAGCCTTGGAAATACCTTACAGCTTATCAGACTGCCCCAAGGCAGGATCAGCTCTGGCCGTGTCACTTCTGACACATCTAGCTGACTTTTTCTTGGCCTTTTGGTAGCTATTCATGCAGCATAATGATTGGTTGCTCTGCCAGTACCACACTAGATTCGCCATGACCCAGGAATACCAAAGGAAGGTGGATTCTAGTGAGTTTTTGTTATTTCTGCAGGGAGAGGAGCACCCATGGTGAGGTTTCTCCACCACAGCAGGGAGACTGGCATCCCAAGGTGTTCTGATGCTCCAGCAGCAACTGCTGCACGAGCTCGAGAGCGGCACGCCACCATGTGAAAGCTCTCCAGCATGAAGGCAAAGGATAGAGGGATGATTTCAGCCTCCTCTTCCTTATTGTGTTGATTCTGAAACATGTATGTAGCTTATTTGCAGCATCCAGTCCACATTCATCACAGCACAAATTGCAGTATCCAGCAGAGTTTTCAGGGATGTTTTAATCAATGCCCTGTTTGATGCTGAAGCCCCAAACCTCACTGCTTTCCAGCACATCACGCGGTGCAGAAGTCCCAGCCCTGCACAAAGGCGGGGAATAATGCGGGGCTCCAGCCAAAATGCCACATCTTATTCCGAAATGCCGGCATGCGCCATGGATGCTGGTTGGCATAGCCGTGTTTCTGCAGAGCCCATGACGAGGCCATGGGAGACGGGCTCTGAGGCAAAAGGAGGGTTGTGAAAAGAGGGAAGGGCAGGTGGGAAAGTCCTGCCTTAATGCAGACTCTGGTTGGCAGCGCACCGGCTGGGTGGTTGGTTTGCCCGGAGGGTTTGGCTCTGTGCTTTACAAGGTAGGTGAGGTCCTCCTCGGTTTTCAGAAGGAAGAGGAGGAGGGATTTCGGCATGCACTAATTAAGGGGGATTTCCTGGGCACCCGAGGCATGGAGGGAAAGGGAGAATGGCAGCGCAGCACAGGAGAGGGCTGGGGTGGGTTGGGAAGGAACGCTGGCCCAGGAGCTGCACGAAGAAGAAGGAAGAGAGAGAAAAACCTGAGCAGGTTATGGGCGAAAAGGCAAGTTTACCTGAGGGAGTGGGGCCATGAGAGTTTTCACAGCAGAGGAGGGAGCTGGGAAGAGGGAAGGATAAGGAAGGATCAGGAAGGATGCCAAAACGCCAGCCAGCATAACGCCGCTGACTGCAGCGCAGTGACACTCGGGGAATTTAGCCAAATCTTAGAGTTGTAAGGTCCAGAAAAGGAACTCTCTATTTATTTAGCTTTGGTTAGTAGTAAAGAGCACAAAGCACTCGGCACCCTGACAATTAATCTTTCCAGAGTATAATACATCCAGCATCGCTAAAAGCAAGCATTAAACCAGGAACAAAGGAACTCGGCTGAGCCAGCCGGTGAATCAGCCACAAGCATGACGTGTCGTGTTGTCTCCCCCACCACCCAACCACTGTCTGGGGAGCACAACCTCCACCCCCACCAAAGCACAGCCAGCAGCCGGCTCCTCCTGGAAGTCTCAGGTGACTGTGGGGAGCAGCACAGCCCGCAGGAGCCCTTGGAGAGAGCATCACCCCCGCTGCACCTTTGGCTAGGTAAAGGAGCAGAGTTATAAGGAAAGGGGTGTTGAGGCATGATTTTTGGTCAAAAATATATTCTTTTTTGGACTGTTACCATCTCCTAGAGAAGGCTAAAATTCTCCTTTCAGTTCAGAAGGACCCAGCTGGTCTATCCATCTCTCCTGCTGAGTCCCTCATGCCCAGTGAGAGGAGAACATCCTTCGGAGCCCGGAGGCATCCACTGGCTCCAGCTCAAGCTCTCTGCCACATGAGCTGGTGCCGGGGGCTACCCGGTTTCACAGCTGTGCCTGCTGGGGCTGCGCTGGCCCCAGCTCACCCCAAAAGCACCATGTCACACAGGCCAGACCTCGCTCACAGCCCCTGGGAGGGTCAGTGGGATTCCCACTTCTGACCCTTGGGCTCGGGAAACCTGGCAGCACCCATCTAGGTCCCCAAGTATGGAAGCAGGCACCAGCCCTCAGTTCCAACATGAACATTTCAGGGTCGGTCTGCCACAGGCCGGGACACAAGGTCACTTATTTGCTGCCTCTAATTGTTAGATAGAGCATATGAACCATGGGAGCCCAAGGCAGTGCTGCTAGCGTGGGAATTACAAACTGATTCATAACTTCAAATACCCAAATACAAAATTTTAAAGTCGTATTTTTGAGCATCTCACAACTCTCTAGAAGCTTCTGGTTTGATTTTTCAAACACTCCAGCAGTTTGTCACACCTTGTGGCCAAATCTGCTTTTTCTGTCTTTGAGTAATACGCAAGGAGCTCATCACAAATCAACACTAGCCCTGTGCTGGAAAAAAATATGCTTTACACACAGCACCCAAGGATCATTGCTAGTGGTCCACTACCCAAAGCCCTGCAGGAGGAGAAGCTTGTGATCTGATGGTCATGATGTTCCTGATTTTTATACTAGTAATATGTGTACAAGCAAATGGGGTCTCTGACACAGGGAAGCTCCCCTGGTTTAAATCCCCCGTGGGCATAAGCCTGGGTAAGCCGCTAACCATCACCAAAGCTGGCAGGAGCTCTGCTGCTGAGCTGGTGAGCAGGGCAGGGAGAAGCACCGGCATCTGTGAAGGCTTTGTGCCTTCCCCTAAAGATGGTGCAACATCTGAGGAGAGAGCAAGACATTAACCATCTACTGTGCGGAGGAAGCCGGCAATAGCTTTTGAGCTGGAAAGCAGAGAGGAAAGCGTAGGATTGGTGGCTGCTCTCACAGCCCTACTGACAGCCCTACTGACAGCCCATTCCCACCCTGGTTTGGTCAATAAAGCTTCCATGCATCCTTCCTGCTCCCTGACAGCTCCTGGCTGTTGAACAGACAGTGTGCTTTCAGGGTAAATACAAGGCTTCAGTATTTCCCAGGGCTGAATGCTTCCAGACTGACAGACCTGGTAGCATTTCTGGGCCTGACACAACATATGAAGCTTGCAGGTGCCCGACATTATAGTCTGTCCCAAATCAGGCAAGAAAATCCATGAGACTTTCCCTCCTCCTGGGATCTGCAGCTTCCTACCATCATCCTTTAGACATCCTCACCTTCACTCCTGACCTCGTGAGGCTCGAACTTAAACCAGGTTCTAATGAAGAAAAGATGAACAGTGAGAGAATGAGGTTATCTCCTCCCTTGAGTAAGAGGACTTGTGTCCACAGCCCAAAACTGGGAGTGGGGGATCGCATCTTCTCTTGCCGTCGGAGCACGGGAAGGGTGCCGGGGCCCCGCATCGCTGGGAAGGATGCCTGTGGGGCTGCCGTTAGAGACTGTATCACAGTAACTGGTTTCCAGAGCCTGAATTAAAGTTTGTGTAGGTGGTAAGCATTTCCCAGCTGTAGGTGTCTGGCGTTGCTACCTTCCCACAGGGTTTCATACGTGGAATTAACCCTTCCACTCCCAAACAACGAACCCAGCAAGTCCCCAGTGCTCGTCAGGGCCACGTGCAGGTGTGGATGGAGCGCACAGCCCGTGGCCCCGGCACCACCCCACCGCCGTGGGCACCTGGTTTCACAAGGGCTTGCTCATGGCAGAGGACTCCGGGGCTCCATCTCGTGCTCAGGAGGGGACGTCCCCAGGGGGGTGCTGAGACCTGCTCCCGCATCTCCCCAGCAGCACCCAGTTTCCTTCAACCCCCAGCTCACACCAGTCTCTTGTCATTCAACCCATCCCCATTTCCCTGCTCTCCTCTAGGTCAGTCACCCCCTCTCCTCACCTACTGTCCCAGTTTTCCTTGCTTTTTTGTCCCCTCTCCACTTTCTTCACCCTATCTTAGCCATTCCATGTCTCCCTCCAACCAGCCTCAGGCTCCTCAAACCTCAGGGTAAGGACTGCATGGCCAAACATTGTTTCACATGGCCAGGCAAGAGGCAACACTGTCCCCAGGATGGCCTGGGCACCTACTGGTCACTGGTAGCTGGCTGGTGTCACCTACCCTGGGTTTCAGCCTACCGCTGGGATTGCAGAGCTGAGCCTCCCATGTCTCCCTGCTTCTGCTGAACAGCAGCTCAGGTGGCACAAAAGCTTTGCAGTCAGACAGCTGAGTAGGATTTAAAAAGTCTTAAAAAAAAAAACCTCTGGAAAGAAAAATAATATTTTTAAATTAATCATATTTTTAAACTACAATTTACTTGCCTATGTATGAAGACCAGGAGTTTGGGTCATGCTCTAAAACCGTTCAAACTTCAGGAGCGGGACTGCCCTCATGTACATTGACTTTCCAAAAGTCAAGTCTTTTCTAAACTGATTGACAAAATCAATACAGGTCCGAAACCCCCTGAGGAGACATCTCCCCCACCCCTCCAAGCCCCACCTCAGGTGGGATGCAGAGCCTTTCAGGGTTGTATCTTCTTGTTTGCCCAGAAGAGGAGCTTGACCCGAGCACTTTGCTTTTCAGCCACTGAAGAAGAAAGCTTTCAAATGGCAGGATGGAAAATAGTGCACACGATGATTNGTTACATACTCACCTATAACCACATCAGGTATTATCTTTTCACCACCCTCACAGTGCCCACCTCACCCTTGGGACCTCCCATTCCACCTCAGGCACCCCTGCCCTGCACACGTTGCTGCCCTCGCTCGTCCTCTCGGGTCTCAACGCCGGGCTTGCCCGGTCGTGGAAACCCCAATCCACCCACGGGGCTTGACGGCTGCGGGCATTCCCGCAAGCCGGCCTTGGGCACGTGTCCCAGCGAGGACCACGTGTGGGTGGCAAGCTGGGGAAGAAATGCAGCTGTGCACGGGTCTGCTCAGCTGCTCTGCAGAAGGGGAGCCCAGGTGTGAGGGCACGTGAGCCTTCGGGCTGCAAAGCATCCAAACAAGCTTCTTTTAATATATTTTAGTGTAAGAATTCTATCACGGTAGAAATTAGGTGCTCAAGACCAAGGAAATGGCAAGGTGCTTCCCCTGATTAGCAGCTCTTCATTGGTTACTGAGCCTTAATTTTATGACTGGAAGTGAAAAGCTGACTCACGCTCCCTGACTACCTTCAGCACTGATGCAGGAGTTTCTGGCTTTGCTCTGGAGGCATGAAAAATACCAGATACAGTAAGATTACAAAAATCATCCAGAGAAACAACCCAGTAACAAATAGGGAAGAGTTGCTTGGAAGAAGCTAGACAGGAACATTATGAATTCATTTTAAACTACAACAATCACTATCAAATGGCTGGAAGGATGGTAGAAGTGCAGCGTTATTACACTGTGCAAAATTTGAGGTAATTTGTTCCTGGAATTTGCTTTGTTTCCCTCAGATTATTGAATTCACTAGATAATGTCTGTCTAGAATTCCTCTTGCAAAAAAA
>RSEF01000002.1:140657423-140721980 GCA_003993805.1 Himantopus leucocephalus
GGGTTGGGGACACTCACATAGGATTGCGGCTCTTGTCTCCATGAATCCATTCCCAAATGGCTTAATTAAAAGAAAGACAGTAATGCCTTTCCGACCAGGAAAAAGCTAGGTGAAATAAAGAGGCTCTGGATGTCCACCAAGAGCTGTCTCAGCCGTGAAGCCGGCAGCTTCGCGGAGCACAGTGCTGGGACACGGAGGACAGTCTTTGGTGCACTTGGACTCAAAGGTCAGTAGATGTTTACTGTACAAAAGCGTGCTGCTTTGCAGCTAAGAGGAGTAGATTTTGCAGATCACGATTAATTCTCCCAGGCATGTGAGCGCTGGACGGAACAATTACAGCTGTGGACAGTTTTATCCTCTTTGCCATGAGCAGAAAATGGAAGGGCTGCAGAAGGAGACAGTATTATGTCCCAAATCTCCTTATTTAATAGTGGAACAAAATGTACTTTTATGCCTGTGCAGTTTGTAGCAGCGAGCCGAGGCTTTCTTCCTCTTACCCCAGGGTGCTTTCATTTGTTCTGCCAGCCCATTCCCTGTCAGTCAAAGGATATACATTATTAATGTACGGGCTAAATGCTGTTCTCACTCATCCCTTTGCTCTCAAAAGCACTGCTTACATGAAGAGGACAAGGAGGATTTGGCCCAAAGATTTTAATCGTGTCACTCCGATGAATTGGTTTAACACAGATTTAAACGGGAAGCTTTTGTTCTGATTTTTGTGGGTGTTTTAATTACCGAAGGGGTTATTGTTTGGCTAATTTAAATCAGCATGGAAAGGGAATACACTGGGAGTTGCTTGAAGGAGTATCCCTGTAGCTCTGTCTGAAATGGCAAGAGATTAAGACTGAAAATACAGCTTTATAAATTGTGATTATAAACAGCTTGGATTTTTTTAAGGGAAAATGTATGTGCAGGAAGAGATGCCACCGGCAAAGGAAGTTTGAAATTTTGGGCTAATCCTACTCCAACTGAAGTTCAATCAGCACGTAGGGTATGTTTTTGACAATTTGTGGCCCCATATCAAGACATACATGAATTGTATTTACGCAGAGCCACAGCCACGTTCAGCAAGTCCAGGGCCCAGCTGTTCATGACCAAAAAGCAACTGTGCTTTGGAAAATACAAGATACAGCAGAGCATACATGCCAGCAACGCTTCAGATGACAGTTACAGGGGACTAAGGCACATTAAAAGATCCTGAGAGGTGGCTCAGTGATGCCACTAAAGGTAAAGGTGATGGCTGCAAAACAGAGACCAGCTTCTTTCCCTGATGGCCAAAACCTAAGGGCCGGACCCAGCAAGTCCTGCTCCTCTGAGTTCTTCAGCATTTGAGCTGGGTACGTGGGATGTCTCACATGGACCTTATACTGCCCGCTCTCGCTTTGCTCCGTGCCGAGGAGGCGGGCAGGTGGGCTGGGGAGTCATTTCCTCTCACACAAGACTCGTCTTTCCAGACTGAAGGACACTAAATGAAAATTAAATGAGATGATGAAGCACGAGAAAGAGGGAGAAGCAAACAGGTTGGGCAGGAGGCGCTGGAAATTCAGCAAAGCCGATCTGCAAGGTGTTGGCAGTTCAGGGTTCAGCGGGGGTAAAACGTGGAGTGGTAAGCCTTGACCTGGGAACTAATTACATTGAATACATAGCGGTGAAACACACCCAAGGTTTTTAAGGAGCCGTCTGGTTTCTCACTTCAGAAAGAGGGCTGCTCAGTACCGCGGTGGTTTTAAGAGCAAGTCAGGGCTGCTCCGGGGCGACTCTTTACCAGATGAACACTCACAGTGCAGTCAAAAAAACCTTCCTGGCCACCGCTGTGCCAGTAGAGAGCAGAGGGCATCGTGCAGGGGGGACTGTGGATGTGCAGTCCTCCTCTCTGCCCCGTTTGGTCCCAAGCCTTGCCCTTATGTCTCTGACTTGCCAGCTCCCCATCACTAAAGAAGGTGGTGTGTGTGACGGAGGGCAGAAAAGGAGAAGGAGGCATGGCAGAGGGAAATGTCTTTTCATGAATTTGGATGCTAAGGGTTAAGGCAGTAAATCCTAATTAAAAAATATACAGTCTGAAAAGCAAAGACCTTGTGGAGTAAATTATTAACTCAACAAAGAAGGAGCAAGAGAGCCCCTCATCTGCCCAGGAATTGTTTATCCAGTGAAGAAAACAGAGAGGCGGAGAAAGAGTTGTTTCAGCATCTAGCAGCTGTGACAACTTCTGTCAAAGCAAGACACCTATTCTGCAGGGAAAGGCTTGTCAGTGTGACCTGAGAAAAAGGACAGTGTGGCTGTGACCGGTGTGCCTTTGGGAAGTGCTAAAGAGCCCTGGCTGTGGAGCCGGAGCCAGCTGTGCCAGGTGCTGTTTGAGACCCCAGTGGTGGATGCTGCAAAGGCAGCAATGGGGTAGGGGCAGATGCGGAGGTGCGAGAAAATAGCGAGGATGGAGACCGGGAGGACAGCAGGAGCAGCCCGGCAGCTGTTAGTGACTTGTGGGATGCAAAGCAGGGTTTTGCAGAGGGGTTTGAAGGAAGGCAGTGAGGTCTAGAGAGAGTGAGGATGGTACAGAGAAGAGGTGAATACGGGAAAGCAACAGACGAGGAGAATGATCTTTTGGGCAGGTCTCTGGATGGTCATTCTCTAAGCGATGAGCAGGGCCAGGCAGCGTATGTGAAGGCTATACACTAGAGGAAGGGATGCTGCACGGGGGAGATGTCAAGGACCTGGAAAAAAGCATTCGCTAAGGAAGGCAGAAGAATCGGCAAGACTCCAACCTGGACAAGGTGATCTACACAGAGACCCAAACCAAGCCAAGGGCTCACGTACAGCCCAAAGGGAAAGACAAGACAGTGGTAGCAATGGAGCAAGGAGTAAGGGGTGAAGAGCTGTGGGCAGAAGGGAGGAGTTTTCTGCCAGCATTATGGAGCTACAGCTTTTGGCACGTGGAAATGTCAGAAAGAGGGGCTGAGACTTATTCCACAGTAAAGAGGCAGATTGAGGAGTTACTGGGAGTAAAAATGGTAGCTGACTCATGTTTTTGAAGAGAAAAGACTTATACAGCTCTCCTAGAAAGCTGGCTGGAAATGGGGATGAGGAAAAGTCTGCCATAAGAACAGAGAGACTAGAAAATGGTAGCCACTGCATACCAATAATATAAACAATGCTGGTTTTGATACACCTTCCTAAATTAAAAGAAGGGCTGTTTCTACACAATATGAATCCACAGATTGGGATCCACCTCTTAAAACAGGTGGGGTTTACTATAGCTTAGAAAAAACAAGAGATGCCGATCTCAAAAATAAGTGACGTGTCTAGCACTCTGAAATCTGCTAACTAAGAAACTGAACCAAGGGTAACCACCGGGATTATTTGTTTAATGTCTCTGCATACCAATTTGCCTGAAGCGTGGCTTGAGACAGACCAGTCTCAATGATGAAGAATCTTGATTTTAAGTTAAATTCTACACCATCTGTTTCGTTATAATCCGCTTCCATTCACTCTTCAGGGGGACAGTAACAGCTTTACTTGTTTTAAGAAGCTGGACAACTAACCTTCAGCAGGAATAACATTTCAATACTTTTTCGTAATCAGTTTTAGCAACTAAGCCAACGAGCTCTTGGTAGAGCTTATACCTGCCTGAGAGCCAGAGCCATTTGCAAAGAAATTCTGGGAAGCAGCACTCTTTTTGGCTGTTGAGTTCATGGCTGACCTTTGTTTTTTTGGTGGCACTTTTCGATGTTCCAGTTCTTCTGTTCTAGTCTCCTCTTGGACGGTGACTGCTTCCTTGGGCTTTCCTGTTCATTTCCTCCCATGGAGCTCCCTGGAAATGGAAGGACTTCCTTTCCGTCCCTGCCAGCTCTATAGCATGTGATCTGCTGGAGTCAAATTCTGGTCAAAACATCCCTCATAAACATCCCTGCTGACAATGAAGTCTCAGCATCAGCTTTGTTTAAGTTTCCATCCAGTTTTTCCCTTCCTGAGGCACCAATTATACACAAGCTTACTCAAGAGTACTTGGAGAGATGAGTATCTGGGTAAGGATCAATGCAGCATGTGGAGGTCTGGTATAGACATACCCCACAACAAGGAGGGGTGGAAGAGGAAAAAGAAAATCACCCAAGCACTTAGCACATTCATTAACACATTAGTTAGGGGAGTGGTGTGTCAGTACTTGCAAGTATCTGTCACGGGTGCCATATAAAGCACAATCCCCCCGAGATATTGTTAGTTTACTGCCTTTAAATGGACCTTGACCATCACTAGCAATCAATCAATTCTGCGCCAGCCGCAAGTGCTCAAAAGCAAACATCTCATGTAAGCAAATGCACAGTGAACCGTTCTTACAGTCTCTAATTGGGATCCCACCTCTCCCTCTCCTCCTTCCCTCACACAGGGCAGCTATCAAGGGAAAGCTGTTTGTCTTTGCTGATCTTGTACAGAAATACGGACTCCCTGCCGCTTCCCTGCTCCCAGCCACAAGCTCCCCAGCATGGGCACCTCCATGTCAGACTCTTCCAGGGGCTGACTTCGCCCACTTGCTCAGCAAAAGTCAAAAGGATTGTTTTCTGTCAGGCTGCTGGGTTGATTTGGCTCATGAACGTGCTCAATTAGCACCTGATGTGGGTGACTGCCGGGGCTCGCAGTTGGGAGCAGGGAAGAGAAGAGGGAGGCAGAAGGGCCACCTTGTCTCCGGCAGCGAGAGCTAAAAATGGCTCTGCTGGCCACAGAGCCACGGCCAACGCTCTGACACTGAGCAAGTTTGGTGCAGGCACTCGGTATCAGGTGCTTCAGCCTGAATTCTCCTTCCTGACTAAAGAAATACAAGAACTGAAGGAAATCTGGCTTGTGGTTTGGGCATTTCTCAGGTGTTCCTCTGGTGTCCAGCACTGTGGGAGGTTATTTTACAGCTCTAACCCACCCTGCTCCCCCATAGTGACACGGAGAGCCTTTCCTCTACCAGCTGCCTGTTTTCACAATGCTTACAGCGCCAGGATTGCCTTTAAGACACCTCCCTTTCTGTCAAATTTGTCCGTCTTCAGCCAAGGGGTTTAACAGTTTGGACCTAGGGCCAACTAGACACGACTAGTCACACTGCTCGTGTGGCCCCACGAGCCTCATTTTGAGCAGAAGGCAGGCTGGCCCCCAGGAGTAGCAGCGCCAGAAAGCACCTCTGCAGATGCCAGGTTGCTTCTATCCCTTCACAGGAGTGAAAGGTGAAGTCCGGCCACCGCTGACTAAAAATAGACAGTGCAATCAAGGCAGTATTAGCAGTTAGTAGTTTCACACTGGACAATTTTATCGTTACATGATTGCACTCCTACCCATTCACCCACCCCAACTGGGGAAGGGAGGGTGACACCGAGATGTTTGGGTCCTGAGAAAAAGCCTGGAGCTGCAGAGCAAGCAAGAGAGACCACTAATTTCAGAAGTGTCTAAGACAGTAGTTTCCAAATCTCTGCCCATGGGGCACCAGCGTGTGTGAGGTCCACAGAGTCATATTGCCCACACAGCCTTTCCAATTAGAAGGCTTACGATAAAATAGCAGAAGGAATTTTGAGGACTGATGGCGCTTGTAGTCTAAAACCATCTTATGACTTTATCAAACGCAGTTTGTGAAGTCTGTCTTGGTACAGCACTGTATATGTTTTCTAGGACAGACTAGCGCACCTGTCTCCTAGACACACAGAAATTGTGTCTTCTCATTGATACAGAGGTCAGCTAAACGGTTTCTAGTAACATATGTGATTTATAGATTTTACAAAGGTGTTCAAAGTAGCAGCTTTCCACACATGCACACGAATATTTAGCAAATGACAAAATTAAGTTCCTACTGACTTCAGTGATGTAGATTTCAATTATTACTTGAGAAAAATACAAGCATGCTTTGTCTGTTTAGAAAGCAGTCCAGAAGCTGAGGAGTTGTCCTCCTTCACTGGTGGCGGTTATGATCCAAACAGTGTCACATTCTTTCAGCTGCCGAACAGCTTATGCTTTCAGATGCATAACAGCAAATTCTTTGAATGATTTACTGCAGCAGCAAGAAGCAGTTGTGTACTATTTCTTAACCTTTCTTAACACGGTCCTTAATAAACAGTATTTCTTAGACCTCATTATGAAAAATATTCTCTTTTAGCATTGATCTGGTAAGAGCTGATAGCAGCAGCAGGTGCCCTTTAGAAAATGTATCTAAGGGTTAAGCAATTTTTTCTAAAGTTACAAACAATCTAAATTTACTTTCTGAATACAAAATACAGCAAGTGAAATCTCGTCACAAATGTAAATTATTTTCCCCCTCTGTTTCCGTGTGGACAGAAAAAGGAGCTCCATTGCAGAGAGACCATTCTGGTGAGTCCTCATACAGCACACCCTGTGACATGAAAACTGAATTGTATCACCTTCAACAACAGAAAGCGCCATCGTGTCAAGCATTACTGTAACAGAAAGTGAGTAATGACCATAAGAAGAATTCTGAGTACCAGCAGGACATATCTAAACATTTTAGACTTTTTTTTTTTTCCCAGAAGACATCATTCTTCAATTATGGTTTGGGTTGGAAAGAAGTACTCAGGTTTCACCCTTCAAAAGATCCACAAATAATTAAAAATAAAGCAACTGTTTTATTGCAAAATACACAGTGACCATTTGCAGCTAAAGAAAACATGTATACCAAAAGGGACTTAAAACTACCAGCAGGTTAACGGCTTCTGGAACTTGATGGCACATCAGGAATAAGAAGCTAAGAACGAGGGCCCATCCTGTCAGCCTGAGAGTATGCTGTGCAATTAACATGCATTTGTTTTCCAGGCGTACTTTCATTTTGCAAAGCACTGCGTAAGACACAAAGGCAGCTTGGGTATTACCCTGGTATTGGAAAACAAAAGGTAAAGCAGACAGACACCATCTACTCCCGTAAGGGGCTGGACAGCATCAGCACCCATATGGAAAGGAACAGACCGCAATGACTAAAGCTTAGGGACAGTCTTGAAAACCAGAGGAAGAAATGGTCAGAATGACGTCTGGTGAAAACTCACTCAAGTATTGACTTTAATTAGCGCTATATAGTTTTATGTACAGCGTAACAGCTGTTGCACATTCAGGAGATTGCCCAGGCCAGCCTGGTCCATAGCGTCTTTCTCACTGCCAACCTGCGGGTAAGTAACTGATCCTCAGCACGGCTCAAACTTGAATGAGCAAGTCGGCAGCTCTGGCACGTTTGGGACCATGAACAGATCAGGACGGAGTATATGGAGCTTCTGATAGCTTCACGGTGGGCAAACTGCGCAAAAAAGAAAAAAAAAACCAACAAAAAACCTAAAAAGGATTTTCAAAGAGTTGGCCCCAGTGGTTGTGCAGCGCGCTGTAAATGTGAGTGTGGATCTGGAGAGACAGACAGGTGACCGACTGGGTTTTAGGTGGCTCAAAAGTTAACAAAGTAACGGCTTCATTAGCAGAGTCAAAAAAAAATAGCTGAGGTTCTATAAGGCAGATACAAAGCCTATAAATATCTAGGGAAAGATAAGTTTGCTACAGGTACATTACTTGATGAGGAAGGAAAGAAAACTAAAGATTTACAAATAAGTAATAAACAGCACTTCTGCCTTCAGTCAAGAGTTAACTAAACAAAGCATGTTAAGCTGAAGTATTCAGAGGACTCAGATGGTATTCAAATTGGCAAAAGCTCATTACTCTTATCCTAGGATGCTCCAGCCATCAGCCAGTGTGGACCATGAGTGGGACAACCACGAGGAATTTAAAAAGAATCGGGGGACTCTGTCAGTCAACCTAAACCTGGAAAAAGGCCCACGTGGATTTGTCAGGAACAAAGTATACCGCACCTCACTACCATCCATTTGCTTCTTCATGAAAACTGGCCCGGTGGCCACAGGCACTCAGGATCCCAAATCTCCCTGTTGTTGTAAAGGCCTATGAAGTCCTCACAGGTGAATCAGGGGACTCCAATCCATACCAACCATAAGGAGAATCACAGCGGTACAAAATACTCTCAAAGAGTAGTTACCAAAGGCTCACTGGGAACCTGGGAAGATACTCAAGCAGGGTTCTCTGAGGCTTTGCCTGGGATCTATCCCACTCAAGCGGGCTCATGAACAACTCAGACTATAAAGAGGACATCCGGAAGACTTCCCCATGATACCATACTTGGATGAACTGTAAACAGCATAGCAGATGGGACTAGATTGGTGGTATCTTAATAGATTTGGTCTGAGACCCATTAGAGACAGGTATGCAGAGACTAAATACATCAGCACAAAGTGGAGATTATTAGGGGTACCGAAACGGATCTGTGGAGTTCACAGACCAGGAACCGAGCGCAAGTCAGTGTGATGCTGTTGCAAAAAGGCAAGTATCATTCCAGAGTGCATTAACAGTACTAACGTATGCAAGTCCCGGGAGTTAATTGTTCCAGCTGCTCTGCACTAGCCTCAGGCAGCACTTTGGGCCACGCTTTGGACCATACAATTTAAGAGCACAATCAAACCGGAGAGGATCCAGAGAAGAGCACCAAAAATCGCTAGACTTAGAAGACGTGACCTATGAAGAGGGATTCAATTAACTGGGTTTACTTAAGAGAGAGGACTACAAGAAGAACATGACAGTAATGTTCCAATGAGGGCACTATTCACCACATCTATGGCCCGTAAGAACAGTAAGTACTTTACTTAATTTGTAGGGATAAACTCTTGCTGTGATAACTCTCCAGTTGCATGGTTCAACAGCGGTACGCACTGCTTACAAGGGCACAGGATCCCTTTCGTTGGAAGCTTTCAAGAACAAGTTAGAGAAACACTTGTTTGTTACAGTCTTGGCACATTTGATCCAATCTCAGAGCACGGAGATGGACTAGAGGATTTTTCAGATTTCCCTTAGTCCTTGCTTCACTCAAGGTTCTCCAGTATTTAGTGATGTTTTGCATGCACTGCTTGTGATTTTGTAACAGCTAAAAACAGGGAACACACAAATACGTTAGCCATGCCATCAAGGTGCTGTACGGACCTTAACTCGATATATTTAATAGACAGTATTTTGCAGAGGAAAGCTGTGCCATATTTCCTGAAAAACTTGAGATACCGCTTGAACAGATTCCTGTTGGATAACAGTGTTGGGACAACTACAGGTTCCTCCTGTGCCTGAAACCCCAATGCTAAAAGCCATATAAGAGAATTGTAAAACATACAGCCAGCCTATTCCACCCTTTTTTGAAAGCTACCAAGATAACTCCCTGAGTCTCTATTATGCCTTATCTATATAAAAACTGTAACACAATTGACAATGCATTAAAAAAATTCCAAATAATTTTCAAAACAGATAGCAAAATTCCACAGACAGAACCTTACACCCTCCCACTGTGTGGACTAGTGCAACATCGCTGATGATGCTACAGAATATGGAAAACCACATACTGAATACCAGTCCAAAGCTGAGTTTTGGGGCTGAATTCAAAGTCCACTGCAAACCTGCAAGGTTCTAAATAGGTAAATCAAAGGCCCTCAAATTACACACAGCAGAATGGGGCTGAGCAGACAAAAATACAAGCTGACCTTTACTTTGTTTATGCATTCTGCAGGGCTATCTGAGTTGGGAAGACACACTTTTAGTAAAGCCAAATATTCCCCAATTTGTTTCTGAGAAAACGGGAAACAAAACAGACCTCAAGCCTATCAGTATTTGATGATAAAAGAAATTCCATCTATTAGCTCTTCTTATCAAGATGGGAAAACAGTTTGATATAGTTTACAGAAATGCTACAAAATCCTTCATTACTATGTGGCTTGCAAACAGCCCATGGTCATTATTAGCTTTACTTGAGCTGAAGTGTTTTCAGCTCAACAGCAAACAACCAAAAGGGATAGTCTCCAGGGGCGTTTCAAGAGCACTGCATAAAGCCAACTATTTCCTTAAGGCTACGTAGCAACTGTCTTCAACTTCTATTTCAGATTTTCACACAGCTTTTTTGATAGCAAGAAACCAGAAACCCTTAGAGATAGGTTCGGTAGAGGTACAGAAACCAGCCTGAGTAACGCAAATTGTAAAACCGTTCTTGATTACTCAGCAGTCCTCGAGATGGCCTCATCATAATCGCATGTGATAACTTTTATTCTGGGATCTAGAGCAAGGCTTTTCAAAACATTTTAAATTCTGCTTTAAATACTATTTCAGATGCCATTTAAAGAGACTCCCAGAAGAGATGTGGGCTTCCCAAAATCCAAAATAATTTTTTTAAGTTGCTCCACGAGTATCCACGACAGCTGATGCCCATAATGACAACACAAGAACCCTTTACCTAAATGCTGCCCCTGCACAAAGGAACATGGGAAACTTTCCATGCCTATTTTTCTTTCTTGTAAAGTTTTGACAGCTTCAAGCTCCAGGACTGTCCACAGCCAGGAAATGAATTTCATAAGTGCAATAATATTTGTTTTTAAAAGCAGGCAGGAAATATGACATTTTACATTTTAGTTTTTTAATTCTCTTTAATCAGACACATTACAATGCACAACTGTGTCTTTAGCCAGGTAACAGGGTGCCATCCTTCAGATCAGGGAGAGATGACAGAGAACTCCTAGTCCTTCCTCTGGCCTTCTAGGTACAAGGAATATTGCCGATATTCTAAATGAGGATGATTCACCCATTTAGTACAGCATTCCCCCTATACTTACAAAGCCTTTGTAACAATTCAGTCATAGCTTTCATTTATTTTTCTAATTGAGATTGCAGCTACTGCAGCTAGGGATCTTACTGAGCTGAGGATCACCCTTCCCTTCTAATCCATAAAACCCCATCACTTCATTGGCTATTTTCAACTTGAGCATCATAAAAGTTTGAAAATACAATTCTACCTGAAGTTAACCATCCCACTAGTGATGCAGCCTTGCAGCTCTTCAGTGCTCATTAAGAGAGATTGTTTATGAAACAAAATCTTTTTATTTAATGCTACACATTCTGAATTAAAGGAATAGAACATATATTTTACCTCAGGACCAAGCTATAGGGATACATCCCAGAACATTTTCCAAAGTAAAACCAGATTTCCAAATACCAATCAGTGCAAGAAACATCTTTATCCATTTGCACTCAGAGTATTTTTTTGACAAACTACAGCATCAGAACATTTCAGTACCTCTCCCCCACACAGCACAAAGGTCGAGAGCAGATGTCTTGCCTTGTGGGAGCCAGTCCGTCAGGATAAACGTATTGATAACATCAACGAAAAATAAATGAAGTGTTACATTCTGATGTCAGGTGTACAAGTGCAGTAGTGGATTACTCTCAGAGGAGAACAACATTAGCTATAAAAGTTAAGTGGTATACAGGTTATCCTGGAGTGACTATAATACAGAGAAACTTTATGCCAAAGTAAGTATTTACAGAGATACTGTCACAGCAAAGAGGACAGGAAGCTAGTCTCACAGAAGTAGTTCAATAAAGAGCAAATGAGCGGACGAAGACAAAGGCTTTGACTTTATATAATAAAATACCAAGTGCATTCTTTTAAGTGAATGAGTCTTTTGAGACTATGGTCCTAGATTTTAGGAAGCCATTTGAAGGTCAGATGTACAGTCCTGCTGTGTAGCAAAGGTTACTTGGACTGCCAGAATTTTTTACATCCGTTGTAACCTCAGTAAATCACATCAATTCTAGCATTGTTTCTTACTGCAAGGTCAAAACTAAAGCTCTTAAATAAGCTCCCTCCAAATGCCAAAGATGGGATTTTGTATAGCAGACCTTCTAGCACAGTTCAGATGTTTCTCCACTACTTCTGTGCTGTACATCTGGGATTAGAACTGAGCCCAGAACACTTTAAGGGTAATTATGTTTAGCTGCTCTAATGTTCTTGGCCAGAGAGTTATTATCCAGCTTTTTCTTGTCAATGCAACTTTAATCACATCTGATTTCTTAAAGTAGCCATATTATTTTAGTTACTTTGGCTCTTTTACAACAGGCTTATTTTAAGCTGGTTGTGAAGAAAGGTCATTAATGGCTGGCTATTTTACATATTTCTTGAAGAGTTGCTACTGAAATGCCCAGACGCATTTGGGGGGGAACGCGTGTGGCTGACTGCTGAAAATATCATTAAAAATCTTTTCAAATCAATTTTTCAACTAAGAGCAGAGTTGCTTTAACCTAATATTTGCGAGCATTTTTCAAACCAGCATACCCAGAAGCATTCAATCCTGCCACCTCTCAGCTTCCTCAGCCATCTACCAAACATGAAGCATAACAGGAGTCTCTCCAGTGCGTGACTTCAAGGAACATGATGCCTCATAGTACAGGAATCCCATTCGAAATGACTTGCAGTATTAGACTCCAATACACAGGACAAAAATGTAGAAGGAAGTCTCACGATTCTCATGCAGCTTCTAAGGAGTCTGCTGCGCCTTGAGCCAACAACTTGATCACTAGTAACTGGGCTCAAGCAGGCAGCACACTGAATGGTAAATCTGAGCAGCTTCCCCCTTCACTTAATATTAATTTACTGTAATGTACATTACTTTCAGTGGAATGACACTGCTCATGTTTTGGCAGGATGGGGAAAAATTCCACTTTGTCTTTTTTTATTTTATAAGGCAGATAATGCAGAAAGTTGAAACAGAACTTCTACAAGGATTTAATCTGTGATACTGTAAAATCAAAGTACTACTTTATTAAATGAGTTATTTTACACAATATGAACATCAATATAATTACAATTGTAAAAAATTTTTTATAACAAGTATGGACTGATTTTTCAGGATTTCCAAATAGGGCACAACTGTACATTTACACAGAATTGTCTTTGCATGAAGCCCAAGAGGGAACAGCATAAAAATATGAATGTTTCTGTAGCCCCTTCATTTTTGCTGATCAACAGTTTTAGAAAAGCAGCTGCAGGTTTGTTATGTAAGGTCTGACAGTAGAAGAGTCAATAGGTGCCATGATTTCACCTATAAAAAACAAGAATAACTCAGTTAAGCTGAACTGTTACACAATGCTGTTTACATTTATGTGAATAAAATACCATAATGCTGCTTTTTACCTCATTTCAGCCTTTGATTATAACCACTTTCAGTTACAGCCTACCAACTGGCTATTGGGAAATCTCTTCTATAGCTAACACAGAGGTTAAGTTTTGTATTTGAATGCAGAAAAATCTGCATTCACTTGCATAGCTTCAGGAACAAAAAGGCTCTATTGTTGGAAATATACTAAACAACTATTTCCATTACATGTTTTGTAGCAACAGACAGACTGTATTTATATGTATTTTGTTCCTAGCAAAACTAACATTTCAAAGCAAGAACTAAATAATAAAGTATTCCTACAACTCTAAGGATGACCATTTGAAGTAACATTAATCCCTTTTGAAACAACCTCCATGCACAGTGAAATGCCACAGCCATTTCACCTACGTAAGTATTAGCTTGCTTCTCCTGTGTAACAGTTCAGTGGTATAAATTTAACCTATAGTTAATTTTCATATTAAAGGAAATGAAGCAAGTTTTAAATCTCAGCTGTTGGTCGTAAAAACAAACTGATTCATAATATACCTTTCACACACAATCATTTAAAAGTTAAGGTAATGACCTGTAGACAACTTTACGCCTGAACATCAGCCAATTCTGGAGGAAGTGGAGTCTTAGGATGCTTGCTTTCAAAGTGCTGTTTGAAGGTCTTGGGATCCGGCATTTGTGTCTGATTAAAGAGAGACGTTTAACTTTATGCACAGTACAAGAGTTAAATGATACTACCAAACTTGTTCCCCCCAATGTTTTATTTTCTTTTTCCTGAAGCAAATTGTCTCCTCAATGACACTGCTCTAGTGACAGAAGCACCATTAATTTAGCTGCAGATTAAGAGAGAATATTTAACCTCAGATTTTCAGAGAGGTGCTTTTAAGCACTAGTATCACACTGTTTTGCAATGTTGATGATGGTATTATTCTTGCTAGGAATCTCCCCGGAGATCTTACAATTCACATGCTAGTTTGGTGGAAAACCTACCTCCTCACTGTTTTATTTTGCAACACCTAAAGGATAAACATTCATCCTTTTCAGGATCGAATCTTTACAAAACATGTTTCTTTTGTTTACCAATAGGCCAAAGAGTTCTGGCATAGACTGATTCTCTACTTGGCACAAGCTATCTCAGACCATTGCTACTACACAGTTGCAGATATCAACTGCCCAAAGTGATTGCTGCTACAGCCTGATTTCACAAGAAGAGGAGCTGGTTACAAGTACTTAAGTGAGCAGCCCTTAATTTAGAATCTTATTTAAGACATTCAAAGTAACCAATCTATTCTGGGACCGACCATTTAAGTAAAAATGGCAAGTTTATCCTCCAGCTCCAAAACAAGCACGTTCAGGAAAACCAGCCAGAAGGAAAGTATAATCTGATTAGCACTCACATTTCTGTTCTCTTGTCAAGTCATTTATTCTAGTAGAAGTTACTGTGTATCAAACTTACACTAAAGCTTTTCGCACCACCACTCTTCCTCTCTACATTAACATCAATAACCAGCGATTCTAAGATGGGCAAATTCCAGAAAAGATGTTTCCATTTGGAAATTAAACAGGAAGTGATCTCACACTTTTTACAGTTTATACACCATACTAACAGCACATGCAGAGCCCTGCAATTCAAAAGGCAAGATAACTACCCAAAACAGATCTGTACATGACCTCTCAGATTTTCTCATATCTCAATTATCAATACAGCTGAGTTATCTGTAAGCAAGTCGCATAACAGATGCAGATGCTTACAGCAACAAGCTAGACAGCCACTTAAGTATTTTAGTTTCTACAATATAATATTCTAAAAATTCTGCTCTAGGCTGGAAGACAGACCTGCCTACAATAATATTTTGTCTTACCCTACAGACAGTGCAGGTATATATCAAGGCAGCCTTGGCTGCAGCCTTCTGATCATGTCCTTGTTTCTTTTTTTGCTCAGCTTGCTTTTTGGCATTTTTCTGCTGCGACTGAATCTTCTGCTGTCCACGAGCCATATCTACAAATAAAAAGAAGACATTTAGTCTACAAATGTGAGAAACAACTGCTGCTAGCTGACTCAGAAGCCATAACCATGAGCATAAAGCAGTCATGCGCTCTGTCCATAAGGCCTAAACTCCCATAATTCATATACAACAGACATCTGTTCAAGCTCTTTACTATGTAAAGACTCTGGTTTTAGTATCATTCTTAAAATACGCACCAGAATTACAAGGCCATTCTAAGGTTTCTTCCTCTACAAAAAGGTTCAAGGTCTACTTTTGAAAAGTGCTTTCAATAGCAAGAATAATTAAAGTTTCCTTTACAGTTAACAGAAACTTATTCTCTATTTCCACAGGTACAGTAAAATTTAGGGTTTGGGTGGGTTTTTTTGTTTGGGTTTTTTTTTTGTTTTTTAAAAAAGCTTAAGACTCAACCTTTATTTCTGGAACTTGAGACAGGTTCCAAGAAAGGCAAATTGAAGTATTACCCAAGCTGTATTACTGTCTTCTGGTGTATGTGCTTGTGAGCTGCTTTGGATTTGGGAATGCCAAGAACAATAGGTCATCCCTCTTTATTCAAGCCTATTTTTACAGGTGGCTGTCCGTTTTGGTTTTCAGCCAACTTTACATGACTACATAGTTCTTAAAAAGAAGCAATATTACCCCCATCAGAAGCTATTACTTTATGTAACACAGCAGCATAAAGGAAGCAAACACTATTGCCGTATGCTATTAGAAGGTCCATCACAAAAAGAAACGAGATACAAAAATCACATTTCAGGGAGCAGCAGAACACCACATTTTACAACAGCAATGCTCCACTTGCACGCAGCCCACTAGGCCACCCAATTCAGCTTGCACCCCACCCCCAGAGCAGACGCCCAGCAGGATTTGGGCATACCGACAGAGCAGGCTTCAGAGCGTGGTTATATCACGCAGCAGCCCACTTTCCGCTATAAGCTTTCTCACAGTCCCTCACGGCCCACACACAATCCAGTTGTGCAGCTCTCACAGAAGCACAAGACTTACTACGCAAGCACATGACAGCTAGCCAAGTCCATTGTTTTCAGGACAACTAGTAAAGTCTAACGTTCCCAGGAGGTTGGCTGGTTGGTCATCGCCTCTCTAAGCAACCTGGGCATTTGCTGTAAGTTTGGTATTTGTGAGACACGCTGCATGGCTACAACAGGTCTGTCATGCAGTCCTTCCCACAAGGACAGACGGCCTTCCAGTGCAAGAAGAATGGCTTATCCAAAGGAAGACTGATCTACAGTAAATACGTGTGAAAAGCCCTTAAAACCGTTATGAAAATGAAGTTTCTATGAAACATCAACTATATCTGGAAATTCAGTAGTATGGCAAGGATTTCTGGACATGTAACATCACAGTACTTAACATTGAGCAGAAAGATGGTCCTGAGACCCAAAACAGCTCTTGCAGATTGAGAGGCACCTCTCAGGCCACAGTCCAGTTCTTTCATGGTATTTAACACCACCATGTAACCTTTTGCAGAAGTACTACACTACATCTTCAGCGTTCCCTCCTCTTCTCCCATCAGTTTCTCTAAAGGAGAATTTAGAAGTCCATATGGCTAACAAAATCGAACGCAAGAAAACACAGATCCTACTAACAAGCATACACGTGGCATTCAACAGTTTCCATAAGATACAGCATTGAATGTTAATAAGACTAAAAATACCAGTCTGTGTTTCACTGTATGCTAGTTACCCCAAAACATCCCAGCCAGGGCCTCACACTGTTTATGTACAGCAATGGCTTAATGAGAACACTGAATTGAACACTGAATTCCCATTAAAAGAAACCCAACAACCCCCCCTCCCAAAAAAAGAAATAGATATTGCCAATAGCTTTGCATACACTAGGAGGAACCGTAGATTTCAATTTTGTTCTATTTTACTAGCATTACATTAATCCTCCAGAAGTCAGGCGTTCCTGAAAATACTCAGATGTAATAAAAAAAAATAATTTTCATAAAGTGTGTGCACATTACTTTGTATTTCAGTCCCTTGCTAAGAGCCTGTTAAGTAGTACATTGCAACAGCCAAACACACTGAGCTTGTATGTATTTGGCAACTTCTGGTTTTAGTTAAGACAAACAAGAAAACATGAACAAAAACATCTGCTTAAAAACATCAACCCTCATATGATGCCCGAGACGAGAAATCCAAGATAATACAAAAAATACTGCAAATTATATTAATACAGTTGAAATGCACAGAGTAAATACTCAATTACTGGAAAAATAAGATTATTTGGGCTATCAGTATTCTAAGAAAGTGACAAAAATGATCATAAAGTTCGTTTAAAAGAATGATGAGCTCATCTACAAGGCTAAATCTGTATTTCAGTTGCACAACACAGATAAGTGTTGTTCTCCTTATCAGGCACACCCTCAGCGAGTCCAGCAAACCGGCCTGCTGTTTTGAAATAAAAATGCGTGAGCGCATAGGAAGCCTAACACCACAGAAAAATTTGCTGCCAAATCACACTGGCAACAGCACGGGCATTACCGACCAGCCAGGCTCAAGCCTGCAGTAGGTTAATGCCTCACGCAGGGTCATTTCATTGTAAGTAAGGAGAACCTGAGCAGAGAGTTTCGAGTCCTAAAACTGGACACCGACAGCTGCTTCCACTGTCACTTCCAGAAACAAACGGCAGCTTGAGGTACCCTAGCCTCCCCGGCCAGGTGGCCAAGGCCTTGGGCCGGGGGAGCAGCAAGCTCGGCCTTCGCCCGGCACCGCCGCCAGGGAAGCCCGCGGCCTGGGCCCGGCCTGAGGCGCGAAGGGGCAGAGGGCGGCCGCGGCCCCCCCCCCCGGGAGGGCCCCGCGGGGCGGGGGTCGGCCGCAGCCCCGGACGGCCCCACCACGTGCCCCGCGGGAAGGGGCCGACGAAGGAAGCGGGCCCCGGGCGCGGAGCCCCCCAGCCGCGGGGAGGCGGCCCGCCACAGGCCGGCAGCGCAGCCGGGCCACCCCCTTTCCCCCCCCGCCCGGGGCGGGCCTGCTCCGCCGCGCCACCGCCGGGCCCGCTCACCTCACACGCACCGCGACCCCCGCACCGCGCCGCCCCACCCGCCCCGCAGCCGGCGCGGCCGCACCGCGCGAAGGGCCGGCGGCCGCCGCTCACCCGGCCTGGGAGATCCGGCCTGGGCGGCCCTGGCGAGCGGGAGGAGAAGGCTCCGCGCGGCCCCGCAGCAGCCGCCGCCGCCGCCGCCTGCCCGAGAGGAGGAGGAGGAGGACGGAGGTGGCGGCGCTGCGCATGCGCGGCCCCGCCCCGGCGCCCGCGCTGCCCGGCCCTGGCAGCGCGCGACCCGTCGCCGCCGGCCAATGGCGGCGCCCGGCCGTTACATAAGGCGGGGGGGAGGGGGAAGCCGCGCGCGCTTGGCCTAGTCGCGCGCCGGCCGCCCTGCCCCGCCGTGAGGGGACCCTGGAGGAGGCGGGAAGGCCGCGGCTATCGCCTGTCTCCGGCCTCGGGTCCCGGCAGCGAAGGCTCCCCCCGACAGCCGGGGGGGCTGGGGCTGCCAGTCGCCGTCCTCGGGGGCCGGGTTAGGCCCGGGGAGGCCGCCTCGGCCCCGAGGTGGCTGCGCTGGCTGCGGGGCCGGGACGCGCCTTCGGGGCCAACGTCCGGCATTGCCGGGGGTCTGGTGCTCGGAAAAAGACGAGGGACAGGAGGAGGCCGCGGTCAGGGAGATGCAGCTGGGACAGGCTCTGTCTGGCGCTCTCTCTGACGCAGCCGAGCTGTGTGACCGCGCTGTTGCCCCGGATCGCGGCCCCAGCTGAGCTGCAGGTAGATGTCTAATGAGCTGCGTCGGCTGTTGCCTGGCTGTGGGTAGCGTTGCGCAGCAGCGCCGGTGGGACTGCGGTAGGCGCCAACTCTCAGACCGTCTCCTCTCTTCCCGGCAAGCCCTGCTCTCGGCCACATTCCTCTGTGCTGAGCATACCGGCGCCGCCTAAAAATAGTTGCTGTTCCTCCTCAGTGGGGTCCGGAAAAATGGCTCTGGAGAGGCTGTAGGGAAGGGGCTGGAGGTGAGGCCAGGCGGGGATCCTGGAGAGGATGAAATCCTGTTCAGGTGGCAGCTGAAGCCGAAGGCCCGTGCAGAGGCTGGAAGGGTTAAATGAATTGAAAGCAGAAGGAAACAGCCAGAGATGAGAAGCAGAACTGCTTCAAGTTGAAAGTGCGCTAGATCTTGTTTTGGCGTTAAAGGCAAGGACTGCAGAGGAAGTCGTTTACAGTCTGCGTTCACAGCATAAGTGATTGAAAGGTATTGGCTTGCCTGAATAGACATGTAGGCAGGTCCTGTAAAGAAGGCTAAAGGAGCACTTTATTTTCTATCAACATTTTCATATATCCCAAAGGAAGACTGAATGTGCCTTCACAGATTATGCACCTGTTAGGAAAAGGAGAAATAGAGGCAGCATCTCTGCTCAGAGATGACATTCTGCCCCTCTTTGAGCAATTGTTGTGGCTTTAAAATAAGCCTAGAGTCTTGAACAGTTCTGTGTCTGGGGCAAGACAGCAAACATAATATGCTTACTGGAGGAATTACTAGGTGTTGGCTAGGTGTTTTATGGGGGCTCAGGCTGTAATGTTCCCCCTCTGATCTGAGAAGAAAAGCAACAAAAAAAAGTCCTCAAAGCAGTACAGTGAACATTTTGGGCCATTGTTATGAGTCATGTCCAGAGCATGATAGCAGTTAGAGGGGAACTGTGTAGCAGATTACTGATACTTCAGTCACTGGAAGTAGGTCTGATGTGACAACATTTAAGACAGTCAAACATAAGCCTATGATAACAAATGAAGTTCCATTTTTCTGAACAGCCCTGTTTTCAATGATCTCTTCCATATTAAACTGACAATGCTGGAAATGCTTATACCTGGGCAGTGCAATCCACACTGCATTAAAATGATCTCGTCAGTGAGTTCTGAACTTTATGGAAATGGGTAACTGTAAAAAAAACACTGAAACTGCACGTGTGCGTGCTTGTAGGGCAGTGGGGAGAGGTGGGCATTTTGGGTTCTGTGCTTGGAAGCAGGTGTCTTTCAGAATGAGGTTTCGCTTTGATCGGAGAGAAGATTGCTGAGTGAAAAAGTAGCCTCTTTCCTGGCTGATACTATTTTAGGAAGACTGCTGGCCTCGGATGTGGGACTGGAGACGGCTTTTAAGGGTCATGACCCCATACTACAGCTCTGCTATACACCTGGCTGGAGGAGAATTTCAAATACAACCAATCTCTTGAAGGCACACTGAGCTCTGGCTGGTCTCTGAACCTTTTTCTGCTTTTGGAAGAAAAGAGGATCTCCTTTCAGGACAGGGGACTGCGGCCCTCCCTCTGGCTGCTCTGACTTTTGTCCCTTTGTGCTGTAGATCCTGGTCACAGCATTGGTCCCTGTATTGTCCAAATTATGGCTCTGCTATTTAGATGCTTCCAAAGAGACTGTTAGGAAAGAAAAACCCAGTGTGAAAGAAGAATACAAATTCCCATAGTTGAGATTTCTACTGTGAAGAGAATAAGGAAAAATTCCCATTCACTCTAAATATTTTTTCAAATTCATTCACTATGTGAAACATTTATCACACCAAAGGAGATATTTCCATGCACGTGTGCAGGTTAGCAGAGAGACACAGGGTGGATATGGTGAGATGGTGGAGAGCAAGACCGGTCTGTGTGCCGGATGCTTTGCATAGCTCTGACAAAATGAACCTATCGTAATTGCAGTTTATCTGGCTTACGGACTTCCTCTGCTTTGTGTTCCTCCCATAGGAGGTGAAGCAAGACAGAGTATATGAATGAAAGTATAAATAGAAGTTAAAATGAAAAATAAATACAAGCTTTAGAACTGAAATGTTGTATCTTTAAATTGCTAGAAATATACTGCAGCAGTTTTCTGCGTGCTTCTTGCTTAATTGTTGTTTTCTAATTTAAAAACAACTCATAAACCCCACAGATAGTACCAAGTATTCTGCATTAAAATAGAGTGAAAATCAAGAATACCTCTCAGTAGTTAAGGGTTGACCAGCTGCAAGGAGCTTGTTGTTATCCCCAAGCTAAGCCTTACAAAAATGTTTCAGTGGTTACAGTTCACTGAAATCTGGCATCATACACATAGAAAACAGCTCCATATGGGCCTGGATAAGGCATTTTAGCTCTTATAGAGCCCCTAAGAATAGTCCATTTTTAAAAAAAATATACATTATTATCTTCTCACGATGAGACGATGAGAAACAATGCTCCGATTTAAGGCCAAGCATGAATGCAGTGAACAACATGATCAGAAAAAGCAAAATGCTGGTCTACTCAGGAGGAAAGCAGTAAAGGAAACTGGAAGGAGCAATGCTGTAAGGCAGCATTATTTGTTAGGGTTTTTTTTTTAAAACAGTCTTTATTGCTTGTTATTCTCATGCTATTTCCCATCTCTTTGGATTCCAGCCCCCCATTATTTTCTGTTCCTGCACAGAGGTGCAATTTCTGTCATTAGATCAAAATATCTGTTCTGCTCAGCAACAAGTTGTTGACACTTGAATTTTGTTGCAAGTCAGTTTGAGCTATTTCACCTTCATGTGACTGGTGTCCCCAACACAACTCCCTGCCATGAACCAGCTGACATTTTGACATGTGTTATTAAGCCCATTTTGAAAGCAATTGTTCTGAGGTGCAGGTCAAGTTTGCTCACAGAAGCATAGGTGGGGCTGCATCTCCCTTCTCAATCAACTGTTGTCCGCCTGCCAGGTCCTCCCACTGCTGTTCCCTCGCACGCTCACTGCCCGCATCTTTTTCCTGCTCATTTGCGTCTGTGCTTGCTATTGATCCAGCATCGCATCGATCAAACATCACCTCACCGGCTAAACGCTGGCTCACGGCTGAGTGCTGCCCTTTGCTATTCACTTGCAGGGAGTACGCATGCCAATATCATGTTCCTGGCTATTGATTGATTTTATTTGGTGCCCCACCATGACCCCTCGGTATGTCTGAACAACTTAGGGGAAGAGAAGGGGACATGCCCTGGGCCCTGCAAGTGACAGAGATCTTCACACCAGATTTTGTGGATGCAGACCAACGTTGATAAGAACACAGAACAGCAGAGATTATCTTTGCAGTCAAAGGTCGTAATACACAGAATTTGAAGCCAATATCCTTTGAAAGGATATTCAAAGCTGATGCGATGGTAGATCAGAGTCAGTATCGCTGAATTTCAGGGATGGGGTGACATGATCGCGGGTAGAACCCCAGACAGGGTGGAATCCTCTACAGTTAGTATTGTTTGATATAAAACATCGTGCAACAGTACTTAACCTAGCTCAGGGGCCTGACAGGGTAGCGTTTTGCTCATTTACCCTTTCTCTGCTTTATGGACTTTGACCTCCTCCCCCATGTGTTAGCATACCATTCTTTTCCCTGTAAATGCATTTTTCACAACCACCGGTCCAGTTCTCATACATACAGTTCACGCTTCCCTGACACAACATTAACTCCTGTCCTTCCGTTGACCCTGGTTGCTGAGTGCTCATTTTCCACACTGGGGGTGTTGGCACTTCATGGGCTTGCCCCATATTGCTGTTGTGGGAAATACAAAAGGGTGAGAACTTAAATCACATATTTGGTTCACAGATTCAATAGATTCTTAGCTCTGCACTGGTATGAGATAATACCAAATCACAATATGTATATACTGCAGAAAAGTATTTTAAGGCATGTGACAGTATGCCTCTTTCTGCATGTTACTGCAGAACTAGGTATTTTGTAGTGCACAGTATGCTCATCTGCAACGTTTAAAAATGGAAAAAGAAGGAGGAAAAAAAGAAGAGTGAACAAAATGAGAAGGAAAGCCAAAGACTGTGCTCTGTTTTGGAAGGAAGCCGGCAGAGCAATGCAGCTCTCTTGGCAGGGCTTCTCGAGCTTGCGATACCCTTCCACTTCCACATTAGCTTTGAAGAACCAGCCCGATTAGCAGCAATGCAGCATCTTTTCCTAGCTTGCCTGCTGTCTTTCTGAACAGCCCTGTTGTTTCAGGGACACCCGATAGGTGACATCCTCCAGAACAAGGACAGCCTCGTATGATGTCCACCATATCACCAGCCTTCTTGTGCTGCTCACCATACTGATGCTCCCATCAGAAGACTTCAGAGGCACATAAACAGGAGTGATATTGTCCTTCCTAGCAGGACAATTCCCCCTTCTTCCACACCCCCAGTGAGCTGGCAGCCTGCCAGGTGCCCATGCATTTGTTGACCTTTTCCAAAAGTGGATACAACAGTCACTTCTACCTCACCCCTGCCACGGGCTCAGGATCCTGCACAAGGAGGCAGCCTATGGAAATACTTTTGCTACCAAACCTTAAGTTAGGACAAATTCAGGGAAGGGTGTTCCAAAGCTGATAGTAGGTTTTGTTGTGTTGGTTTGCTTTTGCTGGCACAAAGACTACAACTAATTATCCTTTCTGTGTTTTTTTTTTCCCTCCCATAGCTCCTGACCCTTTCCGGCAAGCATGGACAGAGCTGCTTCAGTGAACACTCCTCTCCATTGGAATGGCAAAAAACTGTTCAAGGGAGGATGTGACATGGAGCTGCCCACATCCTCTGAGAGACAAAAAAAGAGAGGGCTTGAGTAAAGAATGAAGAGTGACAGAGAGGGAGGCAGTCAGAAGCTTGGAGATACAGTTCCTCAAAGGTTGGCAAGGCATGTGTGCCTCCAGAAGAGCACGGGCAAAGATGGACTTGTGACCTCTAAGTATTTCGCAGTCTCTCCTCTTTTAAATCCATGTTGTTGGATGTGACTTTTGCTAAAAACAACAAGGCGCAAATGCCTTTCTCAGCATGTCACAACTTTTTTGACCAACCCACATAGACAAACTGGAGACCTTGAGAACATACGCTTCCGTTCTGTATAAACAGTTTAAAATAGATTTTAGCTTTGCACAGCATTACATGTAGTTACTATTTTTAAATGCACACCAATTAATCCGATGTGTTCATTCCTTTTTTGCGTGTGCCCTCCATTCATGCTTTTGAGTCTTGTACATGTTCAGGTCCCTGCCTTATCATGAAAACCAATATACCAAACATTTTTAATTAATTCAGAATACCTAGATTTGCATCCTCTCCACCAATACAGTTTAATATATTTATGAAGCATGAAAAAAATCCTTGCACTATGTCATGTGCACATTAAAACATGCAGCAATTGTGATTAAAACCTCTCACGAACATGCCAACATTGTTGACAACTTGCCTCTAGCCTCAAGGAGGGCAATACGTCCCCCCCGTCTGTGCTGAGTGGCTGCACATCCCAGAGATGCCTCTGTTGAGGTGGCTCAAAGCATCCACCAGCTCTGCTTGCTTCCTTCTTCAGCCCATCGGCAAGCCTCCACCCTTGTACTAGCAAGTATTTTGGTAGCTGCTTATTGTACCTTGCAGAAGGGGCAGTTACTTCTCATCCACAGACAGCCTATCCATCCAGATCCAGCCATCTACCTCCAGAATTCATTGCCATTCTGGAATTGCTAAGGCCAGGGCAGGAAGCTCTTTCTGCTCTCCAAATAGCATATGAAGTCTTGCTGGGCAAGGAAGCAGAGGCCAAGGGTGCATCCCAGAATGACACATCTCAGAATGAGCACACAGAGAGTCAGTACACAGGAAAGGGCTCTGCAGCTGCAGGACATTCTCCATGGAAGGAAAGCAGCCTTAGACATCTGAAAGTGCCACACACACACTGCTGGTTTTCCCAGATCTGCAGTGCTGGCTCAGCCCCAGTAGTCTGCTGCTTCAGGAAGAGATCCACAAGAAACATCTGCTGGATTTCAGCTTTTTCCTTTTCAGATGCCCCATTACACTCACTCTGAAGTCACTGTGCATGACTTAAAGGCAGGAATCCAAAGAGCCTACTGCAAACTGAGCTGTGAGGATTGCTCTGATCGCCAGTGTTTCCTGCCAGCTGCTGACAGCACTTTGAAGATAGTAAGGTCTAGCTCACAAACACTGGTGGATAAATAGGACCTGGCAAGAGAAATCAGGGGAATGATTTGGTTTGCACCAGGCCACTGGATCCCCTTGCTTTCTGCAAAAGATCCCAGAGAGCTGCAGCAGAGCAATGCGCTATGGGATACAGGAGCAGAACATAAAACATTTCTGGAAGCAGCCAGCAACGCCAAAAGACTGCAGCTAAGTAGAGGCAAAAGACATTACTTGTGGGGCAGTGAGGTGGAATGTACGTGCTGATTGTCAGAATTACTGCAGCTGAGCTACCGTGGATATATGAAGACCACAGTCATGTCTCAGTAGATGCTCATAAGTTTACTGTTAAGACAGACTGCCACGGATGGAGGAACGGAAATCCCTTTTCATGCTATATGGCTGGTGTCTGAGCAGCACAGGCAGAGGGCTGCTTTTTCACTCTGTCCTTTAGCCTGGCTTTTGCTTGGAAACTGCAGGAGAAAACCAAGGGGGATGAATTCTGCTTCTGTGAAAACACTCAGTGCATATCTCTAATCAGGCAAGACAGAATAGCACTTAAAGGAGAGTCCCAGAGCTGAAAAGAAACAAGAGCTGGTTATGATGTAACATTAGGTACAGACTTTGCACATTAGTATTTACTAGGCTAGAAGAATTTAAAGCTCTCATTTAAACCACCTGATTTTTTAAAAAATCACTAATTTTAATCTTATTGCTCGTCTGTAAAGCTAATTTGAAAAATTGTGCTTTTACAACTGGGCTAAAAAATTACAATGAACTGAAGTGGAAATGCCTGGTGCTGGAGACTCGCATGTCTGTCCCAATGGGAAAGTGTCTTTTACAATGCTTCCATGGGCAAAAAGACCAGGATAGAAAACACAGGCCTGATCCTGCCCATGCTTAGGCAAGTACAGAGCTTCACGATCTGTCTGCTGCACTCTCTCCCCATCCCCAAACCAAGACTGTAACCCCTCACCATCCTGCACCTGAGCCTTCCTTCTCCCACGTCTCCAGTGTACCTTTCTCCAAACCAGCTGTCCTGGCTCTTCCTGGCACTGTCCCGTGTCCCAGCATCCACAGTAACAAATAACTCCAGCTGTGCAAAGCTCAAACCAAAGGCTGCCAGCACAGCCTGAGCCCTTTCACACTTCAGCTGTTCCCTATTTAAAAATGTGCACCTTTAAGCAAGATAAATTTAGACTGGAACTGATCTCCTCCCAGGCTTGTTGCTTCTATATTTTTCTCTGATACTGTAAAGAGTTCTTCGGTGAGAGAAATCTTTTCCTCAGATATTTAAAATCAGGATCAGATCCTTTTTTTACCTTTCTCTCTGATAAACCAAAGAGCTTGAGCTAGTATCGAATAGTGCTTTGCTAAGAACAGGTCCCTGTGGGACCAACCCTAGTAAAAAGGCTGGCACTGAGGATGGTTTCCTATTTACAATTATTTTTTGAAATTTTGTATAGCCAGATCCCAGTCTGTTCCCATGGTTTCTATTAGTTTGTATAAATAGGACACCCGTATTTCTCTCTTGGCTTCCTAAGACCATGCTGTGGACATGCAGGACTTGTGTGGACATACACTGTATACTCAATCTGCTCCCCAGAGTAACGAGGCCCCAGGCTCACTGGTGTCCAGCAGTCCTGTTGGAGCCACTGTCCTGAGTGCTTTACTGGGTGCCCAGAAGTCCTGAGGATCTTCCCCAAATCTTTCTCTGGATGTCCCTTCCCATATGCCAGGCAAAGTTTCCACGAAGAAACAGGCAAGGCCTGATATTCACTAACTACTATGGATATCCTGATACCACCTTTGACTTGGAAGCCTCCAGCAGTACCCAGATGCAGCTGTGCAAGTAAAACAGACTGATGGAAGAGCTCAGGCTGATGTAGCTACTTTGAAGCTCAGATACCTTCTTCCTCATAGCGCCAACCCCACAGCCCTGTGCTGGCACAGAGCCTCGCTGACTAACTCTCCTCACAGGCACTGCAGCTCTTAACTCCGCTAATTAGACCTAGGCCTGGGTCAGGAAACGACCTTTGTGCTCTAGGCAGCTTGAGAGCCTGCAGCTGTCCTTGCTCAGAGAGACGCTGCGGAGGGTGAGGTGCTTGGGCAAACAGTGATGATAAAGGAAAGAACATATGGCTTTGCTGGCTCAGCACTGGAGGTGGCTTCTTACCACACCCGCCTTGCAAAGAAAGCGGAAATGTTGGTCTTGGGAAAGAGGGGAAGGTGGGAGGAGCCACCCTTGCATTTAGCACAGCCCAGGCAAGAGAAAAGGCTTTGGTGAAGTCTCTGTGAATTTGTTTAGGGCTATTGGGGAGAATTATATGACAACACTGTAGAATTGGTGAAGGGCGCAGCCGGCAGGCTCACTATTCACAACTATTTTTTCTGATCCTGCGGTGTGCACCACCTTTGGATGCTGGATCCCCTGCCCTCAGCTGTCTCATGAGGGTACATCTTCTTAAATCTCAGCGGTGGCGTTAGATGTGCCTGCAGTCTGTCTGGATGTGCTGCACAACACACAGAGACCCTGACACACCAGCATCCTGCCCTGGGCAAAGGCACTGTGGTTGTGGAAACCTGTGATCACTTCAGCCAACAACTTACTTGGTGCAACATACTTGGTTTTGGCAGTGAGGACAAAGCATGATGGCGAGAGGATATTAAACCAGTAAGCATACTTGCGTGTTGTGTCTCATCTAACCTTAGGGAATCCTGAAGAGTTTTAGGTAGGATTTACTAGAGCAGAAATGAACCAACTTGATCACACAGTAGAAAGCCTGGTTGCTCCTGAGTGCCTGCAGCTCTTAAGGTCCTTGTGCTGAGGGATACAGCAGACTGTAGCACTAAGGTTACTTGCCCTGGCACAGTCTAGTAATGGCCCTTCTGACCAACAGTGTCAGGTGGCCTCTAGATAAGGCCTCAAGATCCCATTACTCAGATGCCAAAGGGGAAACAGCTGTTCCATTGTGCCGCGACAGAAAGACCATGGCAATGATATCCAGCACAATACCAGTAATCCTCAAAAAGGATCCAGTATCCATTCTTCAAAGAAAAGGCTGAGTCCAGGCTGGACAAGCCTGGTGTTAGTGAACATGTTCCAACTTGCCATGAAAGTCTCTACTGGAGACATGGCATAGCCTAGAGAAGGTAAACCCTGACCCCTTTGGGGTAGCTGCTGTCCAGTAAAGTCTCCACTGCTGCCCTTCAGGCACTGGCTTTGAATGGGTCTAACAGCGACTGAATGGCACACGTCACAGCGGAGCCTTAGCCAGCCCTAGTCTGAACAAGGACAGAAGTATTATCATGACAGATAATGTCAGCTATGAATAACATTATTCCTTAACATCTAAGAAAGGGGCAACTAGGAATTTCTGAACTTTGATTTGCTTGCAAGGCATCCTAAGAGCTAATCCTCTGTAATACTACGGACTGCATTGCTCGCTAGCACTGACGTAAACAGCTCCATTAGCATTAGGTGCATGGCAAACGCTCAGACAACAGCTGTACTTGGCCTCTTCTCTGGTTCTCCTCTCGATTTAATGAAGTTTTATGTATGATATAGAAATACTGTGAGAAATGCAGGCCACCTCTGCTGGTTTGAATATTGTTCCCTGTGTTTTGACTCTTTCCAGAAGGCTCACAAGTGAATTTAAAGGAGGTGCAGTTGTTCATTTGCAGCTTGCACATGGTAGAAGAATGCAGTACCTGGCTCCGAGTTCCTCATCCGCAGGACGTGTCACAGCTCTTGACAGCTGATTGCTGCGTTTTCCTGCCAGCTTCTCTTCATGGTCTGCTAGCTGCTGTTCTGGAGATCAAACTTGCTCCTTGGCATCTATTCAAGCTATAGAGTCTAATTTATTTCTAGCACAACATCCGCTGGCGTTGCCTCTGCAGCACGTTGGCCCAGCCTGTGCAAGCTCACTAACTCAGAAGTAGCTCCTATTTCTTTTCAGTTGCCAACAGACAGAGGCAGCAATTAAGATGATGACTGCATTTTTAAGGACTTCCTCTTCAGGAGAAGCGTAGCACCCTACGATCAGTCCCCAGCAGTCTCCCCTCTCAGGGGGAGCCTTTACGAGCGCAAGGGGGTACTTCTGCCGCAGAAATGGAAGAGCTCAGCTGAGCACAGGACTCCTGGCTACGCCAGGGCTCCGCTTCAGCCTCAGATCTCACCCGGCTTTAAATTCTTTCCATCGACTTTATCTTAACCTTTCTGTTCCATACACAATGTTATCAGAGCTACTTAGGCTTTACTGGCACATCTCCTATTTTAGTAGTTATATTTTGTTGACAGGATCAGACTGGTTGAGGTAAATTGGCTTACTCAGAGCACAGTTAGTGACATACACACAGTTGGTCTGACGATGTATTCTTCTGGAGCATTTTCCCATGGAAAGGAGGCTTATGCAACCATTCAGTCTGTCCCACTAGCAATTTTGGGCCCTTTGGCTGATTTCAGTCAAAATCTGAGGGAGCAGTTAATCAGCAGAGGCAGCCATCCGTGCACAGAGTATCCTCCCTGGGCCCTGCAAGCTGCAGTGCGGATTTTGCTCTCCGACACTACAGAACCCACATGGAAGAGACATTGCACCCCACCTACACAAATTTTGGTGGGAGCTTGTGTCTCGCTGGACACAAGAGACTCCAACTGTAAATCCATGGGAAAACATAGATTAGCTGTGGTGCTCTACTGCTTTTTAACTTTTTTGGGTAAGGCTTTTTATTATAACTGAGATCACTGGCACTAAATCCAGAGAAATTCTCAGGTGCAAATGACCTTACAGTCATCTTTTTCCTGAGGATATCTGCAATTGCCCAAAGCTGCAGTACAAGAGAAACAAATGAGGATCATCAGCAAATGATATCATGTTAATCAAACAGTGGTGCTGTAAGTGTACTGTGCTGTGTAGTGATAAAGCACCAGGCAGGCCCCACGAGGAAGGATTTATGGTTTCCAAAGGTGGAACAACCCAAGCTGTACCCAGAGAGCACAGAGCAGGAACATTTTCCAGTGGTGTGTGTTTGATGCTTGCGCTGGATCTGCGAGAAGCACTGCAGGTTCCTGTGGAGGTGGTGTGAGCCTGCTGGTGGGTGAGTTTTTTGGAGATTTAAGTTAGTGAAGGAAATATAGAGCAGAAATACCACAATAGCCTCGCAGCAAAAGGGACCCCTTCCTCCAGTGCTTTCTGCAGAGAGTGCGAGCAGGACTGGTGTTGCAGGGCGAGCCAGTGAGCACTGAGCGCTGTGGACCCTGCTTTGGGGGAGTCCAGAACAGAGGCAGCTCAGCCAGCAAAATTCCTTGGGTAATGGCCAGTGAGCCAAGTTCATCAGAACTTGCAGCAGTGGCAAGGAAGGTACGTAGTCCACAGGCAGTCTAATTAAGATCTATTATAAAGACAGTCTAAGCTGACTTCACTCACTTTTATCTGGGAAATACAACACGTCACCCCAGCCCAGCAGCAACGCAGGAGTGAGGGGCAGACGGAATAAACCCGGGTTTCCTCGGACTTTGTGCTTTGGGGTCGGGTGCACCAGCGTGAGCTCTCATCACAGCCTTTCCTTTGGGGCACGCACAAGGTTGCACAGGCAGCAGACGCACAGAGGGTCTTTTGCAGGGGTTCTCTGTTGTCTGAGATGTGATGAGCTCATGTTGACCTCCCTCCCCCCTGCCAAGTGGGGGAATCAAGTGGATTATTCTTGTGTTTTTTGTGGTCCTTTTCCAAGAAACTAATAGCAAAGCCATATTGCTGTGCTATCACACCGGGCAGAGTAGTATCTTGCAGCTGTGGTCAAAAGTCCTTTGCAATATAGGATGAGACTGGGTGTTTGCATAAGCTTCCTTTCCTTCAGCAGAAAATGCCAGCAGAGGCAGGACATGCTGGGAGTCCAGCAAAAGGACACCTAGGAGCTTAACATACATATATATATAGGACCCTTCTATGTGAGGCACAGTTCTGCCAGGAAGCAAATCCCCCAAGTACATGGCTATAGGGGATGCCATTCAGTAGTGCTACCACTGTGTCTTCTCTAAAAAGGGAAGCACAGAGCTGCAGTCTGTGTGGGTAAGTTGTATTCTGGGATTCCCCCAGAAGCTTCACTAGGACCCAGGTTTCTTGGAGCTTGAGAGGATGATTGCTGATTCCTGAATAAATTAATATATTGCTTTCCTTCAGGATATTAATATGTGTTAGGCTGAAGAGCTGAACAAGCTCAATTTTTTTAACTCATTACCACCAGATATAAATCTGGTCAATAAACAAGTCAATAAACATACAGGCCAGGTGGGCTTGGTAGGGAGTTGGTTTGATAAAGTGCCAATTTGTATTGCAACAGAGCTGTCTGTGGGCATCTTCTTGGCAGCCATCGCTTCACAAGGAGGCATAAAATAATTCCTGGCCATTGCTATTATTTGCCTTACCTTTTTGAAATACACGGTGCTAAAAGGGAGCTAAGACATACACTTTATTTTCTGCACTTCTCTTGATAGTTTTTAATGTATATAAATAACCCTCTTAGTAGCTTATCCTCTTCCACTCAGGGAAGTTTTTACATGAAAGTTAATCGTGGTTCTGTTCTCCAATTGTTTTTTCTTTTGCCTTCTTTTTCAAAATTCAAACTAGTAGTGCTGAAGAGAAGCGCAGCCAGGTCGGGCTGAGCCTGTGATGACACCCGCTTCCTTCTGCCACCTCGCGGGCTGCAGCTACAGTACACGGAGCACGGATGGCTTTTCTAGCATGACATATGTTGTTTTCCTGTCATGTTTAATGAAAGATCCCATGATAACAGGAAACATTACGCATTGCCACTGCTGGGCATGTCCTGACACTTCCGAGAGGAGTTTCCCCTCCCTGCGTCAGAGCTGTCGTAACCAGAGGCACCTCTCAGAGCGGTGACAACATCTTGAATGATTTAACCTTGTTATTGCAGCAGAAGAGGAAAGACTCACCTCTGTTATTACTGTTTGTTTGGGTTTTTGTTTTAAAGTTTGGATAAATTTGTGATAAACATGCGAGGCCTGCAAAAAGAGCACTACTGTCTTTTTCTGGGATACCATGGAAAAGCCTGTACCCAAACATTCTGGGTCACCAGCCCCTTCACACTGAGAAGGCTGCCACTGAGCTGCCACCTTCTTTTTAGAGAAAATGTAACCTCTCAGCCCAAATTAGAAATGCAACCTAAACAGCAAAAGCATTGCTGGAGGAAAAGATGCCAGCTTCCCTCTGCGCAGCTCTGGAAGCTCAGCTCTAAACCTCCTCAGCTGGCTGAGCTATCAGCTCAGCCGCTGCCCTTGTGGGCCAACTTCTGATATCATGTAACCCTCCGGTCTCAAAAGGAAGGAGGAAGTGCACCATGAGAAAGGCTGTAGCCATAGATGGGCAGAAGAAAGGAATAGGAAAGGAGAGACAGGATTAGGCACCTTGTCACAGGTAGCAGTTCCTTGAGGCAAGAGCACTTGCTTGCAGCTAGCTAGACCACACAGCCCTGCCACCACCTCAGACTTCACAGCAATTACAGCTGAGCTAAACCTCAGCAATATGGGAAAAGGGAAGGCGCATAGGTTATAAAACTAAAAGCAGACTCCAAAACAGACTGCTTTAGAAGAAAGATTTTTGTTTCTCTTTGCATTATAGGCTTTGGCACTAACTATCACAGGTTAGAGATGCTCAAAATGATACGGCTCAAGGAAATGCTGCTAATAATATAGCACAACAAAAGATAGTTAAAAGAAGCATTATAAAAGAGTTTTTCTCCAAAAGTGGAGCAGTTTTCAGCAGGAAAACGTGGAGTGTCATAACCTGGTACTCTTCTGGTAAGACTGAGTACAACTGTGCAGCAGTGGGTATTCCTGCAATGGGAAGACAACAGGTTGGTACAGAGAGCTAAAGAGCTCTTCCCTTTATGTGATGCTGGAAGAGGGCTGACTGCTGTTCTCTTTACTTGTTCTTTAGGTAATCAAGAAATTTTGAATAATTTTTGAGCTAAACAACCAATAGAACAACTATGTTATGTTAAAGTAAATGTTAAAAATTAAGTTTTGCAAAGTGGAGTTGCGCATATTCTTTGGATTTGCTTTCACCAAGTTGTCTCAAACTGAAACACAGAGGTTGAGTATTTTTTCCTTCTGAATAACTGCAATTGTAGCACTGGCCTTGGAAGGACACTCACCTCTTAAATGTAGCAAGTAAGAGGCATGCAGCTACATTTAGGAATGTTTTATCTTGCCCACAGTAGTATCTATGTTTGTTTGATGAGTTGTAACTGCTCCATTAATTTCAGAGTGTGTTGGAAAGAGCCATGAATGAGACCTGTTGAGGGACCCCAAGTATTTTCATTATTAGCGAGTCCAGAGGAGGGCCACAAACATGATCAGAGGGCTGGAGCACTTCTCCTATGAAGACAGGCTCAGAGTTGGGGTTGTTCAGCCTGGAGAAGAGAAGGCTCTGAGGAGACCTTATAGCAGCCTGCCAGTACTTAAAGGGGGACTACAGGAAAGATGGGGAGGGACTCTTCGTAAGGGAGCGTAGTGATAGGACGAGGGGTAACAGTTTTAAACTGCAAGTGTAGATTTAGATTAGATATTGGGAAGAAATTTTTCACTATGAAGGTGGTGAGACACTGGAACAGGTTTCCCAGAGAAGTTGTGGATACCCCATCCCTGGAAGTGTTCAAGGCCAGGTTGGACGGGGCTTTGAGCAACCTAGTCTAGCGGGAGATGTCCCTGCCCATGGCAGGGGGGTTGGAACGAGATGATCTTTAAGGTCCCTTTCAACTCTAACCATTTTATGATTCTATGATATGAACATTTATATTTATATATTCATGGGCCATGCTAAAAACATTATTGTTCAGAGTAACTGTCTGGTGAATAATTTGTTAAAATCTTAAACTGCATTAGACATATGGCTATTCCTCTCTTAACAGAAGTGACTATATAAAGCTCAGAGAACACACATAATCCTGACTTCAGAAACACATCCCAGTGCAAATGTTCCCTGCTGACACTTGAGGAGTCACTGCTAGCACCTCCTGGTGACCCATTTACCCTGCCTCCTTGGGAAACTGCATGGCCCAGAACAGAAGTGTTTCCAAAAAATCATTCAGCTTCCTGCCCAACATATGTCAGCGCTATGAGCCTGAGTGACCCCACTGCTCTCCTCGTCCCCCCCGAAGGCACCTGCCAGGTGTGCCTGACCTCAGCATGGGAGAAGAACAACACAGTGACCTGGAGCCAGAGCTGGAAGCTGGTGCGATGCCTGCGGAAAGGGGTGATGCACAAGCAGGTCTCTGCGGGGAGACTTGATTCACAGAGAACTCATCCATGCTGGTGCTGTTTCTCTTTAGGCTACTAATTAGTGCAGCTCAGCGTAACGTGCTCTGCTGACGCAGTCTGGAGGTTTGGCCTGTGCTGCTTTGCATCCCGCCTGGCAGAAGCTTCTGACCTGATGTGTTATTTGCTCTTCTTGCTCAAATGCACACTTCACCCAGTGCAATGCCACAGGGCTTGGCTCTGCCATGGTACCCAGGTTGGACAGAGGTGCCAGAGATGGTGTTGCCATTTCATTACCAGGTCTTGGTGTAGGGTGATGGCCCCAGCAGGAGCAGCAGCGGGGCTCAGTTTTCCCTACACCCCAGCTTGTGCTGTGCCAGACTGGTGCATATGTTCTGCATGGAGCTACCCCTACGTTTGCAGCATTTGCTTCTCTTGGGTTTCTGGGCCTTCTCCCTCTTTCTCCCAAGGCTATGTGCCAGGGAAGGCATCCCCGCAGAGACAGGCTCAGGGGATGGACAAATAGAAAGTCATACAGACAGCTTGAGAACATCTCTGGAGAGGAACTGTCAACCAAATGGGAAAGTGTTTTCACAGGAAGGAAACCTTTCCCCAAGGGGTTGAAGGATCTCCGAGGACTTGGAGACCATGCACCCCAGATGCATGCTCCGTACAGGGGTGTCAAGGAGTGAGGGAGGAGAGAGGCTTGAAATGGAACAGCAAGGAAGGAGAAGGATGAGAACAGAGGGTAGAGAGCGCTTGAGGAAAACCTATGATTGACTGACTCACAGAAAACAGAGCTATCTCATAACATGAACTGACATGGTGCTCCTTTCATGTCGTGTGAAATAGCTGAGGGCTCCATCTTTCTGTTACACAAAGATGCGGATTTCCAAGGACCGGAGCTTTCTAGGGCAGTAATTAAGCTTTAAATGGAGAGATCAAATGTAAAATAAATATCTCATTAACCTTGACAAAGCACAATCTTTCTGCACAGCTCATAGCAAAAGAGAAAGTGAGTGTGAAGGATGGGTTAAAACAGGCATCGGCTTCCCTGTGTGTTGGAGAGTGGCGTCTGGCACTTGGAATATCTGCTCAGCTGGATGGACCTGAGCACACATCTGCCACCTCCTCACAGAAACCAGAAAGTTGCAGGCTATTTCAAGGATAAAGGAAGATTTTCTACTCTTTCCTTGCTGGAACTGGGAACACACTACAGCATGGCCGTGGATGCAAAAATCCCAGAGAACAAAAAGATGAAAACCAGGAGTTTGGTTCTGTACCCCAGCGGTTGGGCTCTGTGCCCTGTGCAGGCAGATTTGGGGTTTTCGACTTCTAGGATTTTTTTTTTTTCCTAAATGCCTGTTGTTGCCTCAGGTGAAATGTGCAAACGGGGCACTAAACATGGCACTGCCCCCAGCCACATGTGCTAACCGCACCATAGTTGAATGCAAAGTCCAGATGTTCACCAGCAGTAAGATTCTCTGGTCTGCCTGCTCTGGTCTTACTTTTTTTTGCTCCCTCTAGTAGAAAAGATTTATGAGTTTAGCCTAAGACAGGTAGGCTGTGTTTTCTTATTGTCAAAGCCACTGTTTCTGAAAGTGGCACAAAGAGAAGCTTGACCTCTCTTGCATGCGCCTTTGTGAGCCAGTGGAGGAGAATGGAAATGCCAAAAGCCTTCATAGGAGAGAGGGTTAACAGCAGGCTTAAGCTGGGTGTTTATTTCTGAAATTACTCCATTAACGTTCTTATGCAAATGAAATATGAATCCTTGAAAAAAGAGCCACTATGCCAACTGATTGAAACAAGACAGGGCAAGAACTAGCTAGTGTGAGGTTGGCCCGTTTGATGAGATAATAACAGCTGAAAGGATGTAGGTCGACTTCCTAAGACTAGTATAACTAGTCTTTACCAGTGTGAAGCAACTAAATAGCAGCTTGCAAAAGCTATTTGGCTGCTTTGTGGGTGTTGTCACGTAATGAGACAAATGGAAACATTTGTCTGAAAGAAACAAAAGCAAGTGCAACTAATGCAGCATATTCATGTTGGGAACTTGGCTACTGGATCCTCAGGAGCAGTTGCTCATGTAAGATTAGCTCAGGAGGGTGCTTAAACATACCGTCAGGCTCCCGTCACTCATGCTGCTGAAGCCTTCAATTTGGGCTGCTTTTATATGTATATGGGAAGTTTTGGAGCATCAGTGAAGAGTGCCAGTATACAGATAAGGCAGTAATCTTTGAGTGTTTGATTTCTCATGGAGAGTGGGCAACAGCATCCCAGGCTGAGATGGGAAGACCTGAACTGGGGAGTGCCTGGGGTTCCTCATGGCCATGAGCATGCAGTGCCATGCCAGTAGCTAACCTACGCGCTGTGACTGAACATATCGCTCACTTTGGCAGGCTGCAGTACAGGCTCTGCGTGGGTTTGGCCAGTACAAGACATTCAGCCGTAAGGGCTCAACCTCCTTTCACTCTCCTTTATGCTGTCTGATGGTGGTGAAGCCACCACTGGATGTCCTGGACTCCTGATCCAGGAGGTGACCCAGGCTAACAGAGCTGTGGAGCCTGCAGGAAGAGCTGGGGATGCAGGCGCCTGGCTCCCCAGTGCTGGGTGCACTTGGCTCACACCTCAGGGTCTGGCCCAAAGGCAGGTTGCTGTTGGCTTCAATGGAAACAGGCCCTTTGTGGATCCCAGCACATAGGCTGGAGGCAGGCATCTTTGTACCTCCACGCCAGGAAAGATCTCAAGGGCTGTGTTTCCCTCTCATGTGGGGCTGAAGCAGAGAGTGGAGGATAACCAACTGAGCTGAAAGCGTGGGAGAGGGTGTCAGTGCATAAATATCCAGTTCCACACACCTGAGACTGATTGCCTTGCTGAAGACAAAGCATGCACAACTCCTCAGTGCCCTCTGCTCCTCAGAAAACAGCAAGATTGGAGAGTCCTCACACTTGTTAAGATAGTTCCTAAGAAGACTACCCTGACAACAATGCTCCCAGGACCGCTAGAGTGAGCCACGAGGGTGTGAGGTCTGGGACTGGAAGCCCACATTGGGTCTGTCTCAGGGATACTTCCCCTGCTACTACTGAATTCCATGTTTTACCACCATACAGTTAAACTTGCACTTTTTCTTTTTTTGGCTCTTAGAAGGACTGTGAGCACAACTTTCCTTGCAGATCAGAGGAACAATGCCCAGGTGGATTTAGAGAATACCTTCCAGGCTTCAGGCACTGCCACGCTGCAGTGCTCCAGCCTATCTTATTCCGTGTCATTGCATTTAATTGTGACTCCCCAGAGCTCCGGCTGGGGATGGAGCCTGCAAGCCACCTGTTGCAGAGAGGGCTGAAATGCCGCTGACTCCTTTTGCTTTCCTTTGAGCCTGGCAAAGTAGATGACAGATGTCTCTTCTCCTTTCAGAAAACCTTTCTGTTCTGCTGTTCCCACTTTCTTGCTCCCTCCAGCCTCTTTTCCATGATCACATCAACTTCAGTACCTGCCTTTTCCACCTTTTCATCTGGCTTCCGACTTTGGCTTTCCACTTTCAAATCTCTTTGCACACTGTCATCTCATCATTAGCTGCAGAATCTCCCCCAGTGTTAGCACACTCTCCAGCCACTCCACTGACTTTTATCTCCACTTTCTTCTTTTCATCTTTCCTCTGCCCTGGACTCTTTCCAGTCTGTTTCCTTAAGTGCAGGCTGTCACATACAAAGCCGTAGCATTGTCTCTGACCTCGTTTTCCATTTCCATTAGTATTTTAGCAGCAAGCTAAGGATTGGCATGTATCACCTTTCATTTTTTGCTGTGGTAAAGAGATTTCAGTGAAGAGAATGGTATAGGTGCACTGGGGTTTTGGACACACACAGCACCTGCTGGTGTCTGACCCCAGTGGGAAGGGAGGTGTGAGCCAGATGGTCAGCTTGGTTCCATCTCTGGTAAGTCAAATGCTTGCAGCAAGACTTCTCTGATTTATATATCAGCTTTAGATTAGAAATAAAGGCATTCCCCCAAGTACTCTCCCATTAGCTTCTCAAGAGAAGAGTGGGTAAAATATGGCATTAGCTTTCAAAATTAATTGTCCAAGTCTGGCTTTGCCTAGGGATCAACTGCTGGATGTCCTAGCAGTGGTGGCAGATCTCCCGTCATGAGATCTGTACTGCCAGAGGGCAAGAGTCCCCTTCACTGCCACATTTACTTAGGTGATGTCTATTTTCCCCTCAGATTTTGCTATGAAAGCCAGCAGTGGCCATCAGGTGTGTCTACTCTCCCCTGCTGTCACCTCTGGACTGTTGTAGGTCAATGGCTCACCACTGAGTTTCATGCATGAGCAACAAGCACAGAGAGAGAGTTTTACACCCTGTAGGAGTTGTGTGAACTGAGTTCTATGCAGCCTCAGATCACCTTGTGATCTGTATGAAACAAGTCCTCTTTGCAGCGTAGTGGAGGTGACGGCCTTCAAGATTCAGGGAATGCTAAAAACAAGGTTGACAGTTCAGGAGAATGGCAAAGGCTTGTGTCTGTTAGAGGGAGGTAAATTAAACAGGGATCTTCGTTAGGAGCTCCTGACCTGAGCACAGACTGGTCTGACACTATTTCTGTCTTTATTTCAGCAAGCTGTACACACAGTCAAAAGTTTCGTGTCTTTCTTCATCTGACAGAGTTCAGTTAACCTGGAACTTAAATACTCTTCTTGGTACATTTTAGGTGGTGGGCGATGTGTCAGGCTTTGGCACACAGGCAGTGTATGCGCTACCCAGAAACAGAGATGTGAGACAAGGAAGGTCAAATGCTAATAGTTCCCCAGAATTGTCACTGAGATATGTGGAGACATTTATGACAACACTATTAATTTTTCCTGTAACAGAAGCAGCAGCTCATTAATTTATTCACTTCCCTTTCAATTAAAAATATTCTCCTTGCAGCTCAGGTACAGGGGAAATGAAAGGCACATCTTTCTTTCAATTTACTCTCTTATTTTTCAGTATATGCACTACAGTATCTGATTGTAATGGCAGCCCTGTGACGGCAGTCTTTGCTCTGGCCAAGCAGATCTTCCTTCTTGGAGTGACTATCAATCCCATGCCTGGCGCAGGCATGGTCTGTGCTTTCGGGGAAGTTTTATGGGTTCCCCCAAGCATCCCTGCTGAAACAAGCCTCCGCCCCGGCATAGCTCTCCAGGGTCCCAACGATGGCAATGCTTTTGGGCTTTGGTTTTGGTGAGTAGCCAGCACTGGAAGCAGGAAAGTTCCCTTTTGCCCATCCACATAGCCCGTGCCTGTCCTGGGTGTGCGGAGACCCAGCCCAACCCTGCAGCATGGCCCCAGCCCCAGCACCAGCCCTGAAATGCCGAGCGGGCGAGGAGCAGGGTTAGCTGTTGCTCTCTGCTGGTAAAGTTTGACAAGATCCAGCAACAGGGCTGCAGAATTCTTTTATAATTGCTTCTGGTCTCCCAGTGCAGCAAGTTGGTTATTCTGCTTAAATGGGTTGTTAATATCGGCAGGTGCCTTTCTGGGCACTGGGACTTTGTCAGCCAAAGACGGTGAGAAGCATGAGACGGGGACAGAAGCACAGATAGCCTTGCCACCTCGTGCCCCAGCATGACAGAGGTTTGCTCTCTGCAGCAGCAGGGAGAGGAGAGAGCTCTCAGGATGTATATGCACACGTAAGCAGATATATACACACATATATATACACATATAAATACATATGTCTACCTCATTTACATGAGTTATGTTTTGTGTGTTCCCAGGTGGATGCTCTGGTTCCCCTCCCCTGCACAATATATACATTTTTGTTTTCTGTGCAGCTTCAGGACTCAAGAGAAGCTTGCTGCAGAGACAAGGTTTCCCTTTTGCAGATTTCTAGTTAAGGACAGAGAGGGGCTTGAGCTATTGCTGACCAGAAATTTTAAGAGGAAACCTTGCATAATTGAGCCTGGCCCTTGTAGCCATTAACAGCACGCAGTGGAAAGCTTATGAAAATCTTCTGGAAACATTTTTATGCAACTAGGCAGGACTGTGTGGTAGAACTTTGTTACTTCGGACCATGGCATAATGTCAGTGACGGTCATGTTTTGTCCTGCATTATCAAGGGAGGTCTCCTGGGCTGCTGAGAATGAAGGGTTCACCTGTGGTTGCTACCTAATGTGACCCTCACAGAGTCCTGGTGCCTGTGACTGCCAAAATAGTCTTGTCCTGCTCCTTTGCATCCCTCTCAACTCTTGGATACAGAGCAGAAATATGATGCCCCTCAATAAGAGTGGTGAACATTAGAGGAACGGCATTTTTAATGTTGTTATAAAGCTTACTACCCAATAGGCAAAACTAGAAAGAAAAGATGAACAAAATTCCATGTACCTGGCGTAGTCCTCTTTGATCGTATTTCTTTAGACAAGGAAGGGTGACCCTGAGATCACCTATGAACCCATACTAGATTCACCTGAGACATGAGCTTTCAAATCCTGGCCTTGCTACGTGTTCCCTTGATGGCCCTGGTTCCTGGCTGGCTTCTTTGTATTTCAGTCCTTACTTGCCTGTCTGGTGCGTGTGACAGCGATTTCATACCCCTCGGGGCACTGTGAAGCCAAATGCATGAAATATTAGCTGCTGTTGTGAGGTTTTCAGGTAGATGGTATACCCCAGGGCAAGGGGCTGTCTCATCACCACGCTCCATTCAAAGGCCTTCTCACCCCACAGAGCAGAGATTTCTGAGGTTAGACACTGTGCAGCCGAGGGCATCCCGTGCACTAGGCTCCAGCCGCTCACACTCAGCTGAAGCATTAACGTTGGCCTCCTCTTTGCATTGAGCAGCTGCCATTACAGAGAGCTGCAGGCACGCCTGCGTTCTTGCAGGTGGCACAGCTCAAGCTGCACCCCATGTCCTTGCTTCAAAGGCAAGAAGGAGAAGTGCAGAGAGGGCAGTGCAGAGCCTTGCTGAAAATTAGCCTCTTCTACTAAGGGGTGGGTTATTTTTCGTTTAGACATAAAATGGTTGGATCCTTTGGGAGAATTGCTTTGCAAGCACAGACTTAGACCTAAGCTGTAATTTGCTCTCACTGTGTGCCAGCGGAATCCCACTGTCTTCAAAGGAGTATCTAGTGCAGATAGGGACGACGCACCCAGGTAGCAGAGCTGATTTCTTCCTCAGGCAGTCTTTCCCTTTCAGCGTCTACTTGCGCAATCATCAGCTCCTGGCTGAGTTACTATGGTAATAAGAGTATATCACAGGCATTACACTTACTCACTGTCGCCAGGGTCACAGGAGAGGAAAAATAGGAGAGCAAGCTGCTTAACTTCTTAGTTGCCTGCACAGCCATGCTAAGAGTGTGGGAAAGAACTGGAAAGGACTGGAAGTCCCTACGTGTTCCATGCCCCGCTAACCGTGCTTCCCTTGCAGTGCAGACACAGAGCCAGGTGCTCCTTCCTGCGCCTCGGGGATGTCGCCAGCGCAGCCCGCTCGGCTCCCACAGACTGATGTGCCCAAAGAGCAGGATGTGGCGGTGCCACGAGATTCTGCCAGCGGCAAGACAAGGGCTGTGCCGTGGGCTCTGGGACAGTGCTTTGTGCTCAGAGTGCTGCTGCTGCATCTGAGAGGGCTTTGAGGGAGAGGAGTGGAGCGCTGCCCCGGGACGTGAACGCTGACCCTGTCCTGCAGGGTGCTGCGCCTGGAGGGGCTCCCTGCTCCCTGGTGCAGGACCTGCGCTCACCCACCTGCCAGCAGGCATCAGGGAGGCTCTTGTCAAGGGAGAAGGAGGTGATACAGCTGCTGAGTGTATGCAAGAAAGCCGTGCTGGACTGGGACTGGTCAGACTCACAGCCTGGCTGCCTATGCATGGGCTCAGCCGTGGCCAAAAGCGAGGTGGTGGATCCAGGCTGTGATGCCTGCTATGCAAACACTATCAAATCTGCCCTTTCTTCCAGGGCCTAGAAAGCTTACAGAAAAATCCTTCTACTGGTGCAGAAAACTCCATTTCATGCAGCATGGGGTGTTAAATGGCATCTTGTGCAGAGACTATAAATGCGTATGTAGGAGGCGTAGGAGGAGGACCCTGAGGTCCTGGTCTTGCAGCCCCAAGCTCTGCTGTCTTCCAGCTCCAGTGCTTCAGCCAGGCTATTTTTATCACTTGGGCTGCAGTTTTTACTTACTATTCTTATCCCATGTTACTGATTACTCCCGATTATGAAGGAATTTAAACTCGCTCAACACATGTTAATGATTCTGTGTCGCACAGCATAAATCAGAGGATGGCGTCGGCAGCCAAAGCTCAGGAACAAAGTCTGCGTGGGGGCCTGGCCTCGGTTTGGCACAGGAGAACAAGGCATTGTGTTAGGACCAGGCACTGTCAGTTTTTGTAAAAGGACATGTAAGAGCCTACACTGGTTTTATTCTTCCTTTTTACTTGGCTGAACAGTCAATCAGGAGAGTTTCTAAGTCACTGTCACAAATAGCCAGAAGAGGCAAATCCAACAAGCTGTCAGCACTGATTTTCCTGGAAAGATGAGTACAAAACGCTGTTCTTATTTACATTATTCATGCACATTTTTCTAGTTTTAAAGGATTCACTAGGGCATATAATGTACTATTTCCAATCAAATGAGCTAATTTCTCACTAAATTGTTCTGCTTTGCCATAATCCACTAGTGGTGTTTTTTTTTTCTTGCATCTGTTGGAATTATTATTTAACCAATCTGCAAAAATTTAAGCTACATTGATCTGGAAGAAGAGAAGAGAACCGTGCCAATTAGCCACACTCAGTTATCAAGATCTTTAGGAGCCAGAAGACACAAGTCTGAATGTGACCTCCAGAGTGACCTCTGCTCCTTCCCCGGAGGGAGAGAAGAGCAACGCTTCCAAACCTCCGCCTGCAGCCCCACACAAAGCCCTGCCCCATCCAACCGGGCCCCTGCAAGGTCAGCCGGGGCGGCTGGAGACACTCTGAGCACCTCGATGCTGTCCCCTCCAAAGAACGGGAGCTTAGCTGCTGAGTGAGACACACAGAGGTACTCCGCGGTTAAAGAAAAGTACAGTCCAATTTCAGAGAGCAGATGGGTGGCAAGCGAGCCCGAGGAAAGGCTGGAGACCATTTAAGCTGCACCTGCAGCCAGCAGTGGATAGCTACAAGCTGTCAGTCCTGCCTCAGACAAGCTATCATTTACCCTCCCGTACAACTGCATCTTGCTCTTTAATGTGTAGTTAAGAGAAAGAATTACTACAGTAGTAAGGAGTGCATTTGCACTTAAATGAATTTTTAAACATCTTCTTGTTTAACCTTCCTGACGGAGTAGACATGTCTGCCTGTGGAAAAATTGAAAACCAATAAATAATACATCCACTGAGTGCTTCACCTTGGGAAAGGTCACATTTTGAAACATCCGTCTGTTCATCAAATTAAAGCTTCTCTTTGATGGAAGGGAGATTATTTGGATTCAAGGACTAGTAGCAGAACCGATTGCGTGATGGGTCTCTGAGTTAAAACAATAGCATCAGAAGCCAGAGTGGTGCTGCTGGGAGCAGCCTCCTCCTGCAGGGAACACGCAGAGTCTTACTGCTTCAATACTTACCCAAAATAATTATTAGCATACTTATAATACGGCATGGTTATTGAACCTCTTCTAAACTCAGAAATTCTTACTGGCTACAACGCTTTGGATTTTGGGACTGATCTCCATGGGGATTATGGCCCAGGCAGTCCTGCAAAGGACTGGTGCTGGCAGAGGGAAATCTTGACCTGGGCAGAATCACTGCACCAGGGCCACTGACAGGCTCACTGTCACCCTGCTGTCCCTGCCAGTCACCCCTCTCTGCCCAGCCTCTGGAACGACCTCATGATCCACTTGCTGGAGTTGCTGTGTCTAAACTGAGATGCCTAGGGCACTTCCAAAACCTCAGGACCTGGAGCGGGGTGTGCGAGGACACCCCCTCCTCTGGTGAGGATGGCCACAAGGGCAACAGGCTCCTGAGCTGTGCGACAACTGAAACTGCGGCACACTGAAAAGGAATTTATGGTACGTGCTTTGGGAACTCTCCTGAGAGCAGCAGCACAACAGCGCTGAGGTGCTGCACATGAATCCCCTTCTGCCGTGTGCAGGGAGTCAGGAAAGTTCACATGGGCTGCGTTTTCCAGGCTGCCAGCCATGTCTCAGCACTACAGGGGTGCAGAAGTTAGAGACAAAATGGAGAAGGGGCTCTCCTGGACCAAGCTGGGAAGCTTCATTCACGTTCATCATGACTCAGAAAGCCACCCGGTATCCGTGGGAGGCAGAAAGCTGGGTGGGGAGTGGAGGGGGAGGCTTGTGGGACCAGCACGCGGGTAGCAGAGTCGCTGGGGTGGCTTGTTGGGCTCCATGGCGGGGACATGCTGTGGAGGAGTCCTGGGGTGCAGGCTGGGGTGAAGCATAGTCTATGCTTGTCTTGTGTTATGGGGTAGGGGGGAGGGGGAATGTTGCTTCACTTTCAACTTTATGCTTAGAACATTAGCCCTTTATTAGAGCACAAACTATTGTGTTCGTGCTACTCTTGCCCTGTGCGTTACATGATCTGAGTGCTCTTTACTGGCACCAATGCATTCCAGTAAAGCAATGTTGTGGACATCCCCTGCTGTAATGGGGAGCATGACAATCTTCTGAAGCAACTTTGCTTCCTGCAGGGCTGTCAGGGTCAGTTTAGGGACACAACACAAGAGCTTTTGGACAAAAGCACTGGACCCATGCCTGGCTGGCCATGAAATATGATCTTTATCCTTTGTCCCCCCTTTCTCTTTTTGCTTGCCCTGACCCTATGTGAATGCGGCAGCCCGATTTGCTGCCTCAGCCGTATGTGCAAGGACAGACAGATCAGCTCTCCTGGAAAATTATATACATGCATCTATCAGTGTGTATGTTCAAAATGCGGGCAGAGCCCCAACAGCAATTCTGGGAGTGATTTTATACTAAGGTGCTGCTGGCGTTGTACGTGGCACAAACACAAACGCACCATGGTCATGCATTTTCTCAGTGCATCACTTGTCTTAGAGACAGGCCGTGATGACTTTATATACGTTGCATTTCTGCCATACCTCTGTCATAGTAGAAGGCAAAGCTAGAATAATGAGGCCTGTGCCGACTCACAGCACAGCCATAAATTCTAGGAATGCTTCCGAGGCAAGTTAAAACAAATTAGTAATTATCATGACTGACAGGTACTCTGCAGCGACCAATGAGGAGCCTGCTGATGAATACTAAAAATCTCTTAGCAGAGGAGTTACAACTGTGGCTGTCAACATGGCTATAATTAGGCAGCGCTAAGTGAAATGACTTCTTCTCAGATGCACTCCCTCGAGAATCCGCAGAGCTGGATTGTCATACAAAGGAAGGAGATGAAAAGGGTTGTTCACTGCTCGTGTTGTGGGGCCTACAGCAGCCAGCCAAAATGGGACCCACGTGGAGTGGGTACAGGACTCGAGCAAGAGTGAGGTTACTCTGCCTCTCAATCCAGACTGTCGTACTTTGCATTCCCCTTCTGCCTTCTTTTCCAGGCCCTCAAGCACCTCACAAGTACCAGAGTTATGCCTCTCAAACACCCAGGAGTATTAATCACTTGAAAGATGAGTTAATAATCTCTGAGTTGTTGAGACATGCTGAAGGACAAGCTGATAAATTTTCATTGCACAGTGGGGAAGTGTTCCTCTGGCTGGGAGATCAGGTTGATGACAAGTTCAGAAGTCTCCAGGGAAGCAGATGAAGAGACAGAAGTTTTCTGTGTGAGCAGGAACACTCAGTTATAAATATAAAACCTCCTGTGGAAAAGTCAAGCAGTGTTAAAAGAGACCCATACCTCTCTACTTAAGGATTAATCTTTGCATAAAGGCTAATTGTTGCCGCATAATTTCTGCAGCGCCTAAAACAAGCAGGTCTTTCTTCACCATCATGCCTTTTATTTTTACAAATTAGAGAAAATAAACACCTATGAAATATTTGGGGACAGAAATAGCTCTCCAATTACCATTGAGTTCTTGTGTTCTTTTCACGCTGGGTACCGCAACCCTGATCTTGTTCTTTACATGTGACACCACTGCTTGCAGTGGATATGTCTGGAAGGGGCTCATCCTGCAGGGTACCGTACTGGCCTGAGATGAACTGGGCTGTGACATCCCTGCCAAGGTGAAGCAACAGCAGTGACAACAGCATTTGAGAAGGATACTAAACTACCAGGGATTAAGTCAGCTCTGACTGTAATGCTGGAATCAGCCTGACTCCATCCTGGGTGCTGCAGACTACACTGCATTTCCAACAATAATAGAAAACATCACTTTTCAGCCTTGCTTAGTGCTGTTGTCCTGGGAACAGAAAATTTCCACTCCTCAAAATGCTGATCAGGTGAGCTGTTGTTAAATCTTGCTGGGTGTGTTGCCGCCGCATCCTGTTTGTGCAGGAGTGATGGGCTGAGTTTTGTTATCAGCTCCCTGTGTGATATGGCCTTGGGTTAAGAAGCAGGAATTTGTGATTCCAGAGATGCCTTGAATCCCTGCTTCTAATCTTTGTACAGGATTCGATCCATCAAGGCTAAGCACCATTCAGGAACTTTCCAAGAGATGACAGATTTACATCAGTTGATGCTTTACGTGAAGGCTCTCCCTGCAAGTGATGTGCCTGCAGTCAGGATTTAGGACTCAGACCATCAGGTAGCGCCAGACTTGTCAAGTTGGGGCTTGGCCATCACATTCATCTATAAAACCAGACTGTTTGTTCCACTCCTGAGGAAGGCAATGGAAAGCGTGAAGGACTGAATTAACTTAAGGGTAAGTAATTGCAGAATTCAGATTTCCAGGTCTTTTTACTCCTTCCTTTCATGTTTGAAAGAGCTGCCACCCACCTCGGGTGGCAATATGTTGTCACTATCAGTACACCTGTGTGGAGGACAGCAGAAAAGCAGCTCCCTCCTGTGAGTCAACGTGCTCCCATCTGAAACATTCAGTATGATTAGCACAGAGTCTTGTAAGTATGTCTTTTTTCCTCCATCTGGCAGTTTGATCCATGTTCCCCTGTCACCATTTTTGATGGATTCAATTCACACGTAATGAAAGACTGTCTCACGGGTGTTTTAAAAAGCAATAGCAAGGCAGTTGCTAGCACTCCAGAGCACAGACCTTCAACCAGTGGCTCTGCTGGCTGTTTTTAGTTACTGTATGGTAGGAGGAGTACCTCACCTAGCAGCAGTCTTGAACCGTATGTTTGCTTTGGTGGAAACATTTTTGACAGTATAAAAGAAAGTGTATTCAATGGTGACCACTACCAGAACAAAAGAGCAGGGCTGAGCACGCCCCAGTGTTTTCATGTGCAAAGCTAGCACCACCCACACATGCTGGTGAGAGAAAGAGGTGTAGAGGTGACGCCAACACTGTTAGGGACAACTACAGTCAAGGGAGGGGTAGAGGTTCATTTTCAAATGAAAAGTGGGAGTACAGCTCTCAGATGAGTCACTAAGGAAGAGCCCCCGCAGAGGAGTCTCACACCTCTTACTGCTTTGCAGAACTGCTCCTTGCTGCCTCTTTGCTCCTGTCCTACTTTCTAGGAAAGCTGCAAAAGTTCACTGCATTCTCATAATGCCCCCAACAGCAATTCTGAGCAACCTGCACTATCACAGCACTCATTAAGTCATCAGCTATACAAAGAGAAATCTAAAGATGACAGACAACGCTTTTCACTGGCACTCCTCCTTGCATGAGTAAGAGCTGAGCCTGGCCTGTGTGAGGTGGGGAAGGAGCATATCTGAGAGTTTCTGTTAATCGCACAGGAGTGTAACAGGCAGAATGTTCTTTTATATTTCTGTGCAGAAAACGATGATGCAGAGAGGATGAAGAAGTATTCTGCAAACTCCACTTTGGGCCTCCATTACTGCTGAGAGGCCAAGCTCTGTCACTGTGCTACCAATAGTTATCCAGAGATGTTGGCATCAACAACAGACCCATCAAGAACAACACTTGAAAACTTGAGAGCCCAGCCTTTATATGGCCTCATGGTACAGGACCCTCCTACATCTTCTCCTTTTCATATAGTCAGACCCATAATTGCCATGTAAATAGCACTTTGGTGTCATTGTTACATGACCCAGGCTGCAGACTTTAATCCTACAGGTGGCAAGACACACTTGCCCATATTTCCATGGTCCTTGGGGAACAGAGTGATGGGAAAACAACAGTGAACTGAGAGATTTGTTCTGCTGCATCCTGTCTAGTTCATCCTTCCTTTCAGAGCTACCTCACCCTCAAACAAGAACCTTTAGTTACAGTGAAACAGTACCCTATCAGAAAAAATCTATGTTGTTTTCCCCTGAAGATCCAACTCTTCTGCTCCTCCAGTCAGTCAGAGGCTTACTGGACAGGGAGAGATCACTGGGACAGGAACTGACTGATGCAAAAGTCTCTACTCCTACTGTGGAAGGTAGACTCACTCATTTGAAGCTAAGTTAATCTGTAGTTTTGGGGCTGAAACAAAATAAACTTTAGTCAAAGAAAAGTCCCCAAACTGGAGTTGCTATATTTTCTACCCACCCTATTTATGCTGAGATAATCACTGCATAAGGTGGAGAAACCTGGTTGCTCTACCTAAAACCCTGTTCCTAGCCCCGAGACACACAGAGCTGGTTCGGAACAGCCCTATCACACACCATGTGATTTGGCCCCTCTGTGTTGGGTGATGAGTACGATGTCTCTTGACTATCTGCCTAACACCCTAGCTGACAGCAGATAATCCCTCAGTGGATGCAGGTAAATTTCTGCTAGGGAAGCCACGTAACTCTATTGATTTTGCCCTTGGACATTTGGGTTTTCCTTCTATTCTACAGGACTGAGCATAGCAATATACCCTCCTTAACCAACGGTAAGAAACTGATGTTAAAGTACACTGGTCTCACCAGTCTCTGCAGAAAAACCTGGAGTTTCACTAACTTTCACAGAATCATAGAACAGTCCAGGCTAGCAGGCACCTCTGGAGATTGTTTCCAATGCCCTGCTCAAGCGGGGTCAGCTACAGCAGGCTGCTCAGGACTGTGTCCAGTCGGGTTTTGAGTATCTCCAAGTATGGAGACACCAGAACCTCCCTGGGCAATCTGTGCCAGTGTTTAGCCATCCTTACACTAAAATGCTTTTTTCTTACCTTTAAGTGGAATCTCCTGTTTTTCAATCTGTGCTCTTGTCCTTTCACTGGGGGCCACCGAGAAGAGTCTGCCTCCATCTTCTTTATCTTTGCAAATCTTTGACTTTCCCCATACCAGGAGAGAGGACCAACTGGACCGTACTGCCGGGAGGACACAGTCCTCACTTCCTGATCTGTGGCAACCACTTTGAATTCACAACTCTAATCTGTTTGTATGTTAGATTTTAATCAAACATTAGGCACTGCCTGTACCACTGAAATGAAGATCTTTAAAAGCTCCTGAAAAGGTCTCAGTTGCAATTCTTTAAAGCAAATTTTTAATATGCTTCTGTTCTTCCCTGCACTTCATTTGCACTTGCAAATTTCCATCCGCGGATGCTGTAAAAATGCCAGCACAATACGAAGTACCTCTTACACACTGAACCCAGACTAACGATGTGGGGCTGATTCCTAATGAGAGCCACAAGTCGGCATGTTTGCAACCAGTCAAGAAGCATCACTCACTCATTCAGCTTCCAAAACAGGCCTATTTGTAAAGCAGCTCCTGGCTGTTAGGGTAAAGGAGAATCTAAACGGACTGGAATTTTACCCTTACATTTATGTTGTCACAGACAAATACCAGTTTACTGCCTACCAAGGATTTCTAATGTCTGTCACCTTGCTGTTTATGTAGCCTAAGCTCCAGAACTCCCCTGATACCCTGCCTCTTGTGCACAGGAGTTCCTGGGAGTGAGCCATTGGTACATACTTCTCAGGTAAGACTGGCAGCTCAGCAAGACTCACCCATTATCAGAAAATAACCTTTACAATTAAAACTTCTTTAATAGGCTGATATTGAGAACATGCTAGACAATGTACAACATTGAAGCTCAAACCAGAAATACAGAGGAGATAGTAGGATCTCATTATAAGGGTCTTATTAATAGTGAAAATTTTTTGTTCCTGTAGGACTCTTCACTATGATATTTAACTGGGAGAATAATCCAAACCAGAAAAACCCTGGATTACAAATACATCAAGAAACATTTTGAAAATGGTTGCTGGGCGATACCAACTGCTCTGATAGTTACAGAACTTTGCATTCTGAGTTCAAATTTATTCTTAACTAGACTATAATCCTTTACCAGCATCATGTTAAGAATTCTGAATGCTCTTCCTTTGCTCTGATACATTTAAAAAGGCAACAGAGTCCCCCGCAACCTTCACTTTGTGAGGCTAAACAATCCCCATTCCCTTAGGCACTGTTAATAAAATAAATTTTCCATTCTCACACTGACATTTGCAGCTTTCTCTGCACATGGCGCAATCTTGAGTTCCTTTTCCTTGAGCATAGGCCACCTGAAGTGCACACTGATGAGTTCTGGGTATACACGCCTAGGAATATATCAATGCTCCACTTCAGAAAGACCTCTTCAGATACATAAAGTATCTGTTTGCTTTTTTCAAGAGCATCCCATCATAGTCACGATATGATCAACTATTACCCTCATTCCTTCCTCGCTGCAGCCCTCTCAGAGTTATGGATGGCCTTTTTGGAGCAGACACTCTTTGTAAAGTCTGACTGATCTGACATAGCTTTAGCTGACTGAACAGTAGGTTTCACAGCTACCTCTTCAGTGCACGAGAGACACCTCCCACAGGTGATTCACTCCAGATCGTTATCTCAAGTAGTAAAACTGAACTTCCAGAAGTTCTTTTCTTTCTGTATCACTGATAAAGAAGCCTTAATAACTGTTTGATTTTGACATCTAACATCCAAATAGCTCCTACTGTCATACATGGCTTGTATTCTGCCCTAGCAAATGCCACCTTATTTCCACTGCTTTAGCCACCAGTGCCATGCAGTGCTTTTAATACTTCATCCCTCTTTCATGCTGACAACACCTCAAAACTTCCTTAGCATGTGCCACAGTAATAAATGAAAATCTTTAAGAGGATCAGGCCCAACACCTGAGGAATTCCAATATTTGTTTCCTTCCCACTCAGTAATTCTTTGCCCAAGTTGACTTGTGCTGGCTCCTTATTCACTTTCACATCCAGTTCTAAGGGTACCTTGTCCAGTCCAAGACAAGTATCATCACCAGTCATCAAATCAACCTGGGTTAGCAAGTTAGCTCATCAGTTTAACAGCCAGGTAAATGAGTTATGCTTGGAAAATCAACAAGAGGTACCAGCCGAGTTTGCCCTAATCATTTTATCTACATCATTTTCTACTTACCTTCAGGTCTTAATTATTCTTTTCTTCACAAGTTGTTCTAAAGATTGCCCACGATTGTAGAAAGACTGATAAGTCTCTGACTGCCAAGATAATCTTTGTCTTTTTAATAAGCATGGGTACGGTGCTTACTGTTCTGCTGTCAGATTAGAGCACTCCTAAATTTTAAAATCTCTGTTCCTGGAACAGCAGTTTTATACACCAATTCTTCAAAACTCTTGATGTAGATAATTCTGTTTCTTCTCTCAGTTTGAGCACACTGAATGCTGTGAGCTTCTCTCCCGCTTCACTTACGGTCACTCCCGTGTTTCCACCTTTTTTCCAGCCAGCCGCTCTAGCTTTATTTTCTGGTGTAGCCAGAGCAGGAAAGGCAGTATTTCTTTGTTGTGTGAATTTACAACAGCTACTGCAGGTTCCCTCTGAAAAGATAAACACGATCATGTAGAGACAGCGTTACATACAAGACCACCTTCTGATATTCACCTTTTCACTTACCTAAAGCACTGTAATGTTTTACAAATATATAGACATCTCTCTTGATGAACTTCGAGAGAAAACTGAGGAGTTCTGCCAACGGGAAGCTGAAGATGGTATATTAAACTCTAAGGAAGCTACTGGCAAAGTACCTAAGGAAGCAGTTATATCGGGGAATAAAAAAGTAAAACTCTTTAGTTAAAGGCTTTGGCTTAGGCAGAGGCTAAAACACAGATGTGAATTTACCCACAGGGGGCAGCAGCAGGGCCAGGAGGCCTCTTTCTTTTCACCATGGAGTGAGTCTTTCATGTAAAGGGTCTGCTTTTGTGCTCGTCAAAGTCAACACCAAAACTCCCTTTGGTTTTAATAGCGGCCTGTGTTTGCAGAGTGCTTTTTGCTTGCTTGGAGCTGAACAGAACTACCTACGTGCTTTTTTGCACAGGCATTAGTGCCTGTTTGGTGCCAAGGAAATGGACTGGATTGTCACAAAGGACCTTACCCAGGTACTAATTGCACTGTAAGAGATTTCTTAAAGCACACAGTAGACTAAATGCGCACAGTTGATTTCCACATCCTGTACTTACTGATCATTCTTACAGCCAGCATTCAGGGAACTTGGCAAAGACTGTTAGGATGGGTGTTTTAGCTGAATGGGAGTTTGTGCTAGAGAGGGGCATTCTTCGCTTCACTTTGTTGTCTCGGCTGATCAACCGTGAGGTAGCAGAGCTCCCCAATTGCATCTTCTCTAGCATCCTTACGATGTGTAAAGGTTCCTCCTTTCCTCAAGCACAGATTTGATGTCAGACAAGACAGCAGAACCTTGATAATTCATCTGCTGCTAATTTGGTGGAAAATTACATTATCTGGTGAATGATTCTAAGAATTAATGTGATTCTGAGTTTGTACCTTAGCTTTATTAACCTTTGGCTGTGTAGTCTGTGTGCTGTGAAGTCTTGTGTATCCAGACCAGCTGGACATCCTCACCAGTGTGTTCGGGAATAAATGCGCTTTGCAAAACGTGAAACTTAACTCCTAAGCGAGTTCATTACTTACAGTGGCAGAATTCCAGCAGCTTGGCACCGGCCCCCCAGAAGTGAGCGTGCAGCTGTCCTCATGAGAGTACCGCTGGCCTCAGCCAGCCATAAAAGGACAAGCGCTGTGTAAGGTCACACACGCAGCTTTCCCAGCAGCTTGCTGTCTTTATCTGCAGTATGCTCCGCTGCACTCCTGGGCCTAATTTGCTCAGCTGATTGCTTTATGTGCCGTGCTCTGTGGGGGGGTTGAGACACATAAAAAGGGACTGTGACAGGACCAAATGCACCATCACCGGTGACCTCTTGTAAGCAGCCTGCAGGGTACAGGATGGCAGCGACACAACCACCATGCAGCCACGGGTTACAGCCGTCGCAGAGCTGCTCCTCGATCAAACACACTTCAGCAGGGACTGAGACACTGAACAGCAGGTGACGGCACCCAGACTAAAAAATACTCGGAGCTGGGGTGAGTCCCAACGGCTGGTGGAGATTTAGCCTGTCCAGCAAGACCCAGCAGCTTTGTAGGAGAGCTCACTTCACCCATCTGCGGGTGAGCCTGATGGAGCCTCCTGATTAAGATACTTACTGTTTATATAAAGGCTTTCTGCAATAATGGGTAACAAATGGAAATCAAGGATACTTTTGAGATGGCCCACTAAAACTTACTTTAGTTTCTACAAACAAGCAAGTATTTTTGGATGTAAGAGTGAAACAGGTATAAAATCGTTTATTTTAATGTAAGGAAGATCACATGCTTCCTGCTCTTGAAATAAGAAGATCATTTAACCATGGAGTATACTTATACACCAGTTTCACACGTTTGTAAGATACATAATGGAGATGTTTCAGCATGCACTTATAGGATATGAATGAGGACAGCAAATTTGTAAAGCTAGTATTTTACAACACTATAGTTTTAGTAATACTGTAACGTAAACATATTACCTAGTATGAGAAGAAGCATTGTTTTGTGAAACTGAGCCACACACATGGTTTACAAATGCACACACAAATTTTACACTTTTTCAAAATTATTAAAGCACATGTTTGGAGAGAGAAAAAAGAAATCTGATCTCTGACATTTAGTTGCTGCTATATGTGTAATGTTAAGATCTACTAAGGATCTGGCTTCATTAGGGCAGGATCAAACTTCTATCTTCCTGGTTTATACTGCGAAAGCAAACAGCATGTCCTATCATGGTTTTAATAACAGTCCTGTGACTAAAAGGATGGACTAAATAAAAACTTCAGGTCTAGACATCAGGAATGCTGAGGTCCTGCAGAAGATACCGGGAGGTATTCTGGATCTGAGTCGCTTACAGGAATGGCTCCCTCATGCTTGTACTTTTTATTGAAAGTCATTTCACTGAACTCTGCAGCTGGATGATGGATTCTCAGATGGGGGATTTTTTTAATCATGTTAACTGAGCAACGGGAAGGTGCCCTTAGATATACATGCCAAACAATAAACATTTTATAGTGGGATATTGAATTTTCTACCAACTTGGCATCTCATCCAGATTTCCTGCCAGAAACATAACACACTGTAAAAACCGCAAAGTTTGGCAGTTCAGAGAAATCTGTGTTTTATGCTGGTTTCCAAACTTACTGAAGCTCGTTAACGGTGTGCAGGAGTTATAATCAGGGCAGCTTACATCTGGAGCAAAGTGTTTGTCTTGGCTGTATTTTTGGCACAGCCTATATGGCCATGAAAGACAGAGAAGAGGCAGCAGAGAGCAGGCCATTCACATGACATCTGAGAAGTTAACAAATGCACAGTTAGCTGAGAGCGTGAAATACCTGCATGCTAACTTCCAAAGCTAGTAGTACAAATTTCAATGCACTAAAAGGAGCATACAGTGCTCAAGAATGACGTAATTCAACCTTACTCCTTCCATGGCTTGTTTATCTCTTAAGGTGGAGATGGAATGTAACTACTTCTAATTTCCATGACAGCAGTACCCTGAAGCCCCAGCTGAAGGCTTGCTTCTATCCCACTGGGATATATGCTGAACATCTCAATATCCGGCTCCTACCTATGCGCATGTATCTCTAGTCCGAGTTATGTACTGCCCTGGTGGGAAGTGAGGTAGAATTCAACGTCTTGTTTTTATTAAAAAATCAGAGGTCAAAAGTAATATTTATTTCAGAGTTGCCAATGTTTATTTCCAGTTATAATTTCTGGCCTGCTTTGACCTTATTTTGGTTTAGTCAGTCAACTGAGGTTGTAACTTTATCAAAAAAGCTGAGTCCTGCCAAACCAGCAAATCAGAAACTTTGGAAAGAACACCACAGACCTCCTGGCTGGATATGCAGGAGCAGGCTACGGCTCAGATCAGCCAGGCTCACCCTGTAATTTCGTGCCAATAAACTAGCCATCACACAGCCTGCAGGCTGTTTGGTAATGTGGCACCTCTCACCTCAGTTAGGCTTGAAGGTTCCCATGGGGTTATTCAAACATGTAAATGAATCAGAAGCCCTTTTGTTTAAGCCTGGGGAGCGGGATCATTTTGCTGTGGGTGTGGGACGAACACAAGGCAAAAGTCAGCTCCTGCCCCAGGGGTACTACATTTGGACGAGCCAAAGGTGAGAACAGAAGGAGAAGGTGAGACAAGTCCTGCAGGTGGAAGTTCCTCACTGCTGCCAATTCAGGCTTCTAGGCACTGTACAGCAGTGCCTGACATTGGAGCTCCAGGCATTTATTGATTCGTTCTTTGTAAAAAGGAATTGTTTATTTTACTAGAAATTATAACCTATGGGTCTCAGAGACACAGAAAGCCACCACTAAATGTGCCAGCATGCAGGAAAAGCTACAGCTGACCAGAAATTATATCCTGTGGGTCCAAGAAAGCGTCAGCACAAAATCAGTTCAAACCAGCAGTTAAATCCTTGCAGGCCTTCCTTTCAGTGAGCCTTGGCAAAAACATGAGCGCTGCTGAATCCCACTGCAAACAGAAGTAAAGCAGAAAGACTCGCTCTGCTTAGACAGCTGATCTGTGGGACCTCCTGGAGCAGCAGTTTCTTCTGAAAGCCTTGTACGCTAGCCAGTCTCGGGCTACCGTGGAAATGGTCTCCCCACCAGACACTCCCAGAGAAATTTCTTGTGCTATTGCAATAGACAAGACAGGAACTCTCAGGAGCTCTCTGCACAGAGTGTTACTGATTTGTCATGGGAACTGCATGGTAACATGATTATATGAATTTGTCTGAAAGAAAACTGGTCAATTGACAGCATTTTCTGGTTGTTAGTTTGTTCTAGATACAGGATTATTAAGATCATCATTTCATGCCCCATGAAGCATATTTGGACTACCTTGCCATAGCCAACTTAATCTGTTCTTGAAACCCAAGCAGTGTTTTCATGTGCGTCACAACTGTACATAAAGGAAAACCTGCAGCTCACTAAAAACTTGGGTTTCAGGGCTTGAAATTGTTGCTGTGCTTATGGGAAAAATCAATCCCAGAAGCCAAACCTATACGAGCAAATGTTTACACCATCTGCTGTGCCTGCTCTCCACCCTGCTGGCCCTTATAGAGAACCCACTCCAGAGGTTTTCCAGAGCTCTGCTATCATTTTCAGTTTGTCCATCTCCAACTTCACACAAATTGAGAATTTTCTTCTTATCCATCTCTGCAAAGGCAGTCTCCCAAAAAACACAGCATAGTCACTTCCCAAACCTGTAAGATTTCCAGTGACAAAGAGCAGCTCATTTTCATTGACTTGGCATTGCCTCCTCACTGAGAGAAACCAGGGTAATCAGAAGTTGTAATTTTCCTGACCCTCCCGATAAGCTGCTTCCCTGCTGGAGCCATAGCAATGCTGTCTGATACCCATACATCTCAAGTGAACTCCAAAACTGCAGCAGAAATATTAAAAAAAAGCAACAAACCAAAACCACAACTAAATGCATATAACAAAGGATGGAAGGGAAGGATTCTTTTGATATAAATTTAGTCAAAAGTCCTCAAAATTAATCACTTGAGGAGTAAGGAAAATGGGATGTAACAGCTACAGTCTCTTCTTGCTTCTTGCTGTTGACAGCAGAGCATGACTGGACGTAGGAAAGCAGTTGTGCTGTCAACTATAAATTCCATATTTGTTAGCTCCAGACAATTGCTTGCTGTGCAGACAGACGGAAATTGTGTGATGCGGATACAAATGCCGCGGAGCCTGAAAAGAGAGAGGTGAGGCAAGAGGAGAGGGCATGTGGCTGCGGCGGCAGCGCTGGCAGAGCTGAGCCGAGCCCCCAGCAGGTGGTGGTCTCCGACAGCGCAGGGAAGGAGCTCCTTGGCTCCGGCAGAAGCGGGCTCTGCTACCGAAGAAAGGGAAATCCCTCCTGGTGTCTGAGTTATTTCTTGGTGGAAAAAGAAGTGGGATGGATTGGCCCACACCTCTTCGGCTGCACCGCTGTGTGCTTGCAATGGGTGAAAGCTGGCTTCCCTGATAGAGGTCAAATGTCCTGCGGAACAAGTCACAGACGTCTTAGTAGCACAGCTCACTGCAAACTGAAAATAAAAGGCAATTTGGTATGAATTACAGTAATCTCTTTTATTTTGGAAATGCACTTCTTCTTCTTTTTTTTTTTAACAGCAGAAAATGCTGGGTTCTTAATGCCCACGTCAGGTTTGCAAACATCTGATATCTCACAGACTGCAAAATTACTGGTCCTGCTCATGCACACAAAGCATACAAGCCTCCCAAGCCAAAAAAAAAGGGGGGTGGAGAGAAGTGGCATGCTCAGCTGTCAGGCAGGACTGCGGTCTGGCTGCACACTGAGCTCCTGATGCTGTCACTGAACAACACTAAGCTGCACTGGCTCCCTGGCTCTGCCACTTCAGTTTCACTTGGACTGCTACGGCACTGATCTTTACATGCCCAGGGCTTCTGTCATCATGATACAGAAGGTACCACGGATATGAATGAACCTCATCAGACCGAAGCAAGAAGCCTGTGGTACAGATTCACCTTAATGCCCATGCACAAGAGGTGGATGATGGTTGCACAGTCAGCCTCTGCATTCTGGAGTGGTTTATGTGGCTTTGTGACCTTAGCATTAACTTCTGTGAATGTTTAACTGCCCAGGTTTTTAGAGAACAAATGGAAAACAAACTCACCACATGCCCTGCTGTCTGCACCTGTATGGATCACAAGTGGAACCGAAACATCTACTGTTCGGTACCAACCTCTGCTTGAGCGTAGGGTGCAACGGACCCTGAGCTGATGGCACAGAGCTGCCCGTCTCTCTGTGAACCCTCACCAAGGGCAGCAGCACACACACACCACATGGAGTGACTCCAGGCAGCCGACAGTACGGCGGCAGCCTGCAGCAGCCACAGGCAGCACTGACAGGGAAAGTCTCCTTTATCCATGGTGGTCCTACACTGGAATTTAATGCATCTTCAAGGATTTTAGTTGCCAAATTCTAAAACGTTCTTACTGAGAACATTTTCTACAGGTTTTAATGTTTTAATAGTTTGGGCTAAAGTTACAACCCTGGCTCCTTGCCAAATTCCTGCCTCACTGCACAGAGGCCCGCCACTTTGCACAAATTTGTGTGTTTTGATGGTACAAAATGACTGCATGTGATTTTAGCATGGGCAAGAACAAGTGTTACACCACTAACCGGTTCTGGTCCTGGCTGAACTATTTTTAGGAAAATCTCAAGCTGAAATTCAGCCGGAGGCAGGCAAGCGGTATGAGAAATTTCAAAGAAATGAAGTTTGGCAGGAAAACGGGGTGGAGCAGCCCTCTCTCTACACCCTGACATCTGCGAGCTCTGAAGTAACACCGGAATGCATCTGGCTGTTACAAAACCACATAGAGCGAGACAGTCCTCGTTCTTCCCATCAGACGTAGATTTGCCTCTACGCTTTTGACATTTCCCCTCACCTTTTTTAAATTCAAGCCCCCTTACTAAATTTCCCAGGAAGATGTTAATTTCTGTGGGGAAAAAAAAAAAAAAGCTGATCTGCTTGTCTCACGTGAACGAAAAGCAGCAGGCCCCTCTCACAGCCCGCCTCGGGCACAACCCGGCACCACTTACTCGATGAAGCACTTTTGCACCCTTTACCTTCGTGGGTTTTATCACCCTTTTTGTCCCCGGTCCCTTTTCTCCCGCTCCCTGCGCGGCCCTTGGCCGCCCCAACCCACAGCTCGCCACAAACCCGGTTATTCGCCCTGAGCACAGCTCCCGCCAAGGGCGGGTGCGCGGCGACGGGCGGCGCCGGCTGAGGCGGCCGCGGGGGCCATTTTGCCGCCGGCGGCGCGTACGGCTCTCGCAGCCACGAGATGGCGGCCTTGCGCCGCCGCAGGCCCCGCCGCCACGGGGGTGAACGGCAAAGGGGAGGCGGACATAATGCCGCAAACGGGGTGGCTCGCTCGACCTCAGGTCCCAGTCGGGAGTCACCCGGGCAAAGAAGTCACCGGGGGTCGCTGGGGAGTGAGGGGGTGGCGGTGAGGAGAGGCAGCGGGTGGCGCGGCGAACATGGCGGCTGCGGCAGGCGCTGGCGGCCCCTTTCTCTGCCTTTTAAAGCCTGAGTGCTTCACAGGTGGCTCCCGAGCTCTGTGCAGGCTCCCTGGAGCTGAGGCTTGAGAAATACCAGGAAATGGCTTCGTCTGGGTGTAGGGGAGGTCCTGAGGGCCCAGCATGGAGTGAAGCCAGGGCGGGCGTTGCGCTGCCTTCAGGGCGCAGGGTTGTGCGTCAGTGGCCTCCTCCATCCTAAGTTTCCCTGAGCAGTGTGGCCCAGAAGCCTTGAGATCTGTTTATAGTTGTGCTTCGCCTTCAGCAAGCCATTTTCTTTCTCTGCCTACCCCCTCATCAGGGGATAGTAAGAAGTAGCTCCCCCTGAGGCCGCCAGGCCCAGCCAGCCCTGCTGCGTTTCTGAAGCCCTTCCTGAGGGAGAGAGGTGGTTGGTGACTGCCCTCCCTCCGCTGGGTCAGCTGCTTCCAATTCAGCCACGCCTGACCATCCTCTTCCACAGCGAGTGGAAATAGTTTGTCCATTAAAAACAAGTGACATAATTTAACCTTCATGCTTCATGAAAATAGTGTGACTTGGACCAAGTGTCTCCTTTTTCCATGAAAAATCAAAACACATTTTTTTTCCCATGGTCTTTTAAAGAATAAAAGTGGAGTTGGTTTTAGCCTATATACCTACATTCTCTCCTTCTCATAACATACCTATTTAACAATGCATTTGCCCTCACCTCACTGTCTTTTTTTCTGAATAAAACAGTCACTTTACTCCAACGTACTACCACTTGCTTTTCTGGCTCTGTGCATAAATTACTTTCCCGTAATTGTCTTTCTTGACTCATAGCTTGAGCCTGCAGGTGCTGAATCTCTTGTGAATGGTACCAAGTGGCATTGTTCTTCCGACAGCAGTTCAGGAGCCAAATAAGCCCATGGCTGGACGCAGGACTGAAACCAGAACAAAAGAGGCCTTGAACAGTGTAGAGTGGGGGTTAGTCTCCTTTGGGAAATCTGAAGGGCAGGTACCATCAGCTGCAGGAGTGATCTAGTGCCAACTGGCCATGTGTTTTATGTACCTGCGCAGTGGTTTGGCTGTGGAAAGAGCTGAGTCAGGAGTGTAGATTCAAGCTCTGTCAGTCAGGTTTTAATAGTTTGGGAGGTTGGAGAGAGACTGTGTGTGGAGTCCTGTGAACATCCGAGACAGATGTTGCCAAATATGTAGCTAAATTTGAGAGTATTTCTGCCTTTCTGAAAAGTGCAGCTGTTTGTAAATGCTGTAGAAAGTTGCAGCTTTGGGAATAGTGAGCAGAAGAGGGTTTTGGAGTTGGACAGTTCTTGATGGCTGCAGGGGCACTTGGCCAAAAGAACACTAAAAAATGTAGCCTAGTAGCTAATAATCCATCTAATTTAATAATTACTGAAAGCAGTAAAGCATCCTCATTTTTTAGTACGAAGCTACTGCCAAAACTAGACTTCTGTAGGGTCATTATTTACTCTTACGTTGCCATCAGAAGAGAGAGAGGTGTGATAATGGTGTAAATTCTGCTACAGCCAGCCCATCAGTTCTCTGCCAGCTGAACCATTCTTTCTTCTCTGCAGCAGTAATGTTTCCTTGGAAGTTGGTCCTTCCAAGTGTGCAAGTATATTTTTATTCCTTCATTCAGAAATGAGAGAGCAGTGGGTGATGAAACCCACAGGATCATCTATGCAAACACCTCACCTCTGTAAAAAAGGCTACTCAACACTTAGGCAACTGTTTACTGGGTGAAGACATATCTGAGTGCCTCCCTTTGTCAGAGATCGTTTTTTTCCAAAATCTTAGAAAAAGAATAGCTGCCATAATAATTATCACCAGTTCCATTTTCTGTTGTTTTTTTACATGTAAAGTATTACATACATAACAGCTCCAGCTGTGAGCTATAATGCACCTGCACACAGAGCGCGCATAGAGGTGTGGGCTAAGAGCTCTGAAGGAAATTGTGTGTAAGCTTTTGTGAACAAAGTTTCAGCCCATTTCCAAAATACGATTGTTTCTCCTCAATGTATCAGTGTCGTACTGTACAGCATGTTATCCTACATTAGTAAGCAAATACATGTATGCATTTTTTATTAGAAAGACTGTGTACATATAAAGTTGCACTAATTTAAATCAAGAGTAACCAATTCTATTCGCTTTGGCAGGAGGGGTGTGGGGAAGTGATGGAGCCTGCTGCTTCAGGATGAGCAAACAGAAGAGGCTTAGTGTTGGCAGTCGTTTGTTGCCTGTTTGGGCAAAAAGGTGGCCCTTGGCTGTGGAGACTGGTAAGTAATGTCAGTATGAGTTGTTACAAAGCTCCAGTTTCCCATGCTGTAAATGACTGCCTTTCATTGAGGGCTGAAATATGGTGGATGAAATATGACTTGTATTTTGAACCCAGCTCCTAACCCACTGAAGTCCGAAGCAGTTGGAGGAGACATCAATTGTTTTTGCAGCTGGAAGGATCAATGGGGCATTGTAAGCAAAATATTTTCAAGTGAAAGGCTTAAATAGGGTGATGAGCTCCAGCACACTTGGCAAGGATGAGGAGAAGCAGTGGCTGTAGAAGGAGGAGAGTACCTTCTCTCTGCTTCTACCTTCTCTTGGAACCTTTATTCCTGATTATTGCTCACTGGCCTCTAGAGCAGATCTGTAGCATCACCAAGTGCTCTCCAGTTGAGCCGTTTTAGGAAGAGAGGATGCTTGGCTCAAAGCTCTTCCAGTGCTGAATGCACATCCATCACACAAGCACCAGTGGCCTGTTAATGTCCATCACACAAGCACAGATGGCCTGGCTCCTATGGCCATGTCAAGATAGGACACAAGATAGGTGGGATAGAGCATGCCAGCTAAAGCAAAGGATCTCTGGAGATGGACAAGGCTGCCTTGCTCTCTCACAGGGAGGGGTCCAATGCATAAACATCTTTTCCTCTGCCCTTGAAAAAGCAGGAAGTTAGAAATCTTGCTCCCATGCCACCATGGCACTTTTTTTTTTTTTGGCAGACATTACCTGTACACGTGAGCATGAGCTTCCTGCAGGATGTGTTTTCTGGCAGATATTCCCTATATGGTACTGGGAGGGGAAAGATACCTTTACTTCCAAATGCTTTCAAATAATCTTATGGGCATTCCAGTTATGTGTCTGCAAGGATTATAACGGTAGTTGCATCCTTAAGTCACAAAGCGCTTTATAAAGGAAATGATACATTATCTCCATTTTAGGTGCATCAGTTGTGTTTATACTAGTCAACAAAACATGCTCGGGCTCGCTGCTGAGCACGGAGGCTGACTGGCACGAAGCGGCCTGTGTTCACTGCGTTTCCCTCCAAAGCAGAGTGGCTGCCTTCTACGTGTCTGCTGGGAATGGCCTTGGGTTGCACTGACTTCTGAGCCGTGTGGGGAATTGTTTGGGACACTGCCAGCTGGCTTCAGCGAAACTGATGCCAAGGATTATGTCAACAGTTTATAGAGGATTGGATTCCAATGCCCTGGAACATCCCCTGGCAGGGTTTAATTTATACAATAGACCTAGCCAGAGATAGAGTAAGTGCTTTTCCCAAGGTCACGTAGTATGTTTTAAGCCTTAATCTTGGGAGATCCGTTGAAAGATACAGTTCGCTGGGCCACAGTACACTAAATATGCCACAGATCTTGTGTATATGCCTCGGCTTTGACATAGAGAGGTGCTGTCACATGGAAAGGCGTTTTTCATAGTGTTTCCTGAGTCTTTCCCAGATTGGAAACACTCAGCAAGTAAAATAAACTCTTGGGATTGAAAGCAGCAGAATTATACCAGGGCTAAATTAGGTTGTTATATGAACCACCTTTTAGAAAAAGGGATTTGCTGAAGTCTCCTGGGGCAGTATATACCTTTGTCTTTAACACCTAAGCTCCAAGGCTTAAAACCAGCCATGAAACACACAATTTGAAGCACACTGGAAGAATGACAATATTTATCTTCCCATGTTTAGCTTGGGTTCATTAAAAATTCCATTTAATGCCATTTCTTATTCCTATCCTAATAAAACCAGGCACTTTAGTGCTACTGTGACATAAGGGTCTTGGGTATCTGTTTTACTAGCAACTTTCAATGAGAGTCAGGGTGCTTGAAACTGGATTTTGGTGAAATGTAGATGCCTTACCTCCAGAAACTGATCCAAAATACCTTCTCTTCAGCACAGCCTAAATCTAAAGCACCTATATTCCCCGGTTCCCCTGGCATGCAGGAAATGAAGGGAACACACTGAGAAAGTAGGCACATGCAAATTCCCTCACAATCTTGACTTCTAACATGAAGAAACCTGAAATCCACCAATTTCCAGCCTGTTTTTGCCTGTACGCATAGCTCTGAGTTCACCACAAAGCACTGTAGCTGCCATTGTAAGAATGTGACCCTTATTGGTGGCCCTTCTGCTTGCCACTGGGAATAAGCATAATGGCTGGCATTCTTGCTTAGCGTTGGGAAGCACCTGGATCCAATGCTCTTCTCAGCCTGAAGGCATTCAAACCCACAGTTTTCATTATGATTTATATTCTCTAACCACCAGGACTGGGGGTGGCAAAAGCAGAGCTGGGCTCAGACAGGAAGGCAGATCTGGAGCAGGAAGAGAGAAAGCCTGAGGGTATATGTAGGTGGGTGGAGGAAAGCCTGGATTATCATCGTGCTGAGGAGGGGCAATTGAGAGGTGGTCTTCCATTTTGTGGGCAAGTGCTTTCCAGTCAGTAAATTATCATGTAAGAGGGTGATGGTCATCTCTGCCTTGTCCTTTGGCTGTTTTGGGAAAAGCAGTGCTCAGCTCAGCCAAGTGTCTCCTTTAGGAGAAGACTTTGTTTGAATGTCAACAGGGCAAAGAAGTGCAGCAAAGAGGAGAGTGTCAGGATCTCAGGTTGTGCTTTGTGATCCTCTACTCTGCTCTTGGGAGACCCCACCTGGAATATTGTGTCTAACTCTGGAGCCTCCAATATAAGAAGGACATGGACCCGTTGGAGCAGGTCCAGAGGAGGGC
>RSEF01000002.1:140722080-140747595 GCA_003993805.1 Himantopus leucocephalus
CTAGATGATCTTTAGGGTCCCTTCCAACCTAAACCATTCTGTGGTTCTATGATCCTTGCTTAGTGCATGGGAGCACTGCATCACCTGTGGAGACACCCCCTTCCCACCACTGATCCTGCCAGGGGCCCACCTAACTCTGATGTTGTCAGTCACTGTGGTGGCCCTGAGCACACATGTTGTAGGGGATGCCCTGCCTGTGGTGGGTGCTGAGAGGTGGCTTCTCAAGCTTGCCCCATTCGCCCTGTCCTGCTGTGCAATCTTCTCATGAAGGGTGATGTGCAGAGTTGGGTCCCCTCTTACAGGGCATTAATGTCACACAGTAGGAACAGGGGCCTTGCGCTCTAGTTGTGTCCTGAAGCTTTTTGAAGCTGCTGTGGTAATACTCTATATTTTTACAGCACCAAGAGAAGAGTATGCTCCTTTGCAAGTAATAGATAGTGGTGGTTCAGCTGAGATCTTCGGCTTACAGCTGACCCCTTGGAGAACAGAAAACCCCTGTCTGCTCTGGAACTACCCCACCAGACAGCTGTTGACTCTCTTTCCTGACGTGGGTCAGAGGTCTAGAGCTAGTTTAATTTAATTTTAATTAAAGGTGTAGACTTTGTGTGATTGCTGGAAAAATTAATGAATGTCTTGAGACCTTATGTTGTTTTCTGACTTTGCCTTCCCTTTCCACACACAAGCATGTACATGCTCACACAAACACCCAGATCCAGGTCCTTAGTGAGCCTCTGTAGGCTGCATGTCACTAGCTGTGTCCAGCTTTGGGCTCAAGAAGTCCTGAAGGATAGCAATTCCACCAAAATATCTCTACCAAGCCCTTAGAGCAGTGAAGAAACACAATACCATCTCCCTGTGGATGCTTCAGAAAAATTTGACTCTGAAATTTTTTGGTGCCCTTGTATATGTTGGGACAATGCCTAAGTCCATGCATGCTCTATCCTGATTTAAGTTATAGGGAGGTTCCAACAGAAATGACAGATAACATCATCATCTTGAGAACTTCTGTCAGGTGTTATTCCCCATTCAGGTTTGCGGATGTGTTTAGCTGTTTGGTGCTGCTGCAAGTTGGTTGATTTATTATGCTTATTGTGGTATGTGTCTTTTTAATTGGGTGTTAAGAGGCAAGCAAGATTAGATTAAGCTAGGAATTACTGGAGGGTGATTAGCTGAACTTATAGTAAATTAATAACCATACGGTTGGTGGTTCTAATGGCAAGAAGGACTTCTTTTTTGTCTCTTTCTCTGTCATAAGTGCAATCAGCATATTGGATTCTGTTTTTCAACTGTGGATGTCTTACTGCAAGGTTGCATAGGATGGTCAGGACACTTGATTTGTTGCCTTTGTATTGGTTTAGGCATGCAAACTGTGGCTGAACATGAAGTAAAAATGTCAGTAGAACAAATGAAAAATGGCAATTATTTTCTTCTGTTCTGAAACACTCTCCCTGGAGGACTCTACATTCAGTAATTCAGTTTCATGGGTTTTACTTGAAGAAATGGTCTTTCATAAATCTCAGTCTTGTGGTTAGTTTGTGCTTGATAAATCATTGAATTAATCCATTAGGAACATATTACCACGTTAAAAAAAAAAAGATCAGGAGAGACCTAAGAGACAGATGTGTGATAGCTGGAGTAACAAACAATTTATGGCATGCACAAGAATGGAGAATGATTAAACTCCCACATGGAAGGTGCAGGAGGCCACAGCTTCAGACTACTGTTGAGTCCTTAGGCCATGCACATCAGCTGAACCCAAATAATCCTTTGCCCCAATCATACAGGATATATTCCACTTCTTCCAAGCTTCCGAACATCACTGACACCAGCAACCAGGGCCTGTTCGCTAGCCTTGCCTATGCACATGTGAAAATATGCTGTTAGTGGATCCCCGTGTTTGCAGTTTGTGCTACTTGCTACTCTCCAGCCTAATCCCACTCTAACATCCTAGTGGGATCTTGGCAAGGAGCTGCCTCAAAACCTACTCTGCACCTGCAGGGGTTCTGATTCCCTCTGTTTTTTGTCTTGCTGTGGACAAGATTGCCCAGTCATTAAAAACAAACCACCTGGAAATATCCACAAGCTGTGGGATCTGAAGATATGGAATAAGTCCACAGTGTAAGTACAGGTAATCCCACTGCAGTGTAGACAATGGGCTAGCTGATTTCCTGAGCGTCCTGTCAACTCTTTCTTCTGTAGCCTTTTAGTCAGATGGAGAAGTATGTCTAGGGGAAGAAACACCATTCTGTGGTTTACATAATGATGGTCAGACAGAAGGATGCTAGTTCATCCAGAAAAGTGTAGGAGAAGAAGTATCCACAATGTAGCTTGCAGCAACCAGAGATTAGGTTTTTCAGTCAGCTCCTGGTCTGGCTGGTTCAATTAATGGGATTATGCCTTTTTATACCAGCTGAGAATCTGGTCTCTGAAGTTTTCATCTGCATTAAGTCCTCAGGGACAGGATGTATTCTGCGTAGAGCATGTTCTCTACTCGAACAGTGGTAGTAAGCCAGAGTGATCTGATTGGCCTCAGTCCACAGCTATGTTTTCTTCTCTAAAGGCTTTTTTTTTCACATGCTGAATTCCATTTTTCATGCCACCAAATCTTGTACTTGGAGAAACTTCTATTGCTGTGGTCAGCATAGACTGGGGGTCGCCAACTGAAATGAAGGCCATAGGTTGGAGCCTAGCATCCAGGGTGGCCATCATGTGACACCAGCCTTCTTGCAAAGTACGGAGCTCGGTAAGATCTGGTCATAAAACACTTTCTTACACAGGAAGGCAGCTTGCCTGGGCGAAGCCAGAGGCAGTTGGATTGGGACTGTGGACACCCCCCACTTGTTTTTCATCCTTTTTCAATCTACCCAAGCTGACGTACATAAATATGAGTTTTGTGAGAACTTTATTCTCATGCTTTTTTCTCTTTGCAAGGCCATTCTCAGCATATTAACTAGCTGTTTAGTGAGCTCTTTTTTCTCTGAAATGCCAAGCTGTGAAAATGTTGAGAAAAACAGGACTGTCCCTTGCTACCCTATGCAATATCTTCTGGGGCAAGATCCTCTTGCAAATCTAGCACCTAGGAGTCATCGTTTATATGGAGTGACTAAGTCCTGGTTGCCGTGGGACTAGAACAAATTGAAATAAAGTGAGGGAGCTCTCAAGGTGTTTTAGATGAACCTTTATAGAGATGAATGTGTTTTTATGTTCTTTTGCTAAAAGTCATAGTCAAAATGTCAGCAGTTGTGGGACTATTTGTTCGTTGTTTCATTTAAAAGCCGGTAAACTGAGGTGGATTTCAATGCAGTTGTTTAAACATAAATGTTGTTAAAGAAACCCAGAGCCACTTGTTTTATTATGAGCTCTCCTAGTATTATTGTCCTGCCTTATTTGAAGTCTGCTCGTTCTGCCTCATTGTCGTTTGACATTATCTGAAGAGAACACCATGAGTGATGTGTCTGCTTAACAAAGTGCGACACAGAAACCAGTATTTGGGCAAAATCATTTTTATATTTCTTTCCCACTCGGCCATGAGGGAGCCAGTACATTAATTTCACAGCAGGAAGGAGAATATTCTCTTCTCAGTATCTTTTAGGTTTTCTTTGTCTAAATAAAAGTCTTATAGATTATCCAATATCAAAAACACTCAAAGGTTCTATTCTGTTTTGTGATAGTTGTAAAATTCAAGCTCATAAAAAGATTAAGTGAGAATTGGGTTTTTATTTGTTTTTGTTGTTGTTGATTGACATTCACTGAATGTTAGAAGCGTTTGCACTCATAGAAAGTCTTGTCGGTTTAGGAACCAGCAGCTAGATAAATACACGTGGGGTAGTTTTGAAGGACTAATTGGTCCTAAACTGCCCTTCCCAGGCACGTTGGGAAGGGCATTGCGATCTGCGGGATACACAGATAGCTTGAGACTAAGAAACATACATCATGTTGGGTGAAAGGATGCCATTGTAGCATTCCTGGGGGTCTGCTTCCTGGAGAGGACCTGGCTCCACCAGAAGCCAGGAGGTGCCTGGAAGCAGGCCCATTGCCTTTTCTCCGAATTCCCGTGTCAGCAGCTCTTGGGAGAGCTGGGTACATACAAACCAGTGGAGAGGCTGGCACGACTGTGTTACTCAGCGAGGGGCAGGTGCCTGAGGCAGTGCTCTACACATCGGCCGTCAGTGCGCAAAGCTTTGCACAGGCAGTGCTTCCCCGAGCGGCTGCATGCACAAAGGAGGCTTGGGGTAGAACATGCTTGGCAAGACAGTAGCTGGGTTCTCTCTTGTTCCCCTTTCCCAATCCTCTGCTTTACTGATCCAGTTGCTGTGAGACTCTGCTGGCCACTTAGCTCTCTTACAGAATCATAGAGTCATTTAGGTTGGAAAAGACTCTTAAGAACATCGAGTCCAACCGTAAACCTAACACTGCCAAGCCCACCACTAAAACATGTCCCTAAGCACCATGTCTACACTCTTTTAAATACCTCCAGGCATGGTGACTCAACGACTTCCCCGTGCAGCCTCTTCCAATGCTTGATAACGCTTTCAGTGAAGAAATTTTTCCCAATATCAAATCTAAACCTCCCCTGGTGTAACTTGAGGCCATTTCCTGTTGTCCTATCGCCTGTTACTTGGGAAAAGAGACCGACACCCACAATTTCCACATTTCAGTCTATTAAACTCTTCATGAGAACAGCTTGCTCCATCAGCTGGCCTGCCCTCTTCTTGTTGTAGTATAGCAGTATCTTCCTGAATTGTGGTGGAGATTTGGAGTGGGGGTGGGAAGAGGGGAGAACAAACCCATCACGTTCCAGTGAGGGTCTTACTGCCTCCCTCACGGTTTCAGAGGGGCCAGGTTGGCTTCAGAGCAACAGAGCCTGAAGGTTAAGTTAAAGATCTGAATCTTTAGCTCACCAAAATCCTTACCTGATACAGGACACGAAGGCCTGCTCCCCAGCATAAAGGAGACATGGTTTGCAGGTCCATCGTATGTCCACCAGAGAAAAGATCTCACACTGTGCCCCGAGACCTCCCCGCACCCTCCATTCAGCAGTTCTTCCTCCCTCTCCACTTGCTGGAGAGGAACAGGCTGGCAGCCAGGACAAGACTTTCGGGCTGGCTTTGGCAAAGAAAAAAGCCAGAGCAGACTGGGGCTCAGGCCGAGAGTGTACCTCAAAGGCTGGTCCCACATCTGGGCTGTCAGGGCAGTGGGGAAACAGGGATAACGACAGGGTGATTATTGCCTCTGACACCGCTAACAGGCCTGTGGGGCATGCAGGGTTTGGCTGTCTGGGCTGCACCCCTTACTGAACGCTCAACTCCAGGCTCCTCCAGCAGGGGGGAAGCTGGCTGTGTGCTCACCGCCAATGCCTGCCATCTTGGCAGTTCCCCATGCTGCTGGTGCCTCACACATGCCTGCGTGCCCAAGGAGCAGAGCGAGGAGGGCCTGCCCAGGTTATGTGCTGCACTGGTGCTGTACTGCTGTGCAGAGTTGGCTACACATGCATCTGTGTGCATCTGCCAGGTGCATTCTCATAAGCAAGCCACTCCCAGCGAGCTGCAGATCCTTAAACCCTGCTCCATGTCTGCAGCTCATCTGCCTACATGCCATAATCAATAGGGACCATCCTTTCCGTAAGCATCAACAAGTTGTTACAGAGCCTCCGTGCTCACCGAACCCGGCACCCATGCCATACAGGCACGCTCTTGCTTGGCATGGAGTTTACACAAGAACTTTCCCACGCTGTCTACTTCCAAATGCAGTGTGTGGAAAGCAAACGGAATCCACACACCCCCGCACTCGCCAGAAACAGTGTGTTTCTGCAGTGGAGATACGCTGTGGAGGTTATAATGAAGATGCAGCTGTGGCCCTGGTGGAGAAGAGCAATGCTTCATCAGCAGTGATATCTTCTCTGGGACAGTGGCCAAACAGTACAGAGAAAGTTGTTAAATTTACGTTGTGCACCTAATCAAGAGCTCTTCAACTGAGGAGTTCATGTCCTCCTAGCCCAGATAGAGAACAGTTTATGGAGTATGAGGAAAAATAATCCTTTTAATTGTCTTTTAATAATTGCTAGTGTTTCATCTCTATCTAAGATATTTGACTAAGCCCCTCGGGCTCTGAGTTTCATGAGGCAACAGGTTCTGTCAGGAAGGATGCACAGTCCCGGCTCCATGGGAGAGCTTCATGGGAGAGCTCATGACTTTACTCCTTGTTTTGTTCCTTCTGTTTTAGACTGCCTGCATGGACTCCAGAAGCTGCAATGTCACAGACACAGAGCAGAGTACAGAGGGGAACTGAGCACCAACTCTTTCTTTTCCCCTCCTGCTCACGCATTAGGTATGTGGATCTGCTGGACACACAAACTGTGCTGACGGAAAGAAACAGGAGATAACTGGAAATGGGATGAAATACAACATGAATTTGCTCAAGGTAGATCATACCAAATTAACATGGTGCCTTTCTTTTATAAGATAACTGACCTTTTTAGACAAGGCACATGCAGTCAATCTGCACTAAGAGATTGAAATAAACCAAATAAATTATTTCTTATGCTGGAGAAACACGAATTTTAGGATAAGGAAGGCACTGACAGATGGGAGGATCACGGTGGGTTATGATGGAATGAGAACAAACATGCCAGAAGCAATTACTGGTGGAATTCCTCCAGGACTGGACTTGGAATGGACCTTATTTAATGTTTCATTCCCAGCTGTGGCACCAGAAGTCAAAAGGAGACAGTGACATTAACTGATGACACAGTGTTGAGTACTGTCAGTAATGGGGGGCATGAGATGCTACCCACAGAATTCTTGTTGGTTTGAGCAGTAAGTAGTGATGGAAATGAGGTGAAACATAATAGTGCAGAGCATAGGGCCCGATCTGAGAATTTCTAACAAGAAGCTCTGCCATCAGCTAGATAGATGCTCCTCAGCTGGAAATAGGGGTGGGGAAGATCTATGTGTGCACTTCAAACTCAGCTGCAACCATGACTTGGGACACTTCGTCCTTCCCCTCACTTCATAGACTGCGACAGTAACAGCTGTCACTCAGGCCTTTGCGGACCACACCAGGTCACCCCGCACACAAATGCACTTGCAAAAGGACAGGCTGCCCCAAGGGCACTCCTTTTCCCCACGACAGGACATGACAGCAGCTCCAGCTTCTGTTGGATGCTCGTTCTCCCCCTCATAATGAGGCAGAAACTCTAGCCAGGCACCGCAAGAAGACACTGCATTTTCCCAGTTCCTTCTCCGATGCACAGAGGTGGAGTAATAGTTATGGGCTCTAAGCTGGCTGCCGTAAGGGTGAAGATGTTCAGTTCTGGGGCACCATTTGCTACAAACCCAGCCATTTACCACAGGGAGAAGATGAGTGCCTTGAACGGGAGTGTGCTGTGCTGGATCTGGTGCACCAGCTGCATCATGGTGCATTAGTCAGTCACAGCATGACTATGAGCCACCGATATACGGGAAGCATAAGTTCTAGTGCGTATAAAATGTAAGACTGACCAGCAGAGTGAGGGCAGGTTTAACGCCCTGGTACAAGGCTCTTTTGAGTGTCATCTGGAAAGCTGTGTTCGCCTACATTCACAAGGGATTTGTTGAAGGTGCAGAGAAGGTCATCACAAATGAGCAGGGGGTGGAAAAGCCTGTGTTATAAGAGGAGATTCAAGTGTCAGGCTTGTTTCAGCTACCAGGACGAGGTGGAGCGGGATGTGATTGCTGCCCATCAAAGGGTCCGGGCATTTCACAGTCTGGAGAGAGGTGAGGTAAGACCTGAGGTAAAGGACAGAGCTGACCATGGATAAATCAAGACAGCAAATTAACAGCTGTGGTGCCCCATAGTATTGCTTTCTAACAGGAGTATGGGGTAAGCAACCTAACATGTTTTAAATGGAGTTTGATTTGTTTATCAGAGTTTATGTTACGTGTTTACCTATGACAACTGACAACAGGGCTCAGGGCAGAGGTCCCTTCCTGCCATACATCCTCTAGTTCTTTGTGAGTTGTTGTTACTTCCAGTTGGGCATGTTTTGAAGATGTGAAACTTCAAGCAATCAGTCAAAGCTTACAGCTGTCCTTGAGTAAATTTGAGAAATATTTCTCCCTTCCTGAAACACCGAAGTCCCTGGGAGTATCACAACAGCAAGGAGGAAATGATGCATCTCCTGCTTCAGTGTCACTGAAGGAGCCACATGGCCACTGATTCATAAATCCTATCCAATCTTCAGCCAGTGCTGTTTCCTGGGTATGTAAACATATATATGTGTGTCCATGTGCAGGGCTGAGAATGGCCCACTGGCCATGACGCTGGGATGTCATACCAACAGCGAAACTGCATTGAAGAAATTGAAAAAGGAACATGCCATGTATTTTTCCATACCAATACTTGCACATGTTCACACTGGTGCTTCTGAAGTCCCATTTTGGCCAGTGTATGCACTGTGCACGTATCTTTGTGTACATCGATGTCTGTGCACATATATTTATATGTATAGGTATCCAAAATGAGTGTGGGGCTGCGGAGGAAAAGATGTCTACATTCAAATGAAGATATGGTGGACATTAGTACAATGAAGCCCAGGAGGACATTCCCATCCTTCCTTGGCAATGTCCCTTGTGACATCGGGACAGCCCGTAGTTCAAGTCCTCCCCAGAGACAAACAGGTGTTGCGATAGGGGAAATCCTGTGTGACTCTATCCTTGCAGGTATTAATAAAACCCAGCTTGCAAATGAACCTGCCAAATCCACAGTTCCTGTGACACATGGCTACACCAGCAACAAAAAAACGCTCCATTGTTTTATTTAAGGAGTCTGCTTAAGCCGCACTCTTACTTGGCAATTTAATTGTATCAGTGTAGCTAGCTACAATTGTAGATGGACAACTCGTAGCATGCACAAAGTGGAGACCCTTTTTCCCAGAGCTGGCATCAATTTTCCCACCCTCTTTCACCCAAATGGGAATATTCCCAGTGCTCTGGTCCAGCTGCTTGTACAGCTGCCAGACACGCTTTTGTGAGCCCCTGGTCCTCTCCATGCTGTGCTGAAATGAAGATGAAATGTAACCAAAGACATTGTGAGATGAGTTCAGAATTAATGTTCATGGACTTTCAGACCTGCTGAAATGATAAAACTTCTACAGTTAACAAAATAAACTCACGCAGGGGATTTAAACTGTTTGTTTATGTATATTCAGTCCTTTTTCTGAGAGATGGGTCTTTTATTGGTCACTTAATCCCTGTGTGAGAAAGCTCTAGAGATGCCTGAAGTTTCTCCTTAATAATGCTATTTTGGTTAGTCATCCCCTGACAAATATACAGCTTTAAGTTTGAAATGTTTTATCGTAAATGTTGGGTTTTTTATGGTTTTTAAAAAGAAAATTGTCAAATTGAATTATTGAAATTTTTTTAAAAAAGAAAAGCTAGAGAAAAGCACATGTTTTCTGGCTCTGGGATCATATTGGAAACTGGAGGGTCTGATATTGGTGGGAAGGGAAAGGAAGAAAGGGAAGAAGTCACATTTCTGTAAGTCACATTAAAAAATTCCTCACATTTACCAAATTTTGGAAAAACGAAGGTAACTAACTTTTTTCCCCTCTCCTCCTCCTGTCTTTCTTGGTAATGCTTGAACTTTTTTGGCTGAAAATATAAACCCCAGATAAGTAGAAAAGTGAATGAAACTGCCTGAGGCAGCATAGAGAAATTTCAGCCCGAAGAGGCAGAGGCTGGCAGGGCTGTAAGGGAGCCGTGTAGGAGGAAGCGTGGAGCAGCCTCTAATGAGAAGGTGCTACCAGCGCCGCTTATCTTGCACATGCATCTGGGTGTGTGCACGTGTGTTCACCTGTGTGCGCATGCAGCAAAGCTCGCTTGTGTCCTTGTGAGAACAGCTATCGGGCCAAGGTTGGGATTACCCCAGATTGGGCAAAACTCAAGAAAATTATTTAGAGCTTACTTATTTTTCCAATACTTTACGGAGTCTCTCAGCTGGGAAGGGCATTTCAAGCTAATGGAAGTTTGCTACACACAGTAAATTTGTGACTCCTTTCTCTGAGATTTTAGCTAAGAAACACAGAAAGCTGCCAGGTGAAGTGAGAAAAGATAGGATGAGAGACACTTTCTCACCTTTCTGAAACCTTCCTCATGGGACAGAAGCTGTACAAGGCAGCAGTGCATAGCTCAGGCCTTTATTATTTAAGTTCACCAGGACGCAGTTTGATAACTTCAATCCACAGTTTCTTCTAGCACATACTAAAACCCTTCTCCCCAGACGCTCAGCCAAATAAATGCCCATGTATCTCTTTTTTTCTGCTGCTGGAGGTCTTCAGGCTGCCTCCACACAACTCCTACGCAGACTGCAGAGAATATTTACAAGCAGTCCCTCTCACACCTGTCTTACAGCATGCACAGCACTCGTTTTGTTTAGTGTAGGAGGTTTCTATTTTTGCATTAGTAGCTCCCAATAAGCTTTGCTCTAGCTCATGCTACATCATAGGTTTTATGTGTTGTGGACCATCTTGAAAGATAACAGGGACGCAACAGTGCAAAATGGTTTTGGGCTTTCCATTCTAAAGAAATAGCAGGAACTGTCCACTTTTTCTCCTAATTTTTCTGCAGGGACTTCAAGTAATTGGACAACTATTGGATCAGAACGGTCTGTTTAGTTAGTACCCTGCCTCTCACACTGACCGGGGCCGTGCACTTTAGAGCTGACTGTGGGAACAACTTGGCCATATGTGTAACTTCTTGAGACCCCAGCAAGCGAGGGGGGAATTTTAACTACTAAGTCTGAGAGGTGTGTTTCAGGGGTGTTTCAGTGCGTAAGACATTAAACTTCTATTCAAGAGAGCTGATATGTATTGTCTGAACCACAGATTGCCAAAAAACCCCCTTAGGCAGTTCACTTTTGCTGTCTCTCAGTCCCCATTTGTAAAATTCCCTCTCACTGGGTCACTGGGACGTATTGGGATACCATAGTGATCCAGATCCACATAGCTCCCGGAAAGTTGTTAGGATGCCAAGAGGAAATGCCACAGCATTATGTCCCCTGCTAGGACTTGGTGTGATGGGCAGGAGTACCCAGGACGTGTCCTGCTTGTGTTTGCAGTCTGTGATTTCTTGAATTTATGGCTCCATCAAAATGGGCTTAGGTGACAGATTTGGCCACACACCTATATATATACATATATGCTTTGACTAGAACTTCCAGTGATTAAGTGGAAAATTATCTTTACATGCCCAGTGGAGTCTGGGCTTCTTCATAGAAGCAAGAAGTTGCTGCCTCTGTAGCTGGCAGTTGTGATATGATGCTCCTCCCGCGGCAACTGTGCGCAGACTCACTCATGTTTTACATAGGCCACTAAATCAGTGTCAAACGTGGTGATTTATGTTCACTGCTCAGCCAGGCTGGACTCCTTGAGTGGATGAGTGACCTTGAGTGAGCGGATTTTGAACTCTCTTGCCAATTCCTTGAACTGTCCCCCAGATAAAGTTTATTGTGAGTATCTGTCTTACCCAATCCAAAGGCAGGAAAAGGTGTTTAGCTAACTAACTGCAAGATACTCTCTACATTTTTTTGGGTGTTTGACTGAAGTAAAATATGACCTTAAAAGCATCAGTAAACACTGCAGCTTTCATGTAAACACATCAGATACACGTCTGCTATTTCTTTGTTCTTTACTGATAATAGAGAAGTTGTAGAAGGCAGGCGTGTGCATACCTTCCCCTGTGTGGGTTCCTTTCCAGCCCTTCAGCAGTGGCCTTTTCCTACCAAGAAGTCTTTCAGGGAGCTTCCTGTGGAGGAAGAAGACAGGGCAAAGAGGTGTGGAGAAGATGGGTGCTGCTCTTGGTTTTGCCAGGAATCTCTCTTTATGAAGTCCTTGGGAACAGGTTGTAGCTGATACTGTGTGCTTTCAGGGTGCAGAGGACTGTGGCAGTGTTTACAGGTAGGACTGCCCTAAGAGCAGGGATGCTAAGGTGTGCTTCCTCCACAGAGATTTTGGGTTCAGTCACCCCAACTAAGCAAGGTGCTCGCTGCCCAGCACTGGGATGCTCTTCAAACAGAAGTAATTTTGGGCACAGAACACGGCAGGAGAGGCCGAAAATCCTTTCCCTCCTGTCTTCCTTACACAAGGTGTCGCATGGATCCCATGATGCACGTGAACGCTGCACAGCCTGCCTGTTCTGAACTTGTCCCACACCTCCTCATAGCTGTCTTGGGATTTTGCAGGATGGGGGACGTGTAGCTCAAATCTTCTACAGCAGGTTCCCAAAGGAAGCATGTCTGGGAACAGCAATCCACTGCTGAAGAAGTGTTGTGTAATCATACACTTATAATATAGCCTAGGCAAAAGGAAAACTACTAACTAGTTACCTTCCTTGGTAAAATAAGCTCTACCATAAAAAAGCCATAAGGCTCCATATATTATACCTGAAAACTCTGAGAGCTCATCTAGGGAAAAGGCCAAAGGCCGCCAAGTCCAACACCTTGCACTCATAGAAGCTACAATAGGTGCAAAATTCAATACTATGTCCTGGTCCCAAGGTAGTCATTGTACTTTGAAGGAAGCAGGATAAAAATGGTATTCTGCAGGATAATCCCAAATGTGATAGTGGAATGTTAGCTAAAGGCTCTGCATCCCAGGGAAATGGTGGGGTAGGAGGTACAAGGATTAGGGAAAGAATCTCAAGCTGGTACTTCATATATTTTTTAATTTTTACCCTAGAACTGAATACTAGATCAAAGCTAGCTTCAGCTGTTGATAAGCCAGAGTCTCTAACACCACGAAAGCTCCCGCTTTCAGGCAAACCATATGGCCAAGATGGAAAGTGGGCAGCCTTCACTGATCCACTGGAGGGTTTGTCCTCAGCGTGCCGCATGGATACATAACCACAGTGGTCCTGATCCTCAGCAGCTTGAGATCCAGGCCTTAGTTCATGACCTAGCAGCCGATGCAGAGTGCTGTAGAGCGGCATAACGAAAACACTGGCTGTGGAGAGTGCATCCATGAATGTGAAACTCAAACAACCTCTTGACCCACAATCCACCTATGGTTCAATCCACTCCACTCCATCAGATAGAAACCGCTTGCAGCTATGCAAATAGTCCATCCTACCTGTCTTGTTGGCCTTCCCTCCGCCTGATCTAATTAGTGTGGTGAGTAAATAGAAGAATGAGGTCAAATACAGGGCTAGATTTTCCTTGAAATGACTCCAGATATGGTCAGGCCGTTCAATACCGTGGTATCCAAAGAGCCTGCTGCAGGAGCAATAGCTGCAGCATCTGTCCATCCAGAGGCCGGCGAACCAGCGTGGGGTGGCAGAGTGATCAGCCCCTGAAACTTTGAGCTGAGGGTTAAAATAAATAAAATACCATCTGTATCCACTGATCTGTATAACAACCCCTATTTCCTCTGTTTGAGCTCTGGACTTGTGCTCACGCATTCCTTTGCTTCAGATGCATTTCCAGGGCAAATTACAACAGTCTCTGACACGGTAGGGGCTTTTTAACACAGCATCAGGCGCCAGGTGATTATTTTTTTTTAAGTATTAAGTCAAGACAGTCTGCTAGGGAGGCAGGCAAGCCCGGTCAAGTTCTCACATACTCGCTGTATGGTATGAAGCCAAACTGTGAAGTTTTCCAAGTATTTTAATGAGCGTGTTTCAGACTTTTTTATTAACTTTTAATGCCTCCTACTTTTGGTGGTTCCAACTGCTGTGCTACAGGAAAGGCCAAGCCACCCTCCAGTGCTGTTCCAGATAAATAGGCCTTAACCACAAATTAACACGTATATCTTGTACTGCTTCTGAAGTGAAAGGCCCCATGATCTGTCTGAGAATTGCTGTTTGCTGTTTCAGGTTGCGGTTTTGCTCTGTGAAGCCCTGGCTGGCTGAGGACCTAGGAGAAAGGGCTCCTTCCTTGATGCCCGGGCACCGTCAGCAACTCGGAGAGAAATGCAGGAACAGCAGCATCATTTGTTGGGCTTACTTGTAGGGATTTTGGGGGCAGACTCCACTTTTGGGGGATGGAGCTGGGCAGCAGGATGGAGAGGGAAAGGGGCTCATCAGAGGAGCAGTTCAGAGGATGGGAGAGAGACCCTGAGGGTCTGTCCTGCTCTGAGCCCTCCGCACATCACCTTGTTGTAGCCCCAGCGGAGAGCGATGTGGGAGGTGCTGCATCCCCAGGTCTCTGCTTGGTTTCTTGGTTTCTTTTCCTTACTCTGCCAGCTTGCTTTTGGATTAAGAGGTGGGAGAAGGATTCAGGAGTCTTGAAGGTGGAAGGTGTCCATAAAACACTGCCTTGCTTCTTTCAGAAATTTGTTTCCAGATCCCCTTTGGGGGTGAACTTCAAAATTGGGATCGGCATTTGTATTTCTCTGTAAAAGAGCCTGTTCCGATCCAGGCCTTTAATCACTCCCTTTTTACATAGAAAGCAATAAGGATATAACATCTACCTCCCCAGAATGCCCCTGAGCCAGACCTCTAGACATTATTTCAACACGTTCTTTCAACGGAGTCAGGCCAGGCTGGAACTACACACATCCTGTTAAGTCTTCTGTTACTTCGCCAAATCTAGGAGATTCCAATTATGAAACTGGACACACATGAATGCAGTTGAAAGACTTTGTTGTCACCTATTGGCTTGACCCTAATCTACTCTATGGCTTCCCCCAGTGGGGTGGCACGTGACTCTTGGGTTTAGCTAAGAAATCTAACCACAGTGAAGCATAAAGCCATGCAAAGAAGCAGCTTTCTGCATTACACAGTGTATAGAGAATAATTCTGGATTTACACAGAAAAATGTACACATTTGAACATATGCTGTGATACAGATAAAGTAATGCAAACCTTGCAGATGTAATTACCAGTACAAAGTTATGCTTATTCTGCTACAACCCTTTTCCACATTGGAGAATCAATAAGCCAGGCATCCTTTTTCTGTGATCGCTTTCTCTGCCTAAGGCTTACACCTACTTCAGTAAAGAAAATTACCTGCTTACCTGAGATGGCAGCACAGACATCAAGTCTGTGAGTAGGATTTAGGAACAGCTTTTTATGCTAATCCAGTCCGCACACCGCTGGGGCCAACAAAACGCTCCTGTGGATTTTCACAGTAACAGTACAAATATTGACAGGACCCTTCCCCAGGAGGTACAGACTCTTCATGGGAAGTGCTCGCACCTGATGATGGCACCTAAAGGAACTCTTGCCCCTTGATGCCTCCGGCTTTGGAGAGCTGCTTGGCAGCAGCGCAGTGCCGACCACTTCTGGTGTGGCCCTACAGGGAAAGCTGGCTTATGGCCAGGAACTGACCACATTTCAGAAACCTGTTCCTCCACAGTGCCTGCCCAGACATTCTGGACTTGCTTTGGGTTCAGACCAGCATAACTGAAAGGCAGCAGGGACCCACTACAGTTTCAGTCTCCTCTTGGTTATGTCTTAGATATAAAGTCTTGTCTCGGTACTCTGCACATGACAAACACCAAACAAAATGGATGTTCTTGATGTTTGTTCTTTGCTTTCTGCTAGTGTTTGATGGAGAAGCACAAAAATTAAAAGCTACCTCAGTATGTATGTGGCAATCAGGAGAGGTTCCTGAAGACTGGAGGAAAGCAAATTCTATCTTCAAGAAGAGCAAGGAGGAGGACCCAGGGAACTATGGGCTGGTCAGCCTCACCTTGATCCCTGGGATGATGATGGAGCAACTAATCCCTGAAACTACTTGCAGACACATGAAGGACAAGGAGGTGATTTGGAGTAGTCAGCATGGATTTACGAAAGGGAAATCACGCTTAACCGTGATAGCCTTCCACAACGATGCAAGTTTGCAGATGATACAAAACTTGTGCTGCCATATTCAGAGGGACATGGACAGGATGGAGAAGAGGGTCAGAGAGGAACCTCCTAAAGTTCAACAAGAGGAAGAGGCAAGCCCTGCCCCTGGGGAGAAATAAACCCATACACCAGTACATGGTGGGGGGTGATCAGCAGGAACTCAACTTAGCAGAGAAGGACCTGGGGGTCCTGGTGGACCCCTGGGGGTCAAGGTGACCATCAGTCAGCAATGCACCCATGCAGGGAAGAAGCCAATGTGTCCTGGGCTGCATTAGGCAGAACATTGCACTGGTGGGACCCATCTGGAGTGCTGTGTCCGGTGCTTCCCAGTGCAAGAGAGACAGGGACATACTGTAGTGAGTTCACTGAAGGGCTGCAAAGATGATGAAAGGACTGGAGCAACTTTCATACAAGGAGAGGCTGGGAGAGCTGGGACAGTTCAGCCTGGAGAAGAGAAGGCTCAGAGTGATCATGTGCATAAATACCTGATGGGGAGATAAAGAAGAGGGAGCCAGATTCTTCTCAGTGGTGCCCAGGGACAGGACAAGAGGCAATGGCACACACAGAAATCCAGAAAATTCTGATTGCAGATAAGAAAACCCATTTGTATGGTACAGGTGGCTCAACACAGGCACAGGTTGCACAGAGAGGTTGTGGAGTCTCCATCCTTGGAGATATTCAAACCCTGACTGGACACAGACTTGAGCAGCCTGCTCTGGCTGACCCTGCTAGAGCAAGGCTTGGGCAGGACAGTCTCCAGTGGTGGCTGCCAGCCTCAGCTACACTGACTCTGTGATTCTGTCCCGTAAAGGCCTCCAGAGCCATGACCCTGGTGTTCCCCTGGTCACTGTGGTCACGGATCTGTCCCCAGTGAGCTCCAAAGCTTACCCAGTTTCCATACATGCAGAGAGGAACATAAGAGGATGCCAGTGCAGAAGTGTGTGCTTGCTGTGTTTTATCTTAGCGTGTGTTGTGCAACTAATAAAACTGTCAAGAGGTTTTCTAGTGGCATCCCTGAAGGCTTTGCAAAGGTTTGCTTTTTATATGTTTCTGGATTCTCTTGAAAAATTAATCCTTCTTCCTGCATATGCAAAGCTCTGATAGATGATACAGATATAGACATGTGTATGGGTGGTCATCAAGTTTTCTATTCACTTGCCAACTTACTTGCATGCGAGTCTTACAGTAGTTCCTCGTACTGGAAGTCATTCAACCCCACTCCCTAAGTTCTGCACTTAGGTGATCGAAGCTGCCTGTAATTTTTAACCCCTGACTTCAGGGTTTGAGGTGAAGTATTTTACGGGTTCTCTCATTACCTGCCCCATGTCCTGGTATCCCTGTGCTACAATTGCAACCATACTGGCTGCACTTCTCCAAGCCCCGTGAAACGTGCCGCTCTCCAGGCTCCCTGTCAGCCTGACGGCTTTCTGTGTACGCGTTCCTCACTTTACAGCCACAGCTCAGCGCCAGGCCCCACTGGCGCTGATTCACTGGCTGGACGTCTTGAGGATTCAGACATTCATTGCTGCTGTCTCCTTTTCTCCCTGGTATGTCAAAACACTCTTCCAGTTACATTGATTTTATCAGTTTCTAGGTCATTAGCTGTTTTTAGGTAAGCTCTTTCCTAGCGCTGATCTCTGGGCACCCACTGAGAGTGAAATCCCTTGCAGACTCCTCCAGCCACCCTGGGGCTCCCGAGCCAGCAGCGTTTGGGGCTCAGCCCCTGCTGCAGCTCCTCCCTTGGGTTTCCACAGCTCTGATGCCCACAGATTTACCAGGCTCTCCTGTCCTGGCTGTGCTGGTCGATGAGCTCAGTGGTCGTGTGGCTGTGTAGCTGCCCTTCTGGACCAAGGATGCTCTTGCTAAGGAGAAAGGTGACTTTGGGCAATGCACACCACTGCCTGCTCCCTCGCCCCTCCCTGATCTTTTAAATGCAAACACAGATGTGGCACCTGCTGATACCTCCTCTTCATAGTCCTTTTCACATCTGTCCTTGCCACAGCTTTCGTGTTAGCTTTTATTTGAGTTAATGTTTAAAGCAGGGGACTGCCTGAGCAAACTGCAGGATGCCTGGCTGGCCACAGGCACAGCAACTCTCTGGCCGGTGCAGTGGGATGGCATCGTTCGCAGGACACACGGACAAGGTCGCCACGCTCGCTGTTTTATAAGATGCCACTGCCTAATGAGAATTAATTACAACGTTGATATTAGATTTTTTTCCTCCAGTTAGCTACTTTTGAAATGTTAGTTACAAAGCATTATAGCAACACTGAGAATATAAGTGGCAGCACTTTTTTTTAAAGGAATTAAAACTTGATAGAAAAAACACTACACAAAACATGGAAAATAAACCAGTAGAAACTGGAGATACATTAACTTTGTGCCACTTCCTGTGAACTGATGCTGGTGGGGGAGCTTAGATAGAAATGCCAAAATAATATCACCTAGTTAAATATTTACTCTAAATATACTAAATACTCTAATATACTAAAACTCTTTTTAAAAATTTTATATTCTAAGTTTTCATGTCTATGTGACCTTTGTCTTCATCTTTGTATATTTCTATGATCAGAATTTTCTAGCGTTATTTTCATGACTTAATAAACCACATCTACTTTAATTAAAGCAATGCAAGCCTATTGCTTCAGCGTTGTTTGTGATACTGCAGTTGTATGACTCTTGCTATCTTCTTTGCGTCATCCCTGCTGTCACCCAGGCAAAGAACATGGAGATTTGTTTCCACATTTCGCTGAATCCAGCAGGGAGTGCCAGCTTAATATTTCTGCGTATGACACAGGGCTGGACATGTATGGTTGGCTTTGTAATGTCACATGCAATGTTATAATTTTTAACGTAACTTAAAACTGATTTACAAAACTCTCATGATAACACTTGGATTTGGCATATAATTTGTCCAGGGATTGAAGCTGAAAGGACAATTGCAACAAATATGTCTTAGTGAGTTTTTCTCTTCTTGCATAGGTCATCTGGTTTCTACTCAGGTACCTCTCTCCTTTTCTCTTTTTAAAATAATTTTCAAGCCAGACATCATTTCAGAAATTCTCACCATGCACCACTACTTTATTCTGCTCTACCAATAAAAACTTCAGTGAACCCAAGCAACTTAGTGAGGTGCTCTTATGCTCCTCTAAGTATTTCTCTAAACTGATCTTTTAAAGAGCTTTAAGACTTTGAGCAATGGATTTCAAACTGACTAGATGGAGCCTTAATTTTCCCTCAGGCTGCTTTCCCCAACACTTGCTTTTTGTTACATTTTCCAGTCCCAAGGGATTTCTCTTGAACTTCTGAAAAGGTTTGCTAAAGCCTCTCTAATTTCTTTCCCCATTTCCTCCAGCATGCCTTCATATGGCCTTTCCCTTTTATTGGTTTTACAGATCCCAAGTTTTTCATTAACTATTCCTGATCTTATCTCCCGGTTTCTTAATTCCTCATCATCTGCTCTCAGCAATCAGAATCTTGCTTAAGAAAATATCTGTTCTTTGGCAGCCAGAGATGCAAAGTAAGTGTTAATATTTTCTTTGCCCTTTTCATTTCTCTCTGACTACTCTGTAACAGCTTGATGAAAGAAAATGCCTTCTCTCCTTCCTTTTTCTTTTGCTGCTTATGCTCCTTCAGATGATCCAGGCTGATCTAAATATAGTGAAAGAAATCAGTGTCTCCCCCATCAAGTGTGTTCAGCTGTGACTCAAGTGTGGTTTTGCTCCGCTGCCTTCTAGATGTGCAAGCGCATTAGCAGGGACTGCTTGCACAAGTTTCCTGTGCTCGTACCCTTGAATGAAGTCAGCAATAGCTAAACACAAACCAGGCGCAAAGGCCTGGCTCTGTAGGTGATCTTGGCTTGGACTAAAAGTGGATCCTTTGTGCCTTGCTACATAGGAGCAATGCCCTCTGTGGAGTATGAGCCCCTCCACCTCCACTTCTGAAAATACAGTGCTGTCGCACAGTACTGGCAGAGTAAGGAGCTTTGATTCATTCTTGTGAAAAATAATGCCTGTGTGTGGATTCTGCAGTTTTGTTGCAATGCTCACTTGCTTAAGCTCTTGCTTGATGCACATTTCAGATCTCATCAGCTGATGATTACTAGGCTCAGCAATTAGAGGTTGGCTAAAAGTGTTTTGACTTGTTTCTCAACGGGCTGTGTTGAGATCAGCTCCTGGTTTAGCCCAATGCAGACAGCTTTGGACACTTGTTGTTGCTCTGGCAGATGGTACTGGAGCTTTTTGACTCTCACAGAAAGAGGATGGATATATTTTAATGAGACTTGCGTAAACATTTCTTGGTGTATCTTGGTTGTGGGTCTCGGACACCTACCAGCTGCTGACAATGACTGGTCCTTTCCGCTTTTGTACTAAAACTATTATTTCAAGCAGGAGAACAGCTGACAGAGATGCTTGGTCTGGCCCTGGCAGCCTGATGGGCTCAGCGAGAGCAGCACATGGATGTGGTGAGGCCCTTCCAGGTCTCCAGCCAGTGCGTGTGAAGTTGGCTGGGGTTTTTCTGTGTGGTGCTTGTGAGACCAAAGCAATCAAGAGCGCCTCAAAAACGCTTTGCCTGCCTTCACTTTCCATCTTGCTCTTGCCAGCCATTTCGTTTCTCTGGACTAAGAAACCTGGAAGTCTGCAGGGCTTTGGGCACAGCCACAAACCCGGAATAGGCAGGCAGGCGATCGCTGAGGACCAAGTCACCTCCTCTTGTACCTACAAACTGCAGGTTATGTCACTGTGCTCTCCCTTGGGTGCTGAACCTTGATTATTCCCTGCAAGCAGTCCTCCAGGAGTGCAAAGGTCAAAATAAACCTGAATCTTATAACTGCTGTGTAGTGCCTTGATGCTGCAAAGACTGCCTTGGTGAACCTCGGTGGCTTTGCTTTTCCCAAAGAGATTAAAGCTGTCATCTTTTGCACCTGGATGCCATAGCAGTAAATGGGCTGTTTGGAAGCACAACGGTTGCAGGCAGCCGACTCTTTTCTGCTCTGCATGAGATTATCAGCATGGTAGAAAAATCAATTTTCCTTATTTGTGTGTCACCTCCTCCCAAAATGTAGGTGGCTGTGGAAGTCAGTGCCCCTGCTTCTCTCGCTTGCATGCATTTGGGGTCCTTTTTCAATGATGCGTCCGTATCCACTTTGCACAGAAGCCCAGCTGAAGCCAGCAGAAGAACGGAGGATGCCCACATCCTGCTATTGATAACCCATCTATTCCCGGGTTGTAGCTCTGCGCTCAATTTATAGCTCCCTAATTAAACCCTGCTCTGAACTCAGGATTGCCCTTCCTCTGGGCTCTCCTGTGGTGCTCCAGCCCTGAGCACAGATGTGGCCCACAGAGATCAGCGAAATTATTCTCCTAACCGCTTGTGCCAAAAAAACAAGTATTGCTACAGCTTTAGAAACAGAGGCACAAAAAAGTGCCTGTGAGCTGCGCAGTGTCAGGACCAGGGCCCAAGCATGGACATGCAATACGTGTTCACACAGTCTCAGCTCAAGCCAAAAGCACCTCCCCAGGTCAGAGCCCGGGGTGGCCTAAGCTGGGGTCCACGTGGCGTGGGTGCCTCCTCCATCATGCCAAACCACTCCTCCACTTTCTTCTGAGTAATGTTGTACTTTGTGTTGTCACCCGAGTAGTCTTAGAAGAACAATTTTCAATTTGTTGGGGTTTTTTAAGGGCAAAAGGAAGAACCAGCCCCGTTTCTCTTGGGTGACATCTCGCCAGCCTGCCCAAGGGTCACTGCAGGATTCATTGCCTTGGACAAATGTCCACTGCTGGCCAAAACCATGGGTTATTATTGCTGTAGATCCAGATTTCTAAGAGAAAAGGCTTATGCAGTCATGTGTGAGTGTGTGTGTGCGCATTCGTGCGTGGGCATGTGTGTCTGGTTGTTTATCTGCCTGTCATCCCCTGCTAAGCTGTGAAGCCACTGGCTGACTCAATCAGTTGTCACACATATAATTAACTCCCTATTAGTTTCACAAAAATAAGGGACTAGAGGGAGGAAAGAGACACAAAAAAATCCCAAACTGTAGAAAAAGTGGCCACAGGAGCTTGCAATTTATCACTCGCCAGAGGGTGTACACGGGATACTGGTTTTCAAAATGTCCCTGCTGCAAAAAAGCCTCCAGTTGGCATTTACTCGTTCCTGGAAGCCAGGTTGGTCATTAACACCACAAAACCCCATAGCAAATCAGGTCCGCTGTGTAGACTGGGGCTGCTTTTAAATGGCTTATAACCTGGCTGGGTTTTGGTGGGTTTTCACAGGATGTGGAGGGCCACGTCTCAAGCCAAGCTGCAGCAGTGATGTGAGGGCATCTCAAGGGCAAGGTGCTAAAACCATGTGCTCTTCCCAGGGTGAGCACTCCAGCACCTGGCCCGAGCCTCCTCTTGGAAATGGCTAACCCTTTCCGCTAGTATACATAGTAGAGGTAGATACCCAGAGGACAATTTCAGCTTAAAATGGTTGTGGTTTGGCAATGGTTATGAGCAGCAGAGAGGAGCAGGTGACACTGGGGAGTATCTGATGACCTGAACATCAGCCCGTGCTGCGGTGGGCTCCAGGAGTGGTGGCTTGGAGGGAGGTTGGCACTGGGAAGGGGCAGACCTGCGCAGGGCACTGCATCCGCGCTGGACACACAAACAGGCATCGGGTGGGAAGCTGGGGATGCTTCTGTCACTGCTAGTCAATAAAACAGGCCTGGGTCTGCTTCCTGTCTTGGGCACGGGCAGTTCAGCACAACTCCTGTACATATGGTGAGGTTCCCTCCTGTCCCCAAAAAGGGTGGCCTCGTCGATCCCGCTCTCCCCTGCCCAGGTCTGGGCCCTGGCGGGGAGAGTGCTACTTGGCCCCGGACGGATCTGCGCCAGGGAGCGTGCAGTATGAAATAATACTGTATTGAAACTATATGGTTGGCAGCCGAGTCCTTGCCTTGGCTCTCTTCAGCTTGCCAGCAGCTATAGGGTCCAGAGGGACACCCATGCCATGCCTCCTCCACGTCACAAACCCCAGCTGTGGCCATCTGTCTCCCAAGGCGTTATGCCAAAATTAAGCCCTTAGGTGCAAAAGATCAGGAGGAAAAAGGAGAGGGAGTGCTGTCAGAGGCGAGCAGGAGAGAAAGAGAGAGAGCTGCCATGTGCGCGTGCTACAGGGTCGGCTGCTCCATCAGGGACATGGTGGCCCAAATGCCACCGCCACCACTTGCAGGGGGAGCTGCGGAAGGGGAGATGTCTCCTGGGGGGTGGGAGGCAGCGAGCACCATGCTGCAGCACGCGAAATCCCGCTCTGCATAACGAGGCCTGAGGAAAACTGGCAAGCGGGATGGAGCAGGAGTCAAAATGCATGTGAGTGGTGGAGGGAGGGAGGGCTTAAGCAATTATTTGGGGCGTGAAGCAATGCAAAAATATTTCCAGAGAAGCCCTGACAGACTATGTGCTGCTGAGGTGCTTCCTAGGAAAGCACACGCCGTGGCTCTGAGGAAGGGCCGCCTGCTGTGTTGTGCCGGGCCAGGCGGCCGGCGTGCCCGGAGGGACGGCGGGCAGCAGCTGCCTGCTGCTCGCTTTCACCCAGAGGTCGCCCTGCTGCCTGCAACGTTACGGGAACCCGCCAGGTCTCACGCTTGGCTCACTAGAAGCAGTTCCAGTAGTGGGATGTGAGATCTCACCTTGCTTCCCCATGCCGAAAATGTGTCTGAAGACTTAAAATTCCAGCAGGCTTTGTGCATCTCTAGAGGCAAATACCAGTGATGCATTTGACACAAAACATGCCACGGCGCCGTGGCCTATCGGACTGCGCTCGCAGGAGAAGGGGTGGGGATGCACCCACAGCGGTTGGGTAGCTGACGCTCATCCAGTTCACGTAACATGCTGCAGCCAAAGTCATCCTCCTCACCTCCGTCAGAGTCCAGAGGTGAAAAAAGTAACATATTTTTATTGTTGGGAGGCCCGTGTTATTTGGCAGCAACTCCACGCTCCCTGTCCCCTTGCCAAGAGGAGCTTTGCAAACAAACGCCAGCCCTCCCAGGATACCGCTAACAACCAACGCATTATTTGAAAATCAGACACGGATGTGGAAGAGGTTGGTGGGTGAAGGAGCCTCCAGCACCCGGACAAATGGAGCAAAGGCCAGAACTGTGTTGGTGCGTTTCAAACCAAATTAAACCTAGAAACCCAGCACGCTCCAGACCATCAAGACCAGGTAGGAGTGTGTGAAAGCAAGGTAAAAAGGACACTTGAAAGTCACTTCAGGACTGAAAAACCTGAGTTAAATGCCAGTGGCATTTCTCAGCAGCCTTTTACAAAAGCACTGAAGAAAGCAGTGATGCTTGCAGCATGCACCTAAAATCCAGGCAAAGCTAAAGGACAGAGCTCTCACTGGGAACAAGGGAAAATGAGGCTTCTGGAGCAAAGGTAGAGGCAGATCCGGGTGAGCCAGCTGGAAAAAACATCCAGTTGTTCTAGGGGATTATTCACATGAGCATCACCCATGAGTTCACACATTCGGCATGACTGAAGAACACTGCAGCTAAAAAGGAGGCATGTGTACACAGTCCTCTTCAATCAGATGCAGGTACTTGACGTATCATGTCTGATAACTGGCCGCAGAACGATGACCACAAGTTTAGACATGTAACTGCTCATCCCTCAACTGCTGGGAAAGAGTGACCTGAGCGATAAAATCCATGAGGGAAGATGCAGAGTCAGACTCTCATTTGAATTTATGACTAGGTGGCAGCGGCACAGTAAGAGCTGTCACCTGTGACACTGCTGTTCAAGAGAAAACTGAAAACAAGTCTGCTGGGCTTGCTGCAGGCTGAAGTTGCAGTCACTGGGGATTTACAGATTTGCAGAGGCAGACCCTCCGGGTCTTCTCTCTTGACCACAAGAGGTGGCCGCCCCATTAGCGTGCTGCTTGGGGAGTCCCACTTCAACACCAAACGCTCCCGGTGGCACCTCTAGGAGAGCTCAGCTGGGCTGGGAGCTGCTGAGGCGGAACTCTCAGCTCTGTGACACTGATGGGGAAAAGCCCTTCAAGGGTGAGGATGATATGAGCAGAGATATCCATAAAGAGAGAACAAAACCTTGGAAGCTGTGGGAAAGAGCCAAGAGGTACTTTTTATAATGTCTCATGAGGTGGCTTTTATGACTTGCTTTGCTCCGTTGGGAGATAAGGACCAATGGCATCCAGTGGCATCCAGTTGCCTCTGGCTCAAGCTCAGCCAGGGGAGTGGGCGGTTGGAGTGTCATATCCTCGTCACTCCTATGTCATGGAGGTCGAGAGCTGGACAGAGTGGGAGCCGTACTGGGGGCTGCTGGTAGCTCAGATGCAGGCTCTTTNAGCTGGACAGAGTGGGAGCCGTACTGGGGGCTGCTGGTAGCTCAGATGCAGGCTCTTTCCAAGTCTGTGGGAGAAGTCTGTGATAAGTGCATTTTCGCAGTTGACAGCAACTCAAATCAAATTTCACCACCCTTTTACCTTGAGCGATTTAGTCATCCTGAAGCATTGTGCTAACACAACCTGCTGCCAGCAGCCAGCTCCTCCTCCCCTTCCCGGTGGGGAGAAACACATTCCAGCCATTGGTCTCTACCCTTACGTTCCCCTAAAAATGATAATTTCTCCACTGTTGGCTAAATCTATTCAGAGATGCCATTTTCATGATCATGAACGTAGTGCTACAGCAGTGAGGGGA
>RSEF01000002.1:140753679-140772639 GCA_003993805.1 Himantopus leucocephalus
TCATCTTTGTGGCCCTCCTCTGGACCCGGTCCAACAGGTCCACTTACTTCTTGGGCTGAGGACTCCAAAGCTGGATGCAGTACTTCAGGTGGAGTCTCGTGAGAGCAGAGTAGAGGGGGAGAATCACCTCCCTTGACCTGCTGGCCATGCTTCTTTTGATGCAGCCCAGGATATGGGCTTTTCAGTCGTTCCAAGTTCTTCACATCACATTGGTTCCTGAGTCACCTTTAATTGACACCACTCTTTAAATGAATTCCTGAATTCCTTGTGTTCACAGAAAGCATTTAAGAAAGGTAAAGGTGAGGCAAAACTCTCTCACAAGGCTGCCACTGGTACTGCACTTCATTTCCTTTCTACCCTTAATGAGTCTGGTCTCCCTGCGAGCATGAAATTTCCCATTCCCAAGAACCAGAAGAGCACATCACTCAGCACTAGCCATGCCCAGCTTCTCCATGCAGCTCCCCTTGACATTAACAAGTGATGCTCCAAGAACTTCCAGGCTTGCTGAAATCAGGGGACCTCTCTCCACTCATTTCAAGTGACAGGGTAATCAAGCCCGCACAGGGACACAAAACCTGGTGGTGGGCAGAAAGCGGTAGGAGGGAGGAGAGTTCTTCACTTGACTCTGAGGCATCTGTGCTTCTGCAGCATGACTCTGCAGCACAGTTGTGACCATGAAGTCTGGTGAAAGTGTTGCTTGGCATGCTCAGGTTGCTCCCGTGCTCAGCAGGCCCGAAGCAACATCAGGAATGTAAGGAACAGAAAGCATTGTCACACTGCTGGGTAAATCTAGAGTCCCCCAGGTCTTAACACTGCATGCAGTTCCTGTCCTCCATGTCCAAAGGGGAGGCGATGGGAAATGTTACAGGTTCAAAATGGCCATGGTAGAAAGACACACCAAAATGTGCAGGACTCGGTAAGTTGTAGAGGTCAGCAATAAATGGAAGACAGAAGGAACAGTTTGCCCGCTGTTTCCCACAGTACCATAGATGCCAAATGCCATGATCAGAAACATGGTTTATAACAAACAAAATGACTATCTGAAGTACCTCATAACTTGGTGGGGCTCATGGCTGCATAACATTATGGAGGTCAAAAGTATACAGGGGTTCAAACGGTGGTCGGGCAGATTCACGAAACAAAGCATTGACTCAGAGGTGCGAAACACGGATGTAGATCCAAGCTCCAGCTGAGGAAGTCTGAGACGCAGAATGGAGGACGCTTGGAATGGGAAGAGTACTACTCCCTTCTTCCAGCAGTGCCTGGAGCAGGGGCCTAATGCACTGTATGAGCCTCTGGTCCAACCCAGGACAGATAATTGCATCTTCTTATGCAGTGGTTGTGGGCTGGGGGAAGGGGCTTGTCACGTATTTCTTAGCACTTTCTGAGAAAGGGTTCTATTTTCACTTCAGTTCGGTCCAGAGTGCAGAGATGCCTCAGTACTTGTGTAGTGCTTGCTTGTAGCTCGTGAGGAGTTTGCGAAAATAAATACAAACCTCGCTATTGTGTCAGCTAGTAATCAGGCTTAATGACCATTTATTGGCCCGTACACTGTTGAGCAAAGAGACTCCCTCTTAATGAAGGTCATGCTAAATAACAGTGTACAAATAATGCTCAATGACTCAAAGTAATGCTGGGTCCTTTAAGATCACGGAAAATAGTCTCTAATTATACTTGGATTTCTTTTTCCTCAAACGACATCAACTAGTACACCAAGGATAAAGTCCTTTCAGCCAGAGAAGCTGTTTATAAATAAAAAAGACATGATTTTTATTAAAAATACAAAATACTTGTCATCTTAGTGAAATAAGGTTCAAAGGAATTACTGTGTGATATAAGTAAATATACATCTATAATAGCATACATGTTTATAACTAGCAGTACTTATCGCCCATGTCTCTCATGGTTAATAACACAGGACTCACTGCTCCAACTCTGCAGGTGAAAATACAGAGCCCAGGAAAGAGGATGTGGCTTCTCCAAAGTCACACAATAGCTCAATTGTCGAGTATGAAACACGTAAGTGGAAATACACAAACACAGAAGCCTGTTCACAAATGGGAATAAAATATGAAAAAAATGAGCAAACCTTTCTGTTCCTAAAGCAGAAGGGTCGCCTGCTGTGATAAAAAACCAAAAAATAATCAAACATCTTAAAAACACCTGCAAAGTCCCTGACTGTCTGCATAATTTATATTAGATTCCCTCTAGGGACTCGAGGTTGGGAGGGGCTGATGCAGGAATCTTCCCCGACTGCTGCAGGAGCTGGAAATGGGGCCGTTTGCCACAGATAAAGTGGTTTTATTCGATAAACTCATGAGGCTTGGATTCCTGCTAGTGGCAGAGTGGAAGGTAACTGCACATAAGCTGTTTAACCGTTTCTAAGCCAACTGATATAGGGTTTCCCCACTTCACATTTATACCATGCCCAGTGAGCTTCTTGGCTCTGCTACACACTGCTTATGCCTGTGCCGGGCTGCCGCTGGGGAGCAATGCACACAAAATCGTTACAGACCGTTCCTGAGCCATGCTGGCCACCCGTCCACATCACTTTTAGACAGACGCACACTTCTCATCAAATCAGCTCTACCCTGTATCAGCTTTTCCCTTCTTTTTTATCTCCCAGGACACTGTAATCACGCTGAATTCTCCGTTATTGAGATTCTCAGGAAAAAAACAAAATTCTGGGCAAGTAAAAAAAGGGGCAGCTGTTTCTCACAGCGCTTTCCTCAGCTCCTCTTCTCTTCCACTATTTACTTTACTTCTTTACCTTGCAAACAGCTCAACGTCTTGGAGCCTGGGCTAAGCCCAGCCCTTTTGTGCCCTGCAGTCATCTCTGCATCTTTAAGGGAAAACTGATTCCCAGGAATGCTGTGCATGCACATACCTATCTGGGCGCTGCACCCACACCTGCCCACCAGGTAACCCAGCGCCTGCTGGCCCTCGCAGCCGCATTCCAGCCGGCAGTGCTATTACTTGCTAATTGTTACCTGTCAAACAGGTAAACGAAGCTCTTGGGCCAAGTCCAAACAAGCGTATATTCCCACGAAATCCTAAACCGGCAAACCTTTGACCTTTCTGCAGCCCCACTGATGATTTTCGCTAGGACTGATTTAAAAGTATGATGGTATCTTTGACGGACGGAAAAAAAGTGGCATGTTTGGCTATTGTTTATTGTGACGAAGCTTTCTTGTACGTGTTAATACCTGCAGGAAAGCAGAGGATTACCAAAACAGGAGAGCAGAGCAGGCAGCCCAATAAACACGGCGTAGCTCACGTCTCCCGAATCACACGAGTGGGGTGGCTTTCCAAGATCTCGGCAGCGCAGCGCTGATCCAAAAGCAGTTTGTGGATGGTGAGGAATTAATATGCAAAACCTCCTGAGGCTGAAAAAGTTAGTGTACACCGTAGCCTGGAACCATCTGGGAGGGCTGGAACTGGCATTTCCTCTTCGTTTCACCCCGTTCAGACTTGCTCTGCCGAGCGTAACAGGATCAGCTCCTGTGGAGCAGGAGGGTCTCTGCACACAGCCGTAGGCAGCAGCCCATTACTGTTGGCTGGCAAGGCTGTTAAGACCGCTGGCTTTGCCCCCCTTAGTGCTTTCTGAACAGGGAAAGCGGCTCAGACCAAGCTCAGCTCCATCATAAAGCTTGATCCTCCTGGCTAACTGCACAGAAAAGATATTTCCCCACAGAAGCATACACAGAAAGGCAGCCTGCTCTTAATCTAACCACTTTAAGATTTCATATGCTTGTACATCAAAATGCAATAAAATAAAAAATGGGCTTTATTGAAAAAAGACAGCTATAAATCACAACATTGAAAATAGCACAGATGTCCCTACTTTACTATGACCCTCCTCCTTAGAAGCTCTCTGGCTTGGACTCTGAAGTGCTTTGGGACAGGGACCATGGTACCTACACATTCTCACAGCGCATGATATGATCTGACGACACTTCTGATTCAATAACATGATTCAGTCTCATCATAGCTTCACCCTAGGTGTCGTGTCAAGTCTCCCAGCTGCCAGAGATGATAGCCTAAGAAAGAGGGGAGAGTAAACAGTATAAACCAGATTGTTATTGTTAATAACAGAAACATGATCTCCCCAGCAAGATGGTAATCTTCCTCCAGAAAGGTTGCAGATAGCCTCCACGGTAAGCTTGATTTTGACCTGTCTCTCACCTTAGCTTTACCCCAGTTAAACCTGACTTCTGTAGGTCTCCCACATGTCATCTCAGACATTGAATTTTATTTTGGAATAGATGATTTTAAAAATTTTTAATAGGTGATTTTTTTTTTATTTTGGAATAGGTGAGTTTTATTTTGGAAGTTACCTGGAGAAAGCAGTTGTTAGACCATTTGCAAAGCAAACTGGCTTTTATAATTTATTTGAAGAAACATTTCTGGTTTTAACTTAACAGAAGCTCCAGACTGAGGTTTGGCACTTTTCTTTGGAAAAGGCTTGTGCTTTAAGCTGATTTTTAGGGGTTTTTAGCTGACATGAGATCAGATATGCTTGCAGAACTTCAGCTCGGTCCAGTACCTTCTCTAAATGCTGAGGGATTGGCTCAGAAACCAGAAGAAATCCTGGGATTTACAGCTGAGCTCCCAGGTTTCATGGAACTGAGCACAGCTGTGGGCTCCTGCAGACCCAACGTGCCATGTTTAGATTCCTACAGGAACTGGAAACTCGTCTGCAGCTCCTTCTTTTTAGCTCCTTCACCCTTTTTTTTTCTCTTTACTGTGCAGAAAACATTAAAAGAGAAAGGATGTCCTGCAAGGGGATGAAAGAAATAACTTTCTGAAGTAGGTTGCCAGGCCTTTCCAGACCTGCCTGTCTCCCAGCCTGTTGAGAAGTGCAAGTGGTAGGAGGTGGGACAATTGGCTGATTTTCTTTATAGGAGGAACAAGTGCAGAGGAAGAGTCCTTCTCTCGCACACAGCCTACTAGAACCCCCCAAAACTCCTCCGCAATACAGGAATTTATCAGACGCATCATCTGGATATCATTACGTGGATGACTCCCTCTCCCAGAGCCTCCTCTGCACTTCAGGGAGATGGCTGGACTGTTTGCGGTCTTCTGACACCCACCTGCAGTATCTGAGATGCCCTTGTGACAGGGTCATTCCCCCAAGTGAAGAGGAGCTCGTGGACCAACCACCATTATCAAGCCTTGACTTTAAATGGATGCTGTGAAGAAGCAGTTGGTGTTGGCCCTGCTGCCCCACACCTGGCAGCAGGAGATACTCCAACCTCAGCAGGGAGTGGGAAGGAAGAAGGGGCTGTTTTGATTTGGCCAAGAAGAACGGCAAATATTTTCTCTTGTGGCTTCCAAGAGGAGGCAGCATCTTGGCAAGGGCAACCTGCCCATCAGGCCAGAGAGTCCTCTTAAGATTCCTCTCAAAAGTTGTTCAAGCAAACAGTGCTTCATATGCTCCGCTCAGCTGAATATACTTGATTCGGGATTCTTCCTCCTTTTCACCTCACAGTGAGATTAAACAGATTTCTTATCTGCTCCTAGCTTCTCTCCAGGCTCCAGCGTGGAGTGTCTTTCAGCTTGGAGCACTGTCATTGAATTCCCATGCTGCGTCACTTGCTGCACTGACCAGCTTCCACTGGGTATCTTAATGATACTGCCCAGTAGCATCTGAAACCATCAGCAACAGTACCCACAGGTATTTTGCTTAAGATAAAAGGGAAGATATCTTAAAAGATGACTAATAAAAGGGTGTCCGTTTAAAAAACATCATGTGAAAAGTGATGGCTGCATTACTAATACCCACCTAGAACCAGGTGGAAATAATCTGGCCAAAAAATGCTGATTTTTCCTGTATCTCTCATTCCTGTTTTGACAAACATTTACTGAACGAAGAGCAAGGTTTCAGGAATTTGTTGCTCCACATAGGCTGTTAAGATTCCTGGAGCACCTGGGCTCTCGAGGCTGCCTTGCAAGCTGGCTTCATCCACGGCAGAGCTGACTGTCTGGGGCTGTCATGTCTGTTCTCTCTACAGGATTTCTGAGAATTGGCCAGGATAGCTCAAAGTTCAAATTTTCTCTTTCAGACCTGTAGAACTTGTACGTCTGAAAGTCTATTATCTTTTCCCAACTACATATGCGATCAAACAAGATATCAGCTCCGCCAGCAAACCTTACCTTCTCCCATCACTTTTAAAACAACATGGCTACTAGATGAAGGATATCCTCTTTGTAATCAACATTTACTGGGGAGATCATGGATGATTTAGCTTTTTCTCCACAGCTGGAGAAGAGAGTTGATTGAGTGGAGGGTTAAGGGAACTGGACTAGAACTGCACATGCAGTGATGGCCAGAAAAGCTGACTCTACAGCCACCAGCTCACACAGTCCCAGGCCACTGCCTGTAACCATGGGCTTCTTACGTTATCCCACTTCTGACTCCAGCTTGAGCAAAACGGTGTTACTCAGAGAGCTGGTGACATGGAAAGAAAGTTTTCTAGCTTCTGTAATGTTCAGAAGTGAACCATCCTGGTATTGCTACTTGATTCCTGTGTGAGGTTTAATACCGGTTAGTTTAATTGAGAGGGTGTGCAATAGTTTAAAGCTGTGTTTACACTTGTTTCAGATTTGGAGAGGCAAATGTGGGGAAAAGACGAAAATGGGTAACTCTTCAGAGTTACAAAACAACCTTCTTAAAGGAGAAAATAAATAAGGGAGTCTCACAAATGAATGCAAAACAATTGAGAAAAAACAGATGTGTGCCTAATCAAACAAAGCCCTGATTAGTTCAGTGGTGTCAGTGATGTATCAGTGACACCAATTCCTACAATTTTGCATGTCTCTCTTTTTCTAAAGGCCAACCTCTTAGATTCACATGACAGAAGTGTATTATTTAAATCTCTGATTCTTATACTTCACCTGTACACCAGGGAAAGGCTTGGGAGGGAAATACTGGGACACTGACAGACAGATGAAGCCTCTATTTTTTAAATGTCATGATTCTAAAACACAGTGCAAGGAAGGGGGTGCCACCACCTGTCCGCATTCACTTCAGAGTCTAAAGCAGGGTTTGAAGCTTGGGGCCTCCGGAGTGTGTTCTGTCATCTGCTGCAAACACGGCATGAAAGAGGTAGAAAGTATGATAACAAGATTTGTGCATTTGTTAAAAAGAAAAAAGAGCTCAGTTCTCAAATGTCTGTATCTTCACCGTGTCTCAGGTCACAGCAAGCCACCTAGACAGCAGTATCTCCGACACTGCTTCTGTGCATGTTAGGAGAGCCGGCTACAGCCCTGACACACTTTGTATCTTCCCATCATCACACTGTCTGTTGTCCACAATAGCAGCTTCATTGCTGGTATCAGGGGCATGAATTAAATGCATGGGCCAAGCTGCCTGTTCTCAGTGTGAGATAGCCGGGAGGAGCGCACTCCAGCTCCCAGCCACTAATTAGCCACTAATCTTGTGCACTAAGATTCCCACAAACGGTGCAGGCTTCCTTTGGTGACTTTTCAATTAGCATCATAACACCCCAAGCTTTGAATGCTTTGTGTATATTTATCTTTTCTTCCAATTGTCAGGGCCAGCAGACATAAATTAAACCAATTTAAGAGTATCCATGTGTCTATTATTTGGCAGCTATTAGCCTAAATTGACATAATCCTCTTCCAGCTGAGTTAGACACATTTATGTTAACCTGGCTATGACTTACTTGTATTCTTTCACAGAAAATGCAAGAAATCGTGTAGGCACTGCTACAAAACCAGAATTCAATTCTGCGTGTACAGCAGAAACATCTGCCCCTATTGCACTGATGTGTCATGTCTAGAGGTAGATGACACAGGTCTGGGCAAAACCAGCATGTCGATCCCAGACTGAACAGGTGCTGTATGCAGAGAATTTTAAGGGAACTTTAGAAGAAGAACAGGCCTGTGGCATGGGGAGAAGAGCCTGTGAAGAGATCATTGTGTTTGAGTTCTCTGGAACCAGAGATCNCTCTGGAACCAGAGACCAGGGCTGAGGAACCTTCTGCAGCCCTCGGCATTACGCAGGTAGCAGCATTCACCTGCAAACAGACTGAATTCAACCCTGTAGGGCCTCATCAGGAGCTCACAAAATTAGAAAGATTCGCAGTGGACTGCATCCACCACAGGATGAACAAGCAGTATAGTGCTTCGAAGGAGAAAATGACACTTGGGGCTTAAAGACACCAAGAGCCAGAGAAGGTTGCAGGCTTACTGGGAAAGTGACTGGTCAGTAAAGTGCAGGTCAAGCAGTTTCCTTGACACAAAAGCAATGACTACAGATATATGTATCAAAAAAATTCTAATTCCTTCACACTGCCATCAGTGATATATGTTGGCTGATACAGGCAAGCCTGCAGCCAGGTTGCCACTGGCTACTGCCTCGTTGCTGTTGGAATTTTAACTACTGCATTGTCATATCATGGCACCCAACTCCCAATCCACCCAGCTCCATTGTCATTGCCGCCAAACTCTACTCACTGGAGCCACCAGCTGCTGCTGGTGCAGCTCTCAGCATTAACAGGCAATCTCTGAGCAGAGGCACTTCAAAGCTCCCTCCTCAGGCTCAAAAGGTTCTCCCCATTATAGTGTGATTGGTTGTTTACACTCAGGTAATTGGTGTGTCTATAATTGGCCTTGTTTACACTGAAGATTTTCAGATATCCTTGGTCTCCCTTCCCCCTCCCTGCCCTGATGGAAGCTCTGAAACCCAAAGGGAACAGCACAGATCAAGGGGAAATTCCCCCTCCCTTCCCCTCCCCTCCCCTGCCCACTCCCCCCTTCTTGCAAGGCTGAGTTTGGAGGGCCACAGCATCAAATTTAATCCCAGGCATCTACTGTCTAAAGTTAACAGAATTTGAGCACTAGCCAGCTGTGAAGCCACTTCCAAACCAAAGAATGGAGATGCAGTGCAAAGGACAACTTGAACAATAGTCATTCTTCATAATACTGTCTATAAAAAACAGGCACAACACCTTCTACATGTACATCTTTTGAAGAAAAGATGGTCATTTCACCTGTGACTTATAAAATACCTTCTTGATCAGACAGCTGCACTCATCTACACGCTTCCATGAATTCAGAAGCTTCACTGGGTCTACATTGATGCTGATGCTGTGGATTGGCTTCCACTTGCAGAAATTCACCACCAGTCCAGGCACTGGAGGAAGCTGAAAGGTTCAGGAAACAGATGCTGCCAGAGCTGCTGGTGATGCCACATCCCTCTAATGCCAAGAGATGTCATGTGAGCCAGCCATGTGTGAGACTCCAGGAGAACTGGGCTGTGCAAATGCTGTAATTAACTCCCCGTGCTTACACCTGGAAGGCTTTCATTCACCCCAAACAGAAAAGACTGCTTTGCATGCACTTTCACAATCACTTTAACTCAAAGCTAAAACCAGGCTGCTGCCAAAAGAGGTGGGCCTGTCCTACAACTACTGTCCCCTGCCTTTTGTTGGCTCCAGCACTCCCACAGTTTGGGAATGGAGTTTTAGGGGGTCAAAACAGCCTACATATCTGCCTGAAAACTAACCCTATTAAAAAAACCAAACCAAACCAGTTTTCAAGAAGATGAAAGAGCAAGGATGCTGCTGTGACACAAGAGGGCAGAAATGCGTGACCTAGGGTAAGAAAGAGAGAAAGCCCCTTTGGGCAGCTGCATCCTCTTCTACTGGGCTAAGCCAACCCGTGGTGACTAATGCATTTATCTATTAGGAATCTCAACAAAATATGTTCTATTCAACTTCACTGTAAGAAGGAGGGTTGAAGCATACAGTTATCCCACCTCACCTTACAAACAAGATCCCAGGAGACCGAAGGTGACAGGACCTTCTGAAATTCTCTTGTGTCATGCTTTTTACTCAAGTTGCTGCCTGCTTATCGCTGTGACCTTGGGGATACCATGAGAATCCCCACTACAGGATTGCATCCTGCTCCACTGCGTTGTGCTACCAAGCTCAGTGTCTACCACCCGCACTTCATACACACATAAGACTGAGAAAGATTTTATTAAGAGTTATAAAACTCTGGTGAGAATGGACTCCACTCTACCCAAGGTAAGACCTGTCCTTGAATTCAACTATGATACTGCATCATCAGTTGTCCAGTGCGGATACTGATGTCAGCTTAAGACTTCTCAGCGCAACATTTAAAATTTGACCTATGCTGCACATAGGCTGAACCAATTAGCTCTGATAAAATGAGATAAAGACATTTGGGTTTAAAATCCTACATTTCAAATGCAGTTTGTCTATTTTATGAGTGCAATTCACCCCAAATTGTTTTCCCCCTGTAAACTCTACCTTCACCTTTGTTAGCGATTTAAACAAAAAAAAAGGCAAGGCTAGACTGAGAAAGGCATCTTGCACTCTCTCAGGCACTGCCTGGGATCCCACAGGAGGGCTGAGGGATTCTGCTAGGCAGCAGGTTTAATCAGCAGTTAGGCATGATGATGTTTCAGGGGCTAAGAATCCACAAGGCACTCAGCACTCCGGCACAAGTTTGTCAAAACATATAATCCCTGCCTGTGCAGTTTAAAAATAAATGTATTCTAAACTGGGGAACTCACTGGTTTCACTGGGAATGCAAGAGTGCTTTCCAGGAGTCGGGCTGGAGCATTCAGCAAACTACCTGTCTGCATCTGGCACCAGCCGGAGATTTGGGCAAGGGGTAATAAATTCCTGGCTCTGCACAGATTCCCCACATAACCTTTGGCAAGTGTGTTGCTCAAAAACCTCACGTATAAAATGGAACGGTGCTGCACCTACCTCCCCACGTCTGCCTTGCACACCTCCTTTGAAAGCTTCACAGGTCAGGAACTGTCTCTGGCAGGTGGTGCCTGGGCTGTGAGAGCTTGAGCAACATGATACCAAATGTCTTCGCCTTGGGGCTAGGAGACTGCAGGGTGTCAGTTTGGCCTCCCTCTCACGCCGGTTTCCTGAACCTTTGAATGTGTCCTCCTGCACCTAGTTCACCCTGGAACGACACAGCCCAAGTATATGATTTTACCTCTCTCCCCAAGCACCTTAACCGTGGTATTGATTATGCAGAGGAGTGGTTTGTACCCCCAACGATGGTAAAGCAGGGTTTGACTTCCCCTGAGAAGTCCTAGTACTCAGAGCAAAGTTTATGGTGCAATAAGAAGCTACATACGCATCTTGCCCCCACCCTTCCCCGCAGGGCTATTGCTCATGTGTGGGAGCTAGAGAAAAAAGCAGTAAAGAAATGTAAATGTAAATCTGCCTGCTTTGCCCCTCACACCCAAACACTCCATGTAAACAAACAGCCATCTCCAGGTACTGTTTTCAAGTCAAACAGACAAGCAAGTACTCAGCATCTCTGTCCTGGAGCCACATAAAGCTTCACTGCGGAATACTTTCGCCATGCTTCTTCCTAAAGCTAAGATTTCCACTTCCTCGGGAAAATGGAAAAGAAACAAAAATATAAGGGTAAAGCACAGATCATGTAAATCTGTTTATTTTGAGAGATTTGCTCTCTGTACTGAAACAAAGGAAGTAAAATCTGCAGTGCAACTCCCATTTACACACAGTGTCTAGGGCATGACATGGTAAGAAGTTTCTGCATCCTGAATGAATTGAGAAAACACGGATGTTTTGTCTGATCCTTCTCTTAAACAAGGGACTTGGAGAAACAAAGGTAGGTTATAAAGCAGCATATGCTACAGCCACGGAACACAGCTAAAAGAGTTGGAATTACCTAGTAACTCTACTCTGCATTAAAAAACAATGAAAAAATCAATACTGGATTAGGCAGTGTAATAATGCACACAGGTAACAGAGGTACTACAAAAGAAAAATGAGGTGTTAAAGGAACTTGGAACCAGCACATCTAAGTGACGCACCGAGAGCCTGATTCCTGGGCCTGGGTAGCCCACAACACCGGGGTGGAACGAGATAGAGTAGTTATCGCATCTCCCTGGGTGTCAGGGAAGTCCTTCCAGCAGCTGAGGAACAGCAAAATCTACTTTCACAGCAGTCTGAGTAGAGATAAAGCAGGCTTGTAGGTGCACGTAGGGCATGTGCATTGTATAAACACGGTATCACTGAGATGGTGAACCTGATAGGACGGGCTGACGAAGCAGCTGCAGGGGATCTAGAACTGGGGTCTTCCCCAAGCCACGGACTAAATGATCTTGAAGCTCCTGAGCACTGAAGAACCAAACCCAGGCAATAAGAAAGGCCAAAGATTATGTCAACAAGCTCTGATCCTACATTGCCCCCAAAGCCTGGTGGAGTAATATTATATACTGCCTTTATGTTTATGAACGAAACCAGTTGGAGGCTTTCTTCTGAAATACTCCTCTATTTCAAAAAAGAATAGCAACAAATAGTAGAAAGCGACACCACTACACCTGTCTGTAAAGGTACTAAAAGCAGAGCTGACAAAGCTTAAACAGAAACACAGAGACACATGGTCTAATGACCTTTCCATAGAACAAGGCACTGCAGAGATCTTCTGGCTCCAACACTGGTTCCTTTTGTGCCACCAGACAATCCTCTTTATCCTCTGCCCTTCAAATAAAATAACATTTGCCTGCTCCTGAGGGCAGACACAAGGATAAAGGAGCCACAGCCCGGGGGCTATCAACCCCACCTCTTATTCAGCAGATTCTGAAAGCAGCTTTTTCCATTTGCTGTGATTTCTTAAGCACCTTGCTATTTGATGATAGTATTGACCTATTTTGAGGGAAAACCACATTGATTTTAACTGAACAGGATGATACGTCCACAGCTTTGTTTCCCAACTCCTGCTGCTCAGATTGGAAAGTATTTCCGTGGATTCTTTGGGCTGCATTTACTCTAGTTCCTGAGTGTGGGAAAAGTAAACAAGCAATTGTTTATATGCCATCCTTCACTTTCTGCATGCTGGAACACTTACACCTATTTTAGGACAGACTGTTAGAGCAAAAAGAGACACATTCATGCTTATTATTGCAGTGCAATAATTTAGACCTGTGGAGCTTCTGTATTTTTTTAAACTCTTAACGTGCTTATAACCAATGCCAAGACATTTGAAGCTCTTAGGTTTTCCATATGTTGATCACATCCCTATTTCAGATTCCTTTAAAATGATGCTCTGTAAGTCATAATGGTTCAAGAACTGACTGTTGAGAGCTGGGAGCAGCAGCTGCAGTGGCAAATACAGACTTGGCCATTCCCGCTTCCCAGGGAGAGCCCTGCAGTCCGTCTCTCCATGGAACGTAGAGAAGGCCAGCTCACCTCCCCCAGGCACCCACTGCAGTGCCAAGAACAACTGTGGGCTCATTTTGTACAACTGAGGAAATTCTGTGTTAGCAGAAGAAGGAGAAAAGAGGCATAAAAGAAAAAACTTTAATTTTGAGAAAAAGTTGGTTTTAAACTATTACTGGCAATTAAAAAAAATCCTCTAGTAATTACAGGAAAAAAAAAAAGGATATATAGGTTTTAGGACAATTTTCTTCTTACATTCCCCAGGAAACGTTCACAACCTAAACAAACTAACAGCATTTTACATTCATCCCCAAAATAGTTCAAATTAGGATTACTCAAAATGTGTCTGTGAATTTGCAGTTTTGTTCTATGACTATGCAAAGATCCCATTGATTAACACAGGAAGCCAGACAAAGCTTCAGGAAGATGCACTTTTAACATTTTTCTCACAGGTCAGGTTATTTAGGTTCTCTAGCTCTGCCCCATCACACAATTTTCATGTCTACTTAACATATTTCCAGAGTCCCGGATCCCACATCACATTAAATTGTCTTTCAGAGATGCCTTCTTATTCTTTTTCACACTATGGTTTTATACTAAAAGCAAAATTACTGTCATTAGGTGACCTAACTGTATTTTCCCCATGTTTCAAAATGCTTGAGTGAATCACTAAAAAACACTATCAGGTAGATCAAAGCATCTGCAGAAAAGCTATCGTTTTATATTAAATTCTATTGAATTGGTTCCAAAACTGTGAGTAATCTTTATGAAATGAATTGGTACTTTAATGTCTACTAATCAAGTATGAACCTAATATTCCAGTCTATTGTCAGACTTTGCCACCTTCTTAGCTGTCTCAATGTCTCAATCCCAAAAGGATTTCCATGCTGTGAGCTATTTTCATCACTAAAAATGACTTCTCCTGTTTTAAGCTGAAACAATATTGTGTGCACCATACTGCCTAAGTTCAACGTTGAAAATACACAGGATAGTCATGTTATAACTTTGACATCTTTCAGAACCATGAATTCTACATTTACAATGAGCAAAACAAAAATAAATAGAGCCCCTCCTTTTTTTCTTACATGTTTCCCTACTGCTTTGATGAATCTAGAAGAAATGCAAATCAGCATTTCAAATAGAAAGTGCCACATTTGGCTCCACACCTTACCCTGTGGCCAGGAAATCCTTGATGTTCCATGGCCCTCCACACTGCTGAACTGCTGCTGTCATACATGACACCCGAGAGCTGGAGGTTGCTGAAGGGCTCCCAGCAGACCTGTTTGGGGAGCACAAATTGCAGTTCCCTGGCAGCATGACAGAAATCCACAAGTAGTTGCCATTAATGTCAAAATCTTCTATTCTGATAGGACTTTTATAGTTTCATTGTGAAGCATTAGAAGTAAACTGTTACCAGGATCTTGGTTACTAAGAATTACTTTCTTAAAGTTAACAGTGCAGAGTAATTAATTCTTAGAGCATAAGAATGATCTATTTGGGGTACAGGAGGGTTGCACTGAACTCTTTTAAGCTTATTTTGATGCACGTGATGGCTTCCTTGAAGTCAGTTGAGGATCAAGGTCTGCACAAATTCCAATAAATACAGTTTCATACAGAAGACGACTACAAAGGAAAGGCTATGGGGAGGATTAACAGTAAATGTTGCATATCACAAAATTAGTAGGTAGGTGTTCGTCTTTGAACTTACTGTAAGAGAGTACATTTTCTATCAACAGCCATCAATGACATAGAAAGACACACATAAAAATACGTGGTAATCGTTGCCTACTGAAAACAGTTGTTTTCAAACATCTGCTCTCTCATTGAACTGCTTTACAAGACTGTTTTGACATAAATATCTCTTTTATCACACAGACTTCTTTTAATAGCTTTCTGAAAGATATTTTAGGTATTTAGCGCAATTAGTAAGCCTAGTTAAGCCTTATTTGTACACTATTTCCTCTACCCAGTGGTGGCAAGTCCAAACAACATTGATGCTAGCTGCTATGGAGTAAACAGTGTAAACATGAGGAAAAGCTTTAGACAGTTGAATTCTACACTAAATCCTTACAACACCACAAAAAAACTGTCAGCTGTTGTGCAGACAAAGAAGCAAGCACAGCATGAAAACCAGTAGATTACTATTTAAAATTTTTCCTGTACGCTCCAAAGACAAGTCCTAGGTTTTCAATAATGTATTGCATGACTATTTCATTTTAGCTCTACACAGCTTTTATTGTACAGGAAGCAAGACTGGTCTGGCCAGAAATAACATTAGCTGATTTTTCAATGACTAAAAGATTAGTTTATAATAATCTTGTAGCTCATGAAGAATGAGCATCAGGCTGAATTAGGTAGGACTTGTTTGACCTGCTCAGCTGGAGGTAGATGCCGACACTTTCAATTTGATTCCAGTCTACAGTCTGAAGCAAAAGGCTCATCCAGAAAATGATGAGCCATATGCCTACCTACCTAGTTAAAATAATTTCCAGGGTATATTTTTCCATCTAAGCAAGTCCCAACTAAATAGCAGTTGTCATCTCCAACAACCTTAAATCAAGAGTTCATTACTGCATTTTCCACTTATATTCCTAACTTTGACCTTGGAACACCACATAAGACAATGAGCAGCAATTCAGTCTCCTGACTACCTCATTCTAAGAGAATCTCTCCTGAGAGCAGGCTGCTAAAGGCAGTTTTGTATTTGACCCAGTACTAGAACAACAAACTCCATTTCAGTTTGAGTTACAGTTTGGGTTTGGTCCAGGACTGCAGATGGCATCAAATGCAGTTTTCTTTCTTGTAAAATCACACATCAGCAGCATTTCTACCTTGGGGAAGGTGGCATTTTCAAAAGTGCTCATCACTGATCTTCCTCTCCTCCTTCCTATATATTTCATACAGGAAAAATCAGGGGGAAAAAAACAACATCCAAATGTTTCTTATAATTGAAAAATTAAAAAGAGAGAAAGAGGATACCCGAATGGGTGTTAATCCTATTGATGGTGCTCAAACAGGTAACCTTTTCAGGTCTCAAAGTTTCTTTCAGCATAACAAATATTTGGGAAAGAAACCTTATCATTTCTGCAGTTAAGAGGGCTTTGCTAACTTATAGCATTCTACCACTATTTCTCCAAAACAATTCACAGTATCTCACAGTAATGTGCCTGAGAGGCTCAACTTGTTTTAAGATTACATAGTAATTCTGTATTCAAAACGACTGCATTATTTGTAATAAGTAAATTACTCTGTTTCTCTTCTGTGTTTTTATGAAGCCTTATGGCTTCCTTGAAATGTATTATACAAAATAATTCATACAAGCATTGTTATGAATAACGGCCTACAAGTTCAATACCAGTATTTGTTATTCAAAATTCAGGCCACATTAGCAACTTCTGATTGTATTTACAGATTATTTCTTTCCTGTACTGGTGAAAGGAGGAAGAGAACGGCCAACTAATATCTTGTGCTCAATCAAAGCATCATTAATCTAGCTGAAGTATTTTCTAATTCTGTTTAGTTAAGTTATGGAAATCTTCATGGTGCTATGTTTAAGATGACTTAAACCTAATTTATACTGGATCTGCTTAATTTGGTTAGTTACTATGAATACAGATAAGGCCTGAGACCCAGTCATAGATATTTGTGCCCGACTGTGATCTCATAATACCAGAGACTTTAAAGAGTCAAGTTTGATTTCAACGGCAGAAGTAGGTAAAAGAATAAGATCAGGTCTCAGATTGAATACTACATTTTTAATATCTAAGTATATGTATACATATATATTTGGTTATACGAATATATATTTCTGTGACTATCCCTTCTACTACATTCCCCTGTCAGGTGAAATCAAAGGCAGAAACGGAAAATGCCTTCACCTAAGACAGTATAAATTTGATGGTTTTGCCATCATTCAGCTAATTTTCTTGCAAAGATCACTAAGCAATATCTAATCACTAAGTAAGTCTACTCCACATAATGGTGCATTCTTTACACATGCGTTTGTACAGCAGAGGTTATCAGCAGTCAAGCTGGATGCCTAGTATAGGAAGATGTCTCCAGGAGGACAGGTGGTAGCAGGAAGAATTAGTGGGGTCCTGACCTGTCTCTGGTGTGGAGGAATGGGGACTGAGAACAGGCGAGAGCAGCTGGAAGTCTCTCTGCTACCCTTACACTCCCTCTTCTCAAACTGACCCGACGGGGGGGAGAGGCCCTCTTCCTCACCTTACCCATCAGGGGCAAAGCTGCTGCCCACACAGCCCCATCCTGACTCTTGTAAGCCCGCTTAGGTCTTCGGGCACAGTACACAGTAAGGCGTACTGGAGTGAGGGGTGACTGACAGATTGATAGCGCAGTCCTCTCTATCCGCTTCACCCCTGCATAACAGAGCCTTCCTCAATAAACACCTCGTTCCAGCTTTCCCATTTTCTCTCCATCTTTCCCCTGCTGACAAAACAGACCCTTCACCCCCCGCCCTCCCTCCCCCGCTCGACCGTTGGCTCTCAGATCCGCGGAGTGGGTGTCATCTCCTGGCACCACTTCATCCCTCTGCCGCGAGATGCCTTCTGCACCAAGACATTCACCAACATCAAACCTGGCCGGTCCCAAAGGAAAGAAAAAAAAAGTAAAAAAGCCCTGAAACCTAACAAAAAAAGCCTAACTACGAAGCTGTCCTGCGAAGGCCCACACCTCTCGGGGCGCCGTCTAATGACAGCCACGGGATTTTGGGCACGGCGACTCCTTCCCGCCGCCGGCCGGGTGCTCTGAGGAGCGGCCCCGCCGTGCCCGGCTCCGTCGCGCCCCGCCACACGCCGGGGGGGGCCTCTCCTCAGCCTCGGCGGCGGTTGGCGGCACCAACGGCCCTGCGCCGCGCCTCGCCTCGCCGCCCTTCGCCTCCTCAGCGCGGCCGTCCCGCTCCCTCGGCGGCGGGGAAAGGGAGAGGGAGAGGTTGTTTGACGGCGGAACCGCCCGCCGCCTCAGCGCCGGCTCCCCCCTTCCTCCCTTCCCCTCAGCGGCGGCGGCTGCGGCTGCTTCCCGGCGCGGCGCGGGCGCGAGGTGCGTTACCTGCAGGCTCGGCGGCAGCCTTACCTGTGCGCGCCTCTTCCAATGGCAGCGCACCTGCCGGCCCGCGCCGCCCAATCAGCGGGCGGCTCGTCCCTCTGCCCCGCTCCTTTAGTGAAAGAATCCGGCGCCGCTCGGGAAAAAGTTACCTGTGCGCGCCCGGCCCGGCCGCTCTCCGCGCCGCGCCGAGCCCGGCCTCGCCTCGCCGGAGCCCCAGCCCCGCCGCTCCCCACATGCGAGGGGGAGGGGGCTTTACCTGTCCTACCTCGGCGGCTGGCTGCGGAGCCGGGAGAGGGGGGGAAGGAAAGCAGAATTACCAGTAGCTCTGGTTCTGCCGTCCCGGGCGTTCACACACACCTTCACCTGCACAGACCTGAAAGTCCAGTTCCGCCAGGGAGACGGAGGCACCGGGAAAAGGGGAGAGAGTTCATTGGATCAAACATGTCACAAGAGACGGACAAGTAAGTGATCGCAGGCACGCCGCTGCTCCCGCTGCGCGGGGCCGGCCGGCCCGCCTGGCGGGCTGCGTTCCCCCCTCTCCGGTGGCGGACGGGGACCTGCCGGGACGGCGTTTGTTCCTCCCTAAAGCCACGCCGGACCGGGCGGCAGAGCAACTCCCGGAGCGCCCGAGGACAAGGCTGCGGCTCGCCGCCCCCCATCTCGCTTTCCAGCTGGTTGTGGGGCTTGGCGT